>JASTWF010000522.1:0-336685 GCA_030390025.1 Squalus acanthias
CCAGTGGGAGTACAGCCCAGGGAGAGTACATGCCCAGGGGGAGTACAGGCCCAGGGGGAGTACAGCCCAGGGAGAGTACATGCCCAGGGGGAGTACAGGCCCAGGGGGAGTACAGCCCAGGGAGAGTACAGGCCCAGGGAGAGTACAGGCCAAGGGGGAGTACAGGTCCAGGGAGAGTACAGGCCCAGGGAGAGTACAGTCTCAGGGAGAGTATAGCCCAGGGAGAGTACAGGCCCAGGGAGAGTACAGGCCCAGGGAGAGTACAGGCCAAGGGAGAGTACAGCCCAGGGAGAGTACAGGCCAAGGGGAGTACAGGCCCAGGGGGAGTACAGGCCCAGGGAGAGTACAGGCCAAGGGGAGTACAGGCCCAGGGAGATTACAGGCCCAGGGAGATTACAGGCCAAGGGAGTACAGGCCCAGGGGAGTACAGGCCCAGGAGAGTACAGGCCCAGGGAGATTACAGGCCCAGGGAGATTACAGGCCCAGGGAGATTACAGGCCCAGGGAGAGTACAGGCCCAGGGAGAGTACAGGCCCAGGGAGAGTACAGGCCCAGGGAGATTACAGGCCCAGGGAGAGTACAGGCCCAGGGAGAGTACAGGCCCAGGGAGAGTACAGGCCCAGGGAGAGTACAGGCCCAGAGAGAGTATGGCCCAGGGGAGTACAGGCCCAGGGGGAGTACAGGCCCAGTGAGAGTACAGGCCCAGGGAGAGTACAGGCCCTGGAGTGCACAGGCCCAGGAGTGTACAGGCCCAGGGAGATTACAGTCCCAGGGAGATTACAGTCCCAGGAGAGTACAGGCCCAGGGAGAGTACAGGCCCAGGAGTGTACAGTCCCAGGGAGATTACAGGCCCAGGGAGATTACAGGCCCAGGGAGATTACAGGCCAAGGGGAGTACAGGCCCAGGGGGAGTACAGGCCCAGGAGAGTACAGGCCCCGAGGGAGTACAGTCCCAGGGAGAGTATAACCCAGGGAGAGCACAGGCCCAGGGAGAGTACAGGCCCAGGGAGATTACAGGCCCAGGGAGAGTACAGGCCCAGGGAGAGTACAGGCCCAGGGAGAGTACAGGCCAAGGGGGAGTACAACCCAGGGGAGTACAGGCCCAGGGAGAGTACAGGCCCAGGGGGAGTACAGGCCCAGGGAGAGTACAGCCCAGGGAGAGTACAGGCCCAGGGAGAGTACAGGCCAAGGGGGAGTACAGGTCCAGGGAGAGTACAGGCCCAGGGAGAGTACAGGCCCAGGGAGAGTACAGGCCCAGGGAGAGTACAGGCTTAGGGGAGTACAGGCCCAGGGGAGTACAGGCCAGGGGAGTGTACAGGCCTAGGGAGAGTACAGGCCCAGGGGAGTACATGCAGGGAGAGTATAGGCCCAGAGGAGTACTGGCCCAGGGGAGTACAGGCCCAGGGGAGTACATCCAGGGGATTACAGGCCCAGGGGAGTACAGGCACAGGGGAGTACAATCCAGGGAGAGTACAAGCCCATGGCGATTACAGGCCCATGAGTGTACAGTCCCATGGGAGTACAGGCCCAGGGAGAGTACAGGCCCAGGAGTGTACAGGCCCAGGGTTGTACAAGCCCAGGGGGAGTACAGGCCCAGGGGGAGTACAGGCCCAGGGAGAGTACAGGCCCAGGGAGAGTACAACCCAGGGGAGTGCAGGCCCAGGGAGAGTACAACCCAGACTGATACTTGGGATGGCAGGGATGATGCATGAAGAGAGATCGGTTCGATTGGGCTTATAGTACCCTGGAGTTTAGAAGAATGAGAGGGGATCTCATTGAAACTTATAAAATTCTGACAGGACGAGACAGACTAGATGCAGGAAGGATGTTCCCGATGGCGGGTGAGTCCAGAACCAGAGGTCACAGTCTAAAGATAAGGGGTAAGCCATTTAGGACTGAGATGAGGAGGAATTTCTTCGCCCAGAGAGTGGTAAACCTGTGGAATGCTCTACCACAGAAGGCAGTTGAGGCCAAATCATTAAATATATTCAAGAAGGAATTAGATATAGTTCTTAAGGCTAAAGGGATCAAGGGATATGGGGAGAAAGCAGGGACAGGTAACTAAATTTTGATGATCAGCCATGATCTTATTGAATGGCGGAGCAGGCTTGAAGGGCTGAATGGCCTACTCCTGCTCCTATCTTCTATGTTTCTATGTTAAGTACAACCCAGGGGAGTACAGGCCCAGGGAGAGTACAGGCCCAGGGAGAGTACAGGCCCAGGGAGAGTACAGGCCTAGGGGAGTACAGGCCCAGGGGAGTACAGGCCAGGGGAGTGTACAGGCCCAGGGAGAGTACAGGCCCAGGGAGAGTTCAGGCCCAGTGGGTGTACAACCCAGGGAGAGTACAGGCCCAGGGGAAGTACAGGCCCAAGGAGAGAACAGGCCCAAAGAGAGTAAAGGCCCAGGGAATGTACAGGCCCAGGGAGAGTACAGGCCCAGGGAGAGTACAGGTACAGGCCCAGGGAGAGTACAGGCCCAGGGAGAGTACAGGCCCAGGGAGAGTACAGGCCCAGGGAGAGTACAACCCAGGGGAGTACAGGCCCAGGGAGAGTACAACCCAGGGAGTACAGGCCCAGGGGGAGTACAGGCCCAGGGAGAGTACAACCCAGGGGAGTACAGGCCCAGGGAGAGTACAACCCAGGGGAGTACAGGCCCAGGGAGAGTACAACCCAGACTGATACCTGGGATGGCACGGATGATGTATGAAGAGAGATTGGGTCAATTAGGCTTATACTCGCTAGAGTTTAGAAGAATGAGAAGGGATCTCAATGAAACTTATCAAATTCTAACTGGACTAGACAGACTAGATGCAGGAAGGATGTTCACGATGGCGGGTGAGTCCAGAACCAGGGGTCACAGTCTAAGGATAAGGGGTAAGCCATTTAGGACTGAGATGAGGAGGAATTTCTTCACCCAGAGAGTGGTGAACCTGTGGAATTCTCTACCACAGAAGGCAGTTGAGGACAAATCCTTAAATATATTCAAGAAGGAGTTAGATATAGTTCTTAAGGCTAAAGGGATCAAGGGATATGGGGAGAAAGCAGCGACAGGGTACTGAATTTGGATGATCATCCATGATCTCATTGAATGGCGGAGCAGTCTTGAAGGGCCGAATGGCCTACTCCTGCACCTACCTTCTATGTTTCGATGTAAGTACAACCCAGGGAGAGTACAGGCCCAGTGGGAGTACAGGCCAGGGAGAGTACAGGCCAGGGAGAGTACAGGCCAGGGAGAGTACTGGCCCAGGGAGAGTACAGGCCCAGGGAGAGTACAACCCAGGGGGAGTACAGGCCCAGGGGGAGTACAGGCTCAGGGAGAGTACAGGCCCAGGGAGATTACAGGCCCAGGGGGAGTACAGGCCCAGGGAGAGTACAGGCCAGTGAGAGTACTGGCCCAGGGAGAGTACAGGCCCAGGGAGAGTACTGGCCCAGGGAGAGTACAACCCAGGGAAGTACAGGCCCAGGGAGAGTACAGGCCCATGGAGAGTACAGGCCCATGGAGAGTACAGGCCAAGGGGAGTACAGGCCAAGGGAGAGTACAGGCCCAGGGAGAGTGCAGGCCCAGGGGGAGTACAGGCCCAGGTGAGTACAGGCCCTGAGAGAGTACAGGCCCAGGGAGAGTACAGGCCCAGGGAGAGTACAGCCCAGGGAGTGTACAGGCCCCGAGAGAGTACAGGCCCAGGGAGAGTATAGCCCAGGGAGAGTACAGGCCCAGGGAGAGTACAGCCCAGGGAGAGTGCAGGCCCAGGGAGAGTACAGGCCAAGGGAGAGTACAGGCCCAGGGGAGTACATGCAGGGACAGTATAGGCCCAGAGGAGTACTGGCCCAGGGGAGTACAGGCCCAGGGGAGTACATCCAGGGGATTACAGGCCCAGGGGAGTACAGGCACAGGGGAGTACAATCTAGGGAGAGTACAGTCCCAGGGAGATTACAGGCCCAGGAGTGTACAGTCCCATGGAAGTACAGGCCCAGGGAGAGTACAGGCCCAGGAGTGTACAGTTCCAGGGTTGTACAGGCCCAGGGGAGTACAGGCCCAGGGAGAGTACAGGCCCAGTGAGAGTAGAGGCCCAGGCATGTACAGGCCCAGGGGAGTACAGGCCCAGGGAGATTACAGGCCCAGGGATATTACAGGCCCAGGGAGATTACAGGCCCAGGGAGAGTACAGGCCCAGGGAGAGTACAGGCCCAGGGAGAGTACAGGCCCAGGGAGAGTACGGCCCAGGGGAGTACAGGCCCAAGTGAGTACAGGCCCAGGGAGAGTACAGGCCCAGGGAGAGTGCAGGCCCAGGAGTGTACAGGCCCAGGAGTGTACAGGCCCAGGGTGATTACAGTCCCAGGGAGATTACAGTCCCAGGAGAGTACAGGCCCAGGAGTGTACAGTCCCAGGGAGATTACAGTCCCAGGGAGAGTACAGGCCCAGGGAGATTACAGGCCCAGGGAGATTACAGGCCCAGGGATATTACAGGCCCAGGGAGATTACAGGCCCAGGGATAGTACAGGCCCAGGGAGAGTACAGGCCCAGGGAGAGTACAGGCCCAGGGAGAGTATGGCCCAGGGGAGTACAGGCCCAGGGGGAGTACAGTCCCAGGGAGATTACAGGCCCAGGGAGAGTACAGGCCCAGTAGTGTACAGACCCAGGGAGATTACAGTCCTAAGGGAGATTACAGTCCCAGGGAGATTACAGGCCCAGGGAGATTACAGGCCCAGGGATATTACAGGCCCAGGGAGATTACAGGCCCAGGGAGAGTACAGGCCCAGGGAGAGTACAGGCCCAAGGAGAGTACAGGCCCAGGGAGAGTACGGCCCAGGGGAGTACAGGCCCAGGGGGAGTACAGGCCCAGGGAGAGTACAGGCCCAGGGAGAGTGCAGGCCCAGGAGTGTACAGGCCCAGGAGTGTACAGGCCCAGGGTGATTACAGTCCCAGGGAGATTACAGTCCCAGGAGAGTACAGGCCCAGGAGTGTACAGTCCCAGGGAGATTACAGTCCCAGGGAGAGTACAGGCCCAGGGAGAGTACAGGCCCAGGGAGATTACAGTCCCAGGGAGAATACAGTCCCAGGGAGATTACAGGCCCAGGGAGAGTACAGGCCCAGGAGTCTACAGACCCAGGGAGATTACAGTCCCAGGGAGATTACAGTCACAGGGAGAGTACAGGCCCAGGAGTGTACAGGCCCAGGGAGAGTACAGTCCCAGGGAGATTACAGTCCCTGGGAGATTACAGGCCCAGGGAGAGTACAGGCCCAGGAGTGTACAGACCCAGGGAGATTACAGTCCCAGGGAGATTACAGTCCCAGGGAGATTACAGGCCCAGGGAGATTACAGGCCCAGGGAGATTACAGGCCCAGGGAGATTACAGGCCCAGGGAGATTACAGGCCCAGGGAGAGTACAGGCCCAGGGAGAGTACAGGCCCAGGGAGAGTACAGGCCCAGGGAGAGTACAGGCCCAGGGAGAGTATGGCCCAGGGGAGTACAGGCCCAGGGGGAGTACAGGCCCAGTGAGAGTACAGGCCCAGGGAGAGTACAGGCCCTGGAGTGTACAGGCCCAGGAGTGTACAGGCCCAGGGAGATTACAGTCCCAGGGAGATTACAGTCCCAGGAGAGTACAGGCCCAGGGAGAGTACAGGCCCAGGAGTGTACAGTCCCAGGGAGATTACAGTCCCAGGGAGAGTACTGGCCCAGGGAGAGTACAGGCCTAGGGAGAGTACAACCCAGGGGGAGTACAGGCCCAGGGGGAGTACAGGCCCAGGGAGAGTACAGGCCCAGGGAGAGTACAGGCCCAGGGGGAGTACAGGCCCAGGGAGAGTACAGGCCAGTGAGAGTACTGGCCCAGGGAGAGTCCAGGCCCAGGGAGAGTACTGGCCCAGGGAGAGTACAACCCAGGGAAGTACAGGCCCAGGGAGAGTACAGGCCCATGGAGAGTACAGGCCCATGGAGAGTACAGGCCAAGGGGAGTACAGGCCAAGGGAGAGTACAGGCCCAGGGAGAGTGCAGGCCCAGGGGGAGTACAGGCCCAGGGGGAGTACAGCCCAGGGGGAGTACAGGCCCAGGGGGAGTACAGGCCCGGGGAGAGTACAACGCAGGGAGAGTACAGGCCCATGGGAGTAGAGTCCCAGGGAGAGTACAGGCCCAGGGAGAGTACAGGCCCATGGAGATTACAGGCCCATGGAGAGTACAGGCCAAGGGAGTACAGCCCAAGGGAGAGTACAGGCCCAGGGAGAGTGCAGGCCCAGGGGGAGTACAGGCCCAGGGGGAGTACAACCCAGGGGGAGTACAGGCCCAGGGGAGTACAGGCCCGGGGAGAGTACAACCCAGGGAGAGTACAGGCCCATGGGAGTAGAGTCCCAGGGAGAGTACAGGCCCAGGAAGAGTACAGGCCCAGGGGAGTACAGGCCCAGGGGGAGTACAGGCCCAGGTGAGTACAGGCCCCGAGAGAGTACAGGCCAAGGGAGAGTACAGGCCCAGGGAGAGTACAGCCCAGGGAGTGTACAGGCCCCGAGAGAGTACAGGCCCAGGGAGAGTACAGGCCCAGGGAGAGTACAGCCCAGGGAGAGTACAGGCCCAGGGAGAGTACAGGCCAAGGGAGAGTACAGGACCAGGGGAGTACATGCAGGGAGAGTATAGGCCCAGGGGATTACAGGCCCAGGGGAGTACAGGCACAGGGGAGTACTATCCAGGGAGAGTACAAGCACATGGCGATTACAGGCCCAGGAGTGTACAGTCCCATGGGAGTACAGGCCCAGGAGTGTACTGGCCCAGGGTTGTACAAGCCCAGGGGGAGTACAGGCCCAGGGGGAGTACAACCCAGGGGAGTGCAGGCCCAGGGAGAGTACAACCCAGACTGATACTTGGGATGGCAGGGATGATGCATGAAGAGAGATTGGGTCGATTGGGCTTATACTCGCTGGAGTTTAGAAGAATGAGAGGGGATCTCATTGAAACTTATAAAATTCTGACAGGACTAGACAGACTAGATGCAGGAAGGATGTTCCCGATGGCGGGTGAGTCCAGATCCAGAGGTCACAGTCGAAAGATAAGAGGTAAGCCATTTAGGACTGAGATGAGGAGGAATTTCTTCACCCAGAGAGTGGTAAACCTGTGGAATGCTCTACCACAGAAGGCAGTTGAGGCCAAATCATTAAATATATTCAAGAAGGAGTTAGATATAGTTCTTAAGGCTAAAGGGATCAAGGGATATGGGGAGAAAGCAGGGACAGGTACTAAATTTTGATGATCAGTCATGATCTTATTGAATGGCGGAGCAGGCTTGAAGGGCTGAATGGCCTACTCCTGCTCCTATCGTCTATGTTTCTATGTTAAGTACAACCCAGGGGAGTACAGGCCCAGGGAGAGTACAGGCCCAGGGAGAGTACAGGCCCAGGGAGAGTACAGGCCTAGGGGAGTACAGGCCCAGGGGAGTACAGGCCAGGGGAGTGTACAGGCCCAGGGAGAGTACAGGCCCAGGGAGAGTACAGGCCCAGGGGGAGTACAACCCAGGGAGAGTACAGGCCCAGGGGAAGTACAGGCCCAGGGTGAGTACAGGCCCAAAGAGAGTAAAGGCCCAGGGAGTGTACAGGCCCAGGGAGAGTACAGGCACAGGGAGAGAACAGGCCCAGGGAGAGTACAGGCCCAGGGAGAGTACAGGCCCAGGGGTAGTACAGGCCCAGGGGGAGTACAGGCCCAGGGAGAGTACAACCCAGGGGAGTACAGGCCCAGGGAGAGTACAACCCAGGGGAGTACAGGCCCAGGGGCAGTACAGGCCCAGGGAGAGTACAACCCAGGGGAGTACAGGCCCAGGGAGAGTACAACCCAGGAGAGTACAGGCCCAGGGAGAGTACAACCCAGACTGATACCTGGGATGGCACGGATGATGTATGAAGAGAGATTGGGTCAATTAGGCTTATACTCGCTAGAGTTTAGAAGAATGAGATGGGATCTCAATGAAACTTATCTAATTCTAACTGGACTAGACAGACTAGATGCAGGCAGGATGTTCCCGATGGCGGGTGAGTCCAGAACCAGGGGTCACAGTCTAAGGATAAGGGGTAAGCCATTTAGGACTGAGATGAGGAGGAATTTCTTCACCCAGAGAGTGGTGAACCTGTGTAATTCTCTACCACAGAAGGCAGTTGAGGACAAATCCTTAAATATATTCAAGAAGGAGTTAGATATAGTTCTTAAGGCTAAAGGGATCAAGGGATACGGGGAGAAAGCAGGGACAGGGTACTGAATTTGGATGATCATCCATGATCTCATTGAATGGCGGAGCAGGCTTGAAGGGCCGAATGGCCTACTCCTGCACCTACCTTCTATGTTTCGATGTTAAGTACAACCCAGGGAGAGTACAGGCCCAGTGGGAGTACAGGCCAGGGAGAGTACAGGCCAGGGAGAGTACTGGCCCAGGGAGAGTACAGGCCCAGGGAGAGTACAGGCCCAGGGAGAGTACAACGCAGGGGGAGTACAGGCCCAGGGGGAGTACAGGCCCAGGGGGAGTACAGGCCCAGGGGAGTACAGGCCCAGGGAGAGTACAGGCCCATGGAGAGTACAGGCCAGGGAGAGTGCAGGCCCAGGGGGAGTACAGGCCCAGGGTGAGTACAACCCAGGGGGAGTACAGGCCCAGGGGGAGTACAGGCCCGGGGAGTGTACAACCCAGGGAGAGTACAGGCCCTGGGGGAGTACAGGCCCAGGGAGAGTACAGGCCCAGGGAGTGTACAGGCCCAGGGGGAGTACAGGCCCAGGGAGAGTACAGGCCAGGGAGAGTACTGGCCCAGGGAGAGTACAGACCCAGGGAGAGTACAGGCCCAGGGAGAGTACAACCCAGTGCAGTAGAGGCCCAGGGAGAGTACAGGCCCATGGAGAGTACAGGCCCATGGAGAGTACAGGCCAAGGGGAGTACAGGCCAAGGGAGAGTACAGGCCCAGGGAGAGTACAGGCCCAGGGAGAGTACAGCCCAGGGAGAGTACAGCCCAGGGAGAGTACAGGCCCAGGGGGAGTACAGGCCCAGGGGGAGTACAGCCCAGGGAGAGTACAGGCCCAGGGAGAGTACAGGCCAATGGGGAGTACAGGTCCAGGGAGAGTACAGGCCCAGGGAGAGTACAGTCTCAGGGAGAGTATAGCCCAGGGAGAGTACAGGCCCAGGGAGAGTACAGGCCCAGGGAGAGTACAGGCCAAGGCAGAGTACAACCCAGGGGAGTACAGGCCCAGGGAGAGTACAGGCCCAGGGAGAGTACAGGCCCAGGGAGAGTACAGGCCTAGGGGAGTACAGGCCCAGGGGAGTACAGGCCAGGGGAGTGTACAGGCCCAGGGAGAGTACAGGCCCAGGGAGAGTTCAGGCCCAGGGGGTGTACAACCCAGGGAGAGTACAGGCCCAGGGGAAGTACAGGCCCAAGGAGAGAACAGGCCCAAAGAGAGTAAAGGCCCAGGGAATGTACAGGCCCAGCGAGAGTACAGGCCCAGGGAGTGTACAGGTCCAGGGAGAGTACAGGCCCAGGGAGAGTACAGGCCCAGGGAGAGTACAGGCCCAGGGAGAGTACAGGCCCAGGGAGAGTACAACTCAGGGGAGTACAGGCCCAGGGAGAGTACAACCCAGGGAGTACAGGCCCAGGGGCAGTACAGGCCCAGGGAGAGTACAACCCAGGGGAGTACAGGCCCAGGGAGAGTACAACCCAGGAGAGTACAGGCCCAGGGAGAGTACAACCCAGACTGATACCTGGGATGGCACGGATGATGTATGAAGAGAGATTGGGTCAATTAGGCTTATACTCGCTAGAGTTTAGAAGAATGAGATGGGATCTCAATGAAACTTATCTAATTCTAACTGGACTAGACAGACTAGATGCAGGCAGGATGTTCCCGATGGCGGGTGAGTCCAGAACCAGGGGTCACAGTCTAAGGATAAGGGGTAAGCCATTTAGGACTGAGATGAGGAGGAATTTCTTCACCCAGAGAGTGGTGAACCTGTGTAATTCTCTACCACAGAAGGCAGTTGAGGACAAATCCTTAAATATATTCAAGAAGGAGTTAGATATAGTTCTTAAGGCTAAAGGCATCAAGGGATACGGGGAGAAAGCAGGGACAGGGTACTGAATTTGGATGATCATCCATGATCTCATTGAATGGCGGAGCAGGCTTGAAGGGCCGAATGGCCTACTCCTGCACCTACCTTCTATGTTTCGATGTTAAGTACAACCCAGGGAGAGTACAGGCCCAGTGGGAGTACAGGCCAGGGAGAGTACAGGCCAGGGAGAGTACAGGCCCAGGGAGAGTACAGGCCCAGGGAGAGTACAACGCAGGGGGAGTACAGGCCCAGGTGGAGTACAGGCCCAGGGGGAGTACAGGCCCAGGGGGAGTACAGGCCCAGGGGGAGTACAGGCCCAGTGGGAGTACAGGCCAGGGAGAGTACCGGCCAGGGAGAGAACAGGCCCAGTGGGAGTACAGCCAAGGGAGAGTACAGGCCAGGGAGAGTACAGGCCCAGCGAGAGTACAGGCCCAGGGAGAGTACAACGCAGGGGGAGTACAGGCCCAGGGGGAGTACAGGCCCAGGGGGAGTACAGGCCCAGGGGGAGTACAGGCCCAGGGAGAGTACAGGCCCAGGGGGAGTACAGGCCCAGGGAGAGTACAGGCCAGGGAGAGTACTGGCCCAGGGAGAGTACTGGCCCAGGGAGAGTACAGACCCAGGGAGAGTACAGGCCCAGGGAGAGTACAACCCAGGGGAGTAGAGGCCCAGGGAGAGTACAGGCCCATGGAGCGTACAGGCCCATGGAGCGTACAGGTCCATGGAGAGTACAGGCCAAGGGGAGTACAGGCCAAGGGAGAGTACAGGCCCAGGGAGAGTGCAGGCCCAGGGGAGTACAGGCCCAGGGAGAGTACAGGCCCAGGGGGAGTACAGGCCCAGGGGGAGCACAGGCCCATGGAGTGTACAGGCCCAGGGAGAGTACAGGCCCAGGGAGAGTACAGGCGCAGGGAGAGTACAGGCCCAGGGAGAGTACAGGCCCAGGGAGAGTACAGGCCCAGGGAGAGTACAGGCCCAGGGAGAGTACAGGCCAGGGAGAGTACAGGCCCAGGGAGAGTACAGCCCAGGGAGAGTACAGGCCCAGGGGCAGTACAGGCCCAGGGGCAGTACAGGCCCAGGGGGAGTACAGGCCCAGGGAAGTACAGGCCCAGGGAGTGTGCAGGCCATGGGAGAGTACAGGCCCAGGGAGAGTACAGGCACAGGGAGTGTACAGGCCCAGCGAGTGTACAGGCCCAGGGAGAGTACAGGCCCAGGGAGAGTACAGGCCCAGGGAGAGTACAGGCCCAGGGACAGTACAGGCACAGGGGGAGTACAGGCCCAGGGGGAGTACAGGCCCAGGGGGAGTACAGGCCCAATGGGAGTACAGGCCCAGGGAGAGTACAGGCCCAGGGAGAGTACAGGCCCAGGGAGAGTACAACCCAGGGGAATGCAGGCCCAGGGAGAGTACAACCCAGACTGATACCTGGGATGGCAGGGATGATGCATGAAGAGAGATTGGGTCGATTGGGCTGAAACTCGCTGGAGTTTAGAAGAATGAGAGGGGATCTCATTGAAACTTATAAAATTCTGACAGGACTAGACAGACTAGATGCAGGAAGGATGTTCCCGATGGCGGGTGAGTCCAGATCCAGAGGTCACAGTCTAAAGATAAGGGGTAAGCCATTTAGGACTGAGATGAGGAGGAATTTCTTCACCCAGAGAGTGGTAAACCTGTGGAATGCTCTACCACAGAAGGCAGTTGAGGCCAAATCATTAAATATATTCAAGAAGGAGTTAGATATAGTTCTTAAGGCTAAAGGGATCAAGGGATATGGGGAGAAAGCAGGGACAGGTACTAAATTTTGATGATCAGTCATGATCTTATTGAATGGCGGAGCAGGCTTGAAGGGCTGAATGGCCTACTCCTGCTCCTATCGTCTATGTTTCTATGTTAAGTACAACCCAGGGGAGTACAGGCCCAGGGAGAGTACAGGCCCAGGGAGAGTACAGGCCCAGGGAGAGTACAGGCCTAGGGGAGTACAGGCCCAGGGGAGTACAGGCCAGGGGAGTGTACAGGCCCAGGGAGAGTACAGGCCCAGGGAGAGTACAGGCCCAGGGGGAGTACAACCCAGGGAGAGTACAGGCCCAGGGGAAGTACAGACCCAGGGTGAGTACAGGCCCAAAGAGAGTAAAGGCCCAGGGAGTGTACAGGCCCAGGGAGAGTACAGGCACAGGGAGAGAACAGGCCCAGGGAGAGTACAGGCCCAGGGAGAGTACAGGCCCAGGGGTAGTACAGGCCCAGGGGGAGTACAGGCCCAGGGAGAGTACAACCCAGGGGAGTACAGGCCCAGGGAGAGTACAACCCAGGGGAGTACAGGCCCAGGGGCAGTACAGGCCCAGGGAGAGTACAACCCAGGGGAGTACAGGCCCAGGGAGAGTACAACCCAGGAGAGTACAGGCCCAGGGAGAGTACAACCCAGACTGATACCTGGGATGGCACGGATGATGTATGAAGAGAGATTGGGTCAATTAGGCTTATACTCGCTAGAGTTTAGAAGAATGAGATGGGATCTCAATGAAACTTATCTAATTCTAACTGGACTAGACAGACTAGATGCAGGCAGGATGTTCCCGATGGCGGGTGAGTCCAGAACCAGGGGTCACAGTCTAAGGATAAGGGGTAAGCCATTTAGGACTGAGATGAGGAGGAATTTCTTCACCCAGAGAGTGGTGAACCTGTGTAATTCTCTACCACAGAAGGCAGTTGAGGACAAATCCTTAAATATATTCAAGAAGGAGTTAGATATAGTTCTTAAGGCTAAAGGCATCAAGGGATACGGGGAGAAAGCAGGGACAGGGTACTGAATTTGGATGATCATCCATGATCTCATTGAATGGCGGAGCAGGCTTGAAGGGCCGAATGGCCTACTCCTGCACCTACCTTCTATGTTTCGATGTTAAGTACAACCCAGGGAGAGTACAGGCCCAGTGGGAGTACAGGCCAGGGAGAGTACAGGCCAGGGAGAGTACAGGCCCAGGGAGAGTACAGGCCCAGGGAGAGTACAACGCAGGGGGAGTACAGGCCCAGGGGGAGTACAGGCCCAGGGGGAGTACAGGCCCAGGGGGAGTACAGGCCCAGGGGGAGTACAGGCCCAGTGGGAGTACAGGCCAGGGAGAGTACCGGCCAGGGAGAGAACAGGCCCAGTGGGAGTACAGCCAAGGGAGAGTACAGGCCAGGGAGAGTACAGGCCCAGGGAGAGTACAGGCCCAGGGAGAGTACAACGCAGGGGGAGTACAGGCCCAGGGGGAGTACAGGCCCAGGGGGAGTACAGGCCCAGGGGGAGTACAGGCCCAGGGGGAGTACAGGCCCAGGGAGAGTACAGGCCCAGGGGGAGTACAGGCCCAGGGAGAGTACAGGCCAGGGAGAGTACTGGCCCAGGGAGAGTACTGGCCCAGGGAGAGTACAGACCCAGGGAGAGAACAGGCCCAGGGAGAGTACAACCCAGGGGAGTAGAGGCCCAGGGAGAGTACAGGCCCATGGAGCGTACAGGTCCATGGAGAGTACAGGCCAAGGGGAGTACAGGCCAAGGGAGAGTGCAGGCCCAGGGAGAGTGCAGGCCCAGGGGGAGTACAGGCCCAGGGTGAGTACAACCCAGGGGGAGTACAGGCCCAGGGGGAGTACAGGCCCGGGGAGAGTACAACCCAGGGAGAGTACAGGCCCTGGGGGAGTTCAGGCCCAGGGAGAGTACAGGCCCAGGGAGTGTACAGGCCCAGTGGGAGTACAGGCCCAGGGAGAGTACAGGCCAGGGAGAGTACTGGCCCAGGGAGAGTACAGACCCAGGGAGAGTACAGGCCCATGGAGAGTACAACCCAGGGCAGTAGAGGCCCAGGGAGAGTACAGGCCCATGGAGAGTACAGGCCCATGGAGAGTACAGGCCAAGGGGAGTACAGGCCAAGGGAGAGTACAGGCCCAGGGAGAGTACAGGCCCAGGGAGAGTACAGCCCAGGGAGAGTACAGCCCAGGGAGAGTACAGGCCCAAGGAGAGTACAGGCCCAGCGGGAGTACAGCCCAGGGAATGTACAGGCCCAGGGGGAGTACAGGCCCAGGGGGAGTACAGGCCCAGGGGGAGTACAGCCCAGGGGGAGTACAGGCCCAGTGGGAGTACAGCCCAGGGAGAGTACATGCCCAGGGGGAGTACAGGCCCAGGGGGAGTACAGGCCCAGGGAGAGTACAGCCCAGGGAGAGTACATGCCCAGGGGGAGTACAGGCCCAGGGGGAGTACAGCCCAGGGAGAGTACAGGCCCAGGGAGAGTACAGGCCAAGGGGGAGTACAGGTCCAGGGAGAGTACAGGCCCAGGGAGAGTACAGTCTCACGGAGAGTATAGCCCAGGGAGAGTACAGGCCCAGGGAGAGTACAGGCCCAGGGAGAGTACAGGCCAAGGGAGAGTACAGCCCAGGGAGAGTACAGGCCAAGGGGAGTACAGGCCCAGGGAAAGTACAGGCCCAGGGAGAGTACAGGCCAAGGGGAGTACAGGCCCAGGGAGATTACAGGCCCAGGGAGATTACAGGCCAAGGGGAGTACAGGCCCAGGGGGAGTACAGGCCCAGGAGAGTACAGGCCCAGGGAGATTACAGGCCCAGGGAGATTACAGGCCAAGGGGAGTACAGGCCCAGGGGGAGTACAGGCCCAGGAGAGTACAGGCCCCGAGAGAGTACAGTCCCAGGGAGAGTATAACCCAGGGAGAGCACAGGCCCAGGGAGAGTACAGGCCCAGGGAGATTACAGGCCCAGGGAGAGTACAGGCCCAGGGAGAGTACAGGCCCAGGGAGAGTACAGGCCAAGGGGGAGTACAACCCAGGGGAGTACAGGCCCAGGGAGAGTACAGGCCCAGGGGGAGTACAGGCCCAGGGAGAGTACAGCCCAGGGAGAGTACAGGCCCAGGGAGAGTACAGGCCAAGGGGGAGTACAGGTCCAGGGAGAGTACAGGCCCAGGGAGAGTACAGGCCCAGGGAGAGTACAGGCCCAGGGAGAGTACAGGCTTAGGGGAGTACAGGCCCAGGGGAGTACAGGCCAGGGGAGTGTACAGGCCTAGGGAGAGTACAGGCCCAGGGGAGTACATGCAGGGAGAGTATAGGCCCAGAGGAGTACTGGCCCAGGGAGTACAGGCCCAGGGGAGTACATCCAGGGGATTACAGGCCCAGGGGAGTTCAGGCACAGGGGAGTACAATCCAGGGAGAGTACAAGCCCATGGCGATTACAGGCCCATGAGTGTACAGTCCCATGGGAGTACAGGCCCAGGGAGAGTACAGGCCCAGGAGTGTACAGGCCCAGGGTTGTACAAGCCCAGGGGGAGTACAGGCCCAGGGGGAGTACAGGCCCAGGGAGAGTACAGGCCCAGGGAGAGTACAACCCAGGGGAGTGCAGGCCCAGGGAGAGTACAACCCAGACTGATACTTGGGATGGCAGGGATGATGCATGAAGAGAGATCGGTTCGATTGGGCTTATAGTACCCTGGAGTTTAGAAGAATGAGAGGGGATCTCATTGAAACTTATAAAATTCTGACAGGACGAGACAGACTAGATGCAGGAAGGATGTTCCCGATGGCGGGTGAGTCCAGAACCAGAGGTCACAGTCTAAAGATAAGGGGTAAGCCATTTAGGACTGAGATGAGGAGGAATTTCTTCGCCCAGAGAGTGGTAAACCTGTGGAATGCTCTACCACAGAAGGCAGTTGAGGCCAAATCATTAAATATATTCAAGAAGGAATTGGATATAGTTCTTAAGGCTAAAGGGATCAAGGGATATGGGGAGAAAGCAGGGACAGGTAACTAAATTTTGATGATCAGCCATGATCTTATTGAATGGCGGAGCAGGCTTGAAGGGCTGAATGGCCTACTCCTGCTCCTATCTTCTATGTTTCTATGTTAAGTACAACCCAGGGGAGTACAGGCCCAGGGAGAGTACAACCCAGACTGATACCTGGGATGGCACGGATGATGTATGAAGAGAGATTGGGTCAATTAGGCTTATACTCGCTAGAGTTTAGAAGAATGAGAAGGGATCTCAATGAAACTTATCAAATTCTAACTGGACTAGACAGACTAGATGCAGGAAGGATGTTCACGATGGCGGGTGAGTCCAGAACCAGGGGTCACAGTCTAAGGATAAGGGGTAAGCCATTTAGGACTGAGATGAGGAGGAATTTCTTCACCCAGAGAGTGGTGAACCTGTGGAATTCTCTACCACAGAAGGCAGTTGAGGACAAATCCTTAAATATATTCAAGAAGGAGTTAGATATAGTTCTTAAGGCTAAAGGGATCAAGGGATATGGGGAGAAAGCAGCGACAGGGTACTGAATTTGGATGATCATCCATGATCTCATTGAATGGCGGAGCAGTCTTGAAGGGCCGAATGGCCTACTCCTGCACCTACCTTCTATGTTTCGATGTTAAGTACAACCCAGGGAGAGTACAGGCCCAGTGGGAGTACAGGCCAGGGAGAGTACAGGCCAGGGAGAGTACAGGCCAGGGAGAGTACTGGCCCAGGGAGAGTACAGGCCCAGGGAGAGTACAACCCAGGGGGAGTACAGGCCCAGGGGGAGTACAGGCTCAGGGAGAGTACAGGCCCAGGGAGATTACAGGCCCAGGGGGAGTACAGGCCCAGGGAGAGTACAGGCCAGTGAGAGTACTGGCCCAGGGAGAGTACAGGCCCAGGGAGAGTACTGGCCCAGGGAGAGTACAACCCAGGGAAGTACAGGCCCAGGGAGAGTACAGGCCCATGGAGAGTACAGGCCCATGGAGAGTACAGGCCAAGGGGAGTACAGGCCAAGGGAGAGTACAGGCCCAGGGAGAGTGCAGGCCCAGGGGGAGTACAGGCCCAGGTGAGTACAGGCCCCGAGAGAGTACAGGCCCAGGGAGAGTACAGGCCCAGGGAGAGTACAGCCCAGGGAGTGTACAGGCCCCGAGAGAGTACAGGCCCAGGGAGAGTATAGCCCAGGGAGAGTACAGGCCCAGGGAGAGTACAGGCCCAGGGAGAGTACAGCCCAGGGAGAGTGCAGGCCCAGGGAGAGTACAGGCCAAGGGAGAGTACAGGCCCAGGGGAGTACATGCAGGGACAGTATAGGCCCAGAGGAGTACTGGCCCAGGGGAGTACAGGCCCAGGGGAGTACATCCAGGGGATTACAGGCCCAGGGGAGTACAGGCACAGGGGAGTACAATCTAGGGAGAGTACAGTCCCAGGGAGATTACAGGCCCAGGAGTGTACAGTCCCATGGAAGTACAGGCCCAGGGAGAGTACAGGCCCAGGAGTGTACAGTTCCAGGGTTGTACAGGCCCAGGGGAGTACAGGCCCAGGGAGAGTACAGGCCCAGTGAGAGTAGAGGCCCAGGCGTGTACAGGCCCAGGGGAGTACAGGCCCAGGGAGATTACAGGCCCAGGGAGAGTACAGGCCCAGTAGTGTACAGACCCAGGGAGATTACAGTCCTAAGGGAGATTACAGTCCCAGGGAGATTACAGGCCCAGGGAGATTACAGGCCCAGGGAGATTACAGGCCCAGGGAGAGTACAGGCCCAGGGAGAGTACAGGCCCAGGGAGAGTACAGGCCCAGGGAGATTACAGGCCCAGGGAGAGTACAGGCCCAGGGAGAGTACAGGCCCAGTGAGAGTACAGGCCCAGGGAGAGTACAGGCCCAGGGAGAGTATGGCCCAGGGGAGTACAGGCCCAGGGGGAGTACAGGCCCAGTGAGAGTACAGGCCCAGGGAGAGTACAGGCCCTGGAGTGCACAGGCCCAGGAGTGTACAGGCCCAGGGAGATTACAGTCCCAGGGAGATTACAGTCCCAGGAGAGTACAGGCCCAGGGAGAGTACAGGCCCAGGAGTGTACAGTCCCAGGGAGATTACAGGCCCAGGGAGATTACAGGCCCAGGGGAGTACAGGCCCAGGGGGAGTACAGGCCCAGGAGAGTACAGGCCCCAAGGGAGTACAGTCCCAGGGAGAGTATAACCCAGGGAGAGCACAGGCCCAGGGAGAGTACAGGCCCAGGGAGATTACAGGCCCAGGGAGAGTACAGGCCCAGGGAGAGTACAGGCCCAGGGAGAGTACAGGCCAAGGGGGAGTACAACCCAGGGGAGTACAGGCCCAGGGAGAGTACAGGCCCAGGGGGAGTACAGGCCCAGGGAGAGTACAGCCCAGGGAGAGTACAGGCCCAGGGAGAGTACAGGCCAAGGGGGAGTACAGGTCCAGGGAGAGTACAGGCCCAGGGAGAGTACAGGCCCAGGGAGAGTACAGGCCCAGGGAGAGTACAGGCCCAGGGAGAGTACAGGCTTAGGGGAGTACAGGCCCAGGGGAGTACAGGCCAGGGGAGTGTACAGGCCAAGGGAGAGTACAGGCCCAGGGGAGTACAGGCAGGGAGAGTATAGGCCCAGAGGAGTACTGGCCCAGGGGAGTACAGGCCCAGGGGAGTACATCCAGGGGATTACAGGCCCAGGGGAGTACAGGCACAGGGGAGTACAATCCAGGGAGAGTACAAGCCCATGGCGATTACAGGCCCATGAGTGTACAGTCCCATGGGAGTACAGGCCCAGGGAGAGTACAGGCCCAGGAGTGTACAGGCCCAGGGTTGTACAAGCCCAGGGGGAGTACAGGCCCAGGGGGAGTACAGGCCCAGGGAGAGTACAGGCCCAGGGAGAGTACAACCCAGGGGAGTGCAGGCCCAGGGAGAGTACAACCCAGACTGATACTTGGGATGGCAGGGATGATGCATGAAGAGAGATCGGTTCGATTGGGCTTATAGTACCCTGGAGTTTAGAAGAATGAGAGGGGATCTCATTGAAACTTATAAAATTCTGACAGGACGAGACAGACTAGATGCAGGAAAGATGTTCCCGATGGCGGGTGAGTCCAGAACCAGAGGTCACAGTCTAAAGATAAGGGGTAAGCCATTTAGGACTGAGATGAGGAGGAATTTCTTCGCCCAGAGAGTGGTAAACCTGTGGAATGCTCTACCACAGAAGGCAGTTGAGGCCAAATCATTAAATATATTCAAGAAGGAATTAGATATAGTTCTTAAGGCTAAAGGGATCAAGGGATATGGGGAGAAAGCAGGGACAGGTAACTAAATTTTGATGATCAGCCATGATCTTATTCAATGGCGGAGCAGGCTTGAAGGGCTGAATGGCCTACTCCTGCTCCTATCTTCTATGTTTCTATGTTAAGTACAACCCAGGGGAGTACAGGCCCAGGGAGAGTACAGGCCCAGGGAGAGTACAGGCCCAGGGAGAGTACAGGCCTAGGGGAGTACAGGCCCAGGAGTGTACAGTTCCAGGGTTGTACAGGCCCAGGGGAGTACAGGCCCAGGGAGAGTACAGGCCCAGTGAGAGTAGAGGCCCAGGCGTGTACAGGCCCAGGGGAGTACAGGCCCAGGGAGATTACAGGCCCAGGGAGAGTACAGGCCCAGTAGTGTACAGACCCAGGGAGATTACAGTCCTAAGGGAGATTACAGTCCCAGGGAGATTACAGGCCCAGGGAGATTACAGGCCCAGGGAGATTACAGGCCCAGGGAGAGTACAGGCCCAGGGAGAGTACAGGCCCAGGGAGAGTACAGGCCCAGGGAGATTACAGGCCCAGGGAGAGTACAGGCCCAGGGAGAGTACAGGCCCAGGGAGAGTACAGGCCCAGGGAGAGTATGGCCCAGGGGAGTACAGGCCCAGGGGGAGTACAGGCCCAGTGAGAGTACAGGCCCAGGGAGAGTACAGGCCCTGGAGTGTACAGGCCCAGGAGTGTACAGGCCCAGGGAGATTACAGTCCCAGGGAGATTACAGTCCCAGGAGAGTACAGGCCCAGGGAGAGTACAGGCCCAGGAGTGTACAGTCCCAGGGAGATTACAGGCCCAGGGAGATTACAGGCCCAGGGAGATTACAGGCCAAGGGGAGTACAGGCCCAGGGGGAGTACAGGCCCAGGAGAGTACAGGCCCCGAGAGAGTACAGTCCCAGGGAGAGTATAACCCAGGGAGAGCACAGGCCCAGGGAGAGTACAGGCCCAGGGAGATTACAGGCCCAGGGAGAGTACAGGCCCAGGGAGAGTACAGGCCCAGGGAGAGTACAGGCCAAGGGGGAGTACAACCCAGGGGAGTACAGGCCCAGGGAGAGTACAGGCCCAGGGGGAGTACAGGCCCAGGGAGAGTACAGCCCAGGGAGAGTACAGGCCCAGGGAGAGTACAGGCCAAGGGGGAGTACAGGTCCAGGGAGAGTACAGGCCCAGGGAGAGTACAGGCCCAGGGAGAGTACAGGCCCAGGGAGAGTACAGGCTTAGGGGAGTACAGGCCCAGGGGAGTACAGGCCAGGGGAGTGTACAGGCCTAGGGAGAGTACAGGCCCAGGGGAGTACATGCAGGGAGAGTATAGGCCCAGAGGAGTACTGGCCCAGGGGAGTACAGGCCCAGGGGAGTACATCCAGGGGATTACAGGCCCAGGGGAGTACAGGCACAGGGGAGTACAATCCAGGGAGAGTACAAGCCCATGGCGATTACAGGCCCATGAGTGTACAGTCCCATGGGAGTACAGGCCCAGGGAGAGTACAGGCCCAGGAGTGTACAGGCCCAGGGTTGTACAAGCCCAGGGGGAGTACAGGCCCAGGGGGAGTACAGGCCCAGGGAGAGTACAGGCCCAGGGAGAGTACAACCCAGGGGAGTGCAGGCCCAGGGAGAGTACAACCCAGACTGATACTTGGGATGGCAGGGATGATGCATGAAGAGAGATCGGTTCGATTGGGCTTATAGTACCCTGGAGTTTAGAAGAATGAGAGGGGATCTCATTGAAACTTATAAAATTCTGACAGGACGAGACAGACTAGATGCAGGAAGGATGTTCCCGATGGCGGGTGAGTCCAGAACCAGAGGTCACAGTCTAAAGATAAGGGGTAAGCCATTTAGGACTGAGATGAGGAGGAATTTCTTCGCCCAGAGAGTGGTAAACCTGTGGAATGCTCTACCACAGAAGGCAGTTGAGGCCAAATCATTAAATATATTCAAGAAGGAATTAGATATAGTTCTTAAGGCTAAAGGGATCAAGGGATATGGGGAGAAAGCAGGGACAGGTAACTAAATTTTGATGATCAGCCATGATCTTATTGAATGGCGGAGCAGGCTTGAAGGGCTGAATGGCCTACTCCTGCTCCTATCTTCTATGTTTCTATGTTAAGTACAACCCAGGGGAGTACAGGCCCAGGGAGAGTACAGGCCCAGGGAGAGTACAGGCCCAGGGAGAGTACAGGCCTAGGGGAGTACAGGCCCAGGGGAGTACAGGCCAGGGGAGTGTACAGGCCCAGGGAGAGTACAGGCCCAGGGAGAGTTCAGGCCCAGTGGGTGTACAACCCAGGGAGAGTACAGGCCCAGGGGAAGTACAGGCCCAAGGAGAGAACAGGCCCAAAGAGAGTAAAGGCCCAGGGAATGTACAGGCCCAGGGAGAGTACAGGCCCAGGGAGAGTACAGGTCCAGGGAGAGTACAGGCCCAGGGAGAGTACAGGCCCAGGGAGAGTACAGGCCCAGGGAGAGTACAGGCCCAGGGAGAGTACAACCCAGGGGAGTACAGGCCCAGGGAGAGTACAACCCAGGGAGTACAGGCCCAGGGGGAGTACAGGCCCAGGGAGAGTACAACCCAGGGGAGTACAGGCCCAGGGAGAGTACAACCCAGGGGAGTACAGGCCCAGGGAGAGTACAACCCAGACTGATACCTGGGATGGCACGGATGATGTATGAAGAGAGATTGGGTCAATTAGGCTTATACTCGCTAGAGTTTAGAAGAATGAGAAGGGATCTCAATGAAACTTATCAAATTCTAACTGGACTAGACAGACTAGATGCAGGAAGGATGTTCACGATGGCGGGTGAGTCCAGAACCAGGGGTCACAGTCTAAGGATAAGGGGTAAGCCATTTAGGACTGAGATGAGGAGGAATTTCTTCACCCAGAGAGTGGTGAACCTGTGGAATTCTCTACCACAGAAGGCAGTTGAGGACAAATCCTTAAATATATTCAAGAAGGAGTTAGATATAGTTCTTAAGGCTAAAGGGATCAAGGGATATGGGGAGAAAGCAGCGACAGGGTACTGAATTTGGATGATCATCCATGATCTCATTGAATGGCGGAGCAGTCTTGAAGGGCCGAATGGCCTACTCCTGCACCTACCTTCTATGTTTCGATGTTAAGTACAACCCAGGGAGAGTACAGGCCCAGTGGGAGTACAGGCCAGGGAGAGTACAGGCCAGGGAGAGTACAGGCCAGGGAGAGTACTGGCCCAGGGAGAGTACAGGCCCAGGGAGAGTACAACCCAGGGGGAGTACAGGCCCAGGGGGAGTACAGGCTCAGGGAGAGTACAGGCCCAGGGAGATTACAGGCCCAGGGGGAGTACAGGCCCAGGGAGAGTACAGGCCAGTGAGAGTACTGGCCCAGGGAGAGTACAGGCCCAGGGAGAGTACTGGCCCAGGGAGAGTACAACCCAGGGAAGTACAGGCCCAGGGAGAGTACAGGCCCATGGAGAGTACAGGCCCATGGAGAGTACAGGCCAAGGGGAGTACAGGCCAAGGGAGAGTACAGGCCCAGGGAGAGTGCAGGCCCAGGGGGAGTACAGGCCCAGGTGAGTACAGGCCCTGAGAGAGTACAGGCCCAGGGAGAGTACAGGCCCAGGGAGAGTACAGCCCAGGGAGTGTACAGGCCCCGAGAGAGTACAGGCCCAGGGAGAGTATAGCCCAGGGAGAGTACAGGCCCAGGGAGAGTACAGGCCCAGGGAGAGTACAGCCCAGGGAGAGTGCAGGCCCAGGGAGAGTACAGGCCAAGGGAGAGTACAGGCCCAGGGGAGTACATGCAGGGACAGTATAGGCCCAGAGGAGTACTGGCCCAGGGGAGTACAGGCCCAGGGGAGTACATCCAGGGGATTACAGGCCCAGGGGAGTACAGGCACAGGGGAGTACAATCTAGGGAGAGTACAGTCCCAGGGAGATTACAGGCCCAGGAGTGTACAGTCCCATGGAAGTACAGGCCCAGGGAGAGTACAGGCCCAGGAGTGTACAGTTCCAGGGTTGTACAGGCCCAGGGGAGTACAGGCCCAGGGAGAGTACAGGCCCAGTGAGAGTAGAGGCCCAGGCGTGTACAGGCCCAGGGGAGTACAGGCCCAGGGAGATTACAGGCCCAGGGAGAGTACAGGCCCAGTAGTGTACAGACCCAGGGAGATTACAGTCCTAAGGGAGATTACAGTCCCAGGGAGATTACAGGCCCAGGGAGATTACAGGCCCAGGGAGATTACAGGCCCAGGGAGATTACAGGCCCAGGGAGAGTACAGGCCCAGGGAGAGTACAGGCCCAGGGAGAGTACAGGCCCAGGGAGAGTACGGCCCAGGGGAGTACAGGCCCAGGGGGAGTACAGGCCCAGGGAGAGTACAGGCCCAGGGAGAGTGCAGGCCCAGGAGTGTACAGGCCCAGGAGTGTACAGGCCCAGGGTGATTACAGTCCCAGGGAGATTACAGTCCCAGGAGAGTACAGGCCCAGGAGTGTACAGTCCCAGGGAGATTACAGTCCCAGGGAGAGTACAGGCCCAGGGAGAGTACAGGCCCAGGGAGATTACAGTCCCAGGGAGAATACAGTCCCAGGGAGATTACAGGCCCAGGGAGAGTACAGGCCCAGGAGTCTACAGACCCAGGGAGATTACAGTCCCAGGGAGATTACAGTCACAGGGAGAGTACAGGCCCAGGAGTGTACAGGCCCAGGGAGAGTACAGTCCCAGGGAGATTACAGTCCCTGGGAGATTACAGGCCCAGGGAGAGTACAGGCCCAGGGAGTGTACAGGCCCAGGGGGAGTACAGGCCCAGGGAGAGTACAGGCCAGGGAGAGTACTGGCCCATGGAGAGTACAGACCCAAGGAGAGTACAGGCCCAGGGAGAGTACAACCCAGTGCAGTAGAGGCCCAGGGAGAGTACAGGCCCATGGAGAGTACAGGCCCATGGAGAGTACAGGCCAAGGGGAGTACAGGCCAAGGGAGAGTACAGGCCCAGGGAGATTACAGGCCCAGGGAGATTACAGGCCCAGGGAGAGTACAGGCCCAGGGAGAGTACAGGCCCAGGGAGAGTACAGGCCCAGGGAGAGTACAGGCCCAGGGAGAGTATGGCCCAGGGGAGTACAGGCCCAGGGGGAGTACAGGCCCAGTGAGAGTACAGGCCCAGGGAGAGTACAGGCCCTGGAGTGTACAGGCCCAGGAGTGTACAGGCCCAGGGAGATTACAGTCCCAGGGAGATTACAGTCCCAGGAGAGTACAGGCCCAGGGAGAGTACAGGCCCAGGAGTGTACAGTCCCAGGGAGATTACAGTCCCAGGGAGAGTACTGGCCCAGGGAGAGTACAGGCCTAGGGAGAGTACAACCCAGGGGGAGTACAGGCCCAGGGGGAGTACAGGCCCAGGGAGAGTACAGGCCCAGGGAGAGTACAGGCCCAGGGGGAGTACAGGCCCAGGGAGAGTACAGGCCAGTGAGAGTACTGGCCCAGGGAGAGTACAGGCCCAGGGAGAGTACTGGCCCAGGGAGAGTACAACCCAGGGAAGTACAGGCCCAGGGAGAGTACAGGCCCATGGAGAGTACAGGCCCATGGAGAGTACAGGCCAAGGGGAGTACAGGCCAAGGGAGAGTACAGGCCCAGGGAGAGTGCAGGCCCAGGGGGAGTACAGGCCCAGGGAGAGTACAGCCCAGGGGGAGTACAGGCCCAGGGGGAGTACAGGCCCGGGGAGAGTACAACCCAGGGAGAGTACAGGCCCATGGGAGTAGAGTCCCAGGGAGAGTACAGGCCCAGGGAGAGTACAGGCCCATGGAGATTACAGGCCCATGGAGAGTACAGGCCAAGGGGAGTACAGCCCAAGGGAGAGTACATGCCCAGGGAGAGTGCAGGCCCAGGGGGAGTACAGGCCCAGGGGGAGTACAACCCAGGGGGAGTACAGGCCCAGGGGAGTACAGGCCCGGGGAGAGTACAACCCAGGGAGAGTACAGGCCCATGGGAGTAGAGTCCCAGGGAGAGTACAGGCCCAGGAAGAGTACAGGCCCAGGGGAGTACAGGCCCAGGGGGAGTACAGGCCCAGGTGAGTACAGGCCCCGAGAGAGTACAGGCCAAGGGAGAGTACAGGCCCAGGGAGAGTACAGCCCAGGGAGTGTACAGGCCCCGAGAGAGTACAGGCCCAGGGAGAGTACAGGCCCAGGGAGAGTACAGGCCCATGGAGAGTACAGGCCAAGGGAGAGTACAGGACCAGGGGAGTACATGCAGGGAGAGTATAGGCCCAGGGGATTACAGCCCCAGGGGAGTACAGGCACAGGGGAGTACTATCCAGGGAGAGTACAAGCACATGGCGATTACAGGCCCAGGAGTGTACAGTCCCATGGGAGTACAGGCCCAGGAGTGTACTGGCCCAGGGTTGTACAAGCCCAGGGGGAGTACAGGCCCAGGGGGAGTACAACCCAGGGGAGTGCAGGCCCAGGGAGAGTACAACCCAGACTGATAATTGGGATGGCAGGGATGATGCATGAAGAGAGATTGGGTCGATTGGGCTTATACTCGCTGGAGTTTAGAAGAATGAGAGGGGATCTCATTGAAACTTATAAAATTCTGACAGGACTAGACAGACTAGATGCAGGAAGGATGTTCCCGATGGCGGGTGAGTCCAGATCCAGAGGTCACAGTCGAAAGATAAGAGGTAAGCCATTTAGGACTGAGATGAGGAGGAATTTCTTCACCCAGAGAGTGGTAAACCTGTGGAATGCTCTACCACAGAAGGCAGTTGAGGCCAAATCATTAAATATATTCAAGAAGGAGTTAGATATAGTTCTTAAGGCTAAAGGGATCAAGGGATATGGGGACAAAGCAGGGACAGGGTACTAAATTTTGATGATCAGTCATGATCTTATTGAATGGCGGAGCAGGCTTGAAGGGCTGAATGGCCTACTCCTGCTCCTATCGTCTATGTTTCTATGTTAAGTACAACCCAGGGGAGTACAGGCCCAGGGAGAGTACAGGCCCAGGGAGAGTACAGGCCCAGGGAGAGTACAGGCCTAGGGGAGTACAGGCCCAGGGGAGTACAGGCCAGGGGAGTGTACAGGCCCAGGGAGAGTACAGGCCCAGGGAGAGTACAGGCCCAGGGGGAGTACAACCCAGGGAGAGTACAGGCCCAGGGGAAGTACAGGCCCAGGGTGAGTACAGGCCCAAAGAGAGTAAAGGCCCAGGGAGTGTACAGGCCCAGGGAGAGTACAGGCACAGGGAGAGAACAGGCCCAGGGAGAGTACAGGCCCAGGGAGAGTACAGGCCCAGGGGTAGTACAGTCCCAGGGGGAGCACAGGCCCAGGGAGAGTACAACCCAGGGGAGTACAGGCCCAGGGAGAGTACAACCCAGGGGGGTACAGGCCCAGGGGCAGTACAGGCCCAGGGAGAGTACAACCCAGGGGAGTACAGGCCCAGGGAGAGTACAACCCAGACTGATACCTGGGATGGCACGGATGATGTATGAAGAGAGATTGGGTCAATTAGGCTTATACTCGCTAGAGTTTAGAAGAATGAGATGGGATCTCAATGAAACTTATCTAATTCTAACTGGACTAGACAGACTAGATGCAGGCAGGATGTTCCCGATGGCGGGTGAGTCCAGAACCAGGGGTCACAGTCTAAGGATAAGGGGTAAGCCATTTAGGACTGAGATGAGGAGGAATTTCTTCACCCAGAGAGTGGTGAACCTGTGTAATTCTCTACCACAGAAGGCAGTTGAGGACAAATCCTTAAATATATTCAAGAAGGAGTTAGATATAGTTCTTAAGGCTAAAGGGATCAAGGGATACGGGGAGAAAGCAGGGACAGGGTACTGAATTTGGATGATCATCCATGATCTCATTGAATGGCGGAGCAGTCTTGAAGGGCCGAATGGCCTACTCCTGCACCTACCTTCTATGTTTCGATGTTAAGTACAACCCAGGGAGAGTACAGGCCCAGTGGGAGTACAGGCCAGGGAGAGTACAGGCCAGGGAGAGTACTGGCCCAGGGAGAGTACAGGCCCAGGGAGAGTACAGGCCCAGGGAGAGTACAACGCAGGGGGAGTACAGGCCCAGGGGGAGTACAGGCCCAGGGGGAGTACAGGCCCAGGGGGAGTACAGGCCCAGGGAGAGTACAGGCCCATGGAGAGTACAGGCCCAGGGAGAGTGCAGGCCCAGGGGGAGTACAGGCCCAGGGTGAGTACAACCCAGGGGGAGTACAGGCCCAGGGGGAGTACAGGCCCGGGGAGAGTACAACCCAGGGAGAGTACAGGCCCTGGGGGAGTACAGGCCCAGGGAGAGTACAGGCCCAGGGAGTGTACAGGCCCAGGGGGAGTACAGGCCCAGGGAGAGTACAGGCCAGGGAGAGTACTGGCCCATGGAGAGTACAGACCCAGGGAGAGTACAGGCCCAGGGAGAGTACAACCCAGTGCAGTAGAGGCCCAGGGAGAGTACAGGCCCATGGAGAGTACAGGCCCATGGAGAGTACAGGCCAAGGGGAGTACAGGCCAAGGGAGAGTACAGGCTCAGGGAGAGTACAGGCCCAGGGAGAGTACAGCCCAGGGAGAGTACAGCCCAGGGAGAGTACAGGCCCAGGGGAAGTACAGGCCCAGGGGGAGTACAGCCCAGGGAGAGTACAGGCCCAGGGAGAGTACAGGCCAATGGGGAGTACAGGTCCAGGGAGAGTACAGGCCCAGGGAGAGTACAGTCTCAGGGAGAGTATAGCCCAGGGAGAGTACAGGCCCAGGGAGAGTACAGGCTCAGGGAGAGTACAGGCCAAGGCAGAGTACAACCCAGGGGAGTACAGGCCCAGGGAGAGTACAGGCCCAGGGAGAGTACAGGCCCAGGGAGAGTACAGGCCTAGGGGAGTACAGGCCCAGGGGAGTACAGGCCAGGGGAGTGTACAGGCCCAGGGAGAGTACAGGCCCAGGGAGAGTTCAGGCCCAGGGGGTGTACAACCCAGGGAGAGTACAGGCCCAGGGGAAGTACAGGCCCAAGGAGAGAACAGGCCCAAAGAGAGTAAAGGCCCAGGGAATGTACAGGCCCAGCGAGAGTACAGGCCCAGGGAGTGTACAGGTCCAGGGAGAGTACAGGCCCAGGGAGAGTACAGGCCCAGGGAGAGTACAGGCCCAGGGAGAGTACAGGCCCAGGGAGAGTACAACTCAGGGGAGTACAGGCCCAGGGAGAGTACAACCCAGGGAGTACAGGCCCAGGGGGAGTACAGGCCCAGGGAGAGTACAACCCAGGGGAGTACAGGCCCAGGGAGAGTACAACCCAGGGGAGTACAGGCCCAGGGAGAGTACAACCCAGACTGATACCTGGGATGGCACGGATGATGTATGAAGAGAGATTGGGTCAATTAGGCTTATACTCGCTAGAGTTTAGAAGAATGAGAAGGGATCTCAATAAAACTTATCTAATTCTAACTGGACTAGACAGACTAGATGCAGGAAGGATGTTCCCGATGGCGGGTGAGTCCAGAACCAGGGGTCACAGTCTAAGGATAAGGGGTAAGCCATTTAGGACTGAGATGAGGAGGAATTTCTTCACCCAGAGAGTGGTGAACCTGTGGAATTCTCTACCACAGAAGGCAGTTGAGGCCAAATCCTTAAATATATTCAAGAAGGAGTTAGATATAGTTCTTAAGGCTAAAGGGATCAAGGGATATGGGGAGAAAGCAGCGACAGGGTACTGAATTTGGATGATCATCCATGATCTCATTGAATGGCGGAGCAGGCTTGAAGGGCCGAATGGCCTACTCCTGCACCTACCTTCTATGTTTCGATGTTAAGTACAACCCAGGGAGAGTACAGGCCCAGTGGGAGTACAGGCCAGGGAGAGTACAGGCCAGGGAGAGTACTGGCCCAGGGAGAGTACAGGCCCAGGGAGAGTACAACCCAGGGGGAGTACAGGCCCAGGGGGAGTACAGGCCCAGGGAGAGTACAGGCCCAGGGAGAGTACAGGCCCAGGGGGAGTACAGGCCCAGGGAGAGTACAGGCCAGTGAGAGTACTGGCCCAGGGAGAGTACAGGCCCAGGGAGAGTACTGGCCCAGGGAGAGTACAACCCAGGGAAGTACAGGCCCAGGGAGAGTACAGGCCCATGGAGAGTACAGGCCAATGGAGAGTACAGGCCCAGGGGAGTACATGCAGGGACAGTATAGGCCCAGAGGAATACTGGCCCAGGGGAGTACAGGCCCAGGGGAGTACATCCAGGGGATTACAGGCCCAGGGGAGTACAGGCACAGGGGAGTACAATCTAGGGAGAGTACAGTCCCAGGGAGATTACAGGCCCAGGAGTGTACAGTCCCATGGAAGTACAGGCCCAGGGAGAGTACAGGCCCAGGAGTGTACAGGCCCAGGGTTGTACAGGCCCAGGGGAGTACAGGCCCAGGGAGAGTACAGGCCCAGTGAGAGTAGAGGCCCAGGCGTGTACAGGCCCAGGGGAGTACAGGCCCAGGGAGATTACAGGCCCAGGGAGAGTACAGGCCCAGTAGTGTACAGACCCAGGGAGATTACAGTCCCAAGGGAGATTACAGTCCCAGGGAGATTACAGGCCCAGGGAGATTACAGGCCCAGGGAGATTACAGGACCAGGGAGATTACAGGCCCAGGGAGAGTACAGGCGCAGGGAGAGTACAGGCCCAGGGAGAGTACAGGCCCAGGGAGAGTACAGGCCCAGGGAGAGTACGGCCCAGGGGAGTACAGGCCCAGGGGGAGTACAGGCCCAGGGAGAGTACAGGCCCAGGGAGAGTGCAGGCCCAGGAGTGTACAGGCCCAGGAGTGTACAGGCCCAGGGTGATTACAGTCCCAGGGAGATTACAGTCCCAGGAGAGTACAGGCCCAGGGAGAGTACAGGCCCAGGAGTGTACAGTCCCAGGGAGATTACAGTCCCAGGGAGAGTACAGGCCCAGGGAGAGTACAGGCCCAGGGAGATTACAGTCCCAGGGAGAATACAGTCCCAGGGAGATTACAGGCCCAGGGAGAGTACAGGCCCAGGAGTCTACAGACCCAGGGAGATTACAGTCCCAGGGAGATTACAGTGACAGGGAGAGTACAGGCCCAGGAGTGTACAGGCCCAGGGAGAGTACAGACCCAGGGAGATTACAGTCCCAGGGAGATTACAGGCCCAGGGAGATTACAGGCCCAGGGAGATTACAGGCCCAGGGAGATTACAGGCCCAGGGAGATTACAGGCCCAGGGAGAGTACAGGCCCAGGGAGAGTACAGGCCCAGGGAGAGTACAGGCCCAGGGAGAGTACAACCCAGGGAGAGTACAGGCCCATGGCAGTAGAGTGCCAGGGAGAGTACAGGCCCAGGGAGATTACAGGCCCAGTGGAGTACAGGCCCAGGGGGAGTACGGGCCCAGGTGAGTACAGGCCCCGAGAGAGTACAGGCCCAGGGAGAGTACAGGCCCAGGGAGAGTACAGCCCAGGGAGTGTACAGGCCCAGGGAGAGTACAGGCCCAGGGAGAGTATAGCCCAGGGAGAGTACAGGCCCAGGGAGAGTACAGGCCCAGGGAGAGTACAGGCCCAGGGAGAGTACAGGCCCAGGGAGAGTACAGGCCAAGGGAGAGTACAGGCCCAGGGGAGTACATGCAGGGAGAGTATAGGCCCAGAGGAGTACTGGCCCAGGGGAGTACAGGCCCAGGGGAGTACATCCAGGGGATTACAGGCCCAGGGGAGTACAAGCACAGGGGAGTACAATCTAGGGAGAGTACAGTCCCAGGGAGATTACAGGCCCAGGAGTGTACAGTCCCATGGAAGTACAGGCCCAGGGAGAGTACAGGCCCAGGAGTGTACAGGCCCAGGGTTGTACAGGCCATGGGGAGTACAGGCCCAGGGAGAGTATAGGCCTAGGGGAGTACAGGCCCAGGGGAGTACAGGCCAGGGGAGTGTACAGGCCCAGGGAAAGTACAGGCCCAGGGAGAGTACAGGCCCAGGAGTCTACAGATCCAGGGAGATTACAGTCCCAGGGAGATTACAGTCACAGGGAGAGTACAGGCCCAGGAGTGTACAGGCCCAGGGAGAGTACAGACCCAGGGAGATTACAGTCCCTGGGAGAATACAGGCCCAGGGAGAGTACAGGCCCAGGAGTGTACAGACCCAGGGAGATTACAGTCCCAGGGAGATTACAGTCCCAGGGAGATTACAGGCCCAGGGAGATTACAGGCCCAGGGAGATTACAGGCCCAGGGAGATTACAGGCCCAGGGAGATTACAGGCCCAGGGAGAGTACAGGCCCAGGGAGAGGACAGGCCCAGGGAGAGTACAGGCCCAGGGAGAGTACAGGCCCAGGGAGAGTGCAGGCCCAGGGGGAGTACAGGCCCAGGGGGAGTACAGGCCCAGGGGGAGTACAACCCAGGGAGAGTACAACCCAGGGAGAGTACAGGCCCATGGCAGTAGAGTGCCAGGGAGAGTACAGGCCCAGGGAGATTACAGGCCCAGTGGAGTACAGGCCCAGGGGGAGTACAGGCCCAGGTGAGTACAGGCCCCGAGAGAGTACAGGCCCAGGGAGAGTACAGGCCCAGGGAGAGTACAGCCCAGGGAGTGTACAGGCCCCGAGAGAGTACAGGCCCAGGGAGAGTATAGCCCAGGGAGAGTACAGGCCCAGGGAGAGTACAGGCCCAGGGAGAGTACAGACCAAGGGAGAGTACAGGCCCAGGGGAGTACATGCAGGGAGAGTATAGGCCCAGAGGAGTACTGGCCCAGGGGAGTACAGGCCCAGGGGAGTACATCCAGGGGATTACAGGCCCAGGGGAGTACAGGCACAGGGGAGTACAATCTAGGGAGAGTACAGTCCCAGGGAGATTACAGGCCCAGGAGTGTACAGTCCCATGGAACTACAGGCCCAGGGAGAGTACAGGCCCAGGAGTGTACAGGCCCAGGGTTGTACAGGCCCAGGGGAGTACAGGCCCAGGGAGAGTACAGGCCTAGGGTAGTACTGGCCCAGGGGAGTACAGGCCAGGGGAGTGTACAGGCCCAGGGAGAGTACAGGCCCAGGGAGAGTTCAGGGCCAGGGGGTGTACAACCCAGGGAGAGTACAGGCCCAGGGGAAGTACAGGCCCAAGGAGAGAACAGGCCCAAAGAGAGTAAAGGCCCAGGGAATGTACAGGCCCAGGGAGAGTACAGGCCTAGGGGAGTACAGGCCCAGGGGAGTACAGGCCAGGGGAGTGTACAGGCCCAGGGAGAGTACAGGCCCAGGGAGAGTTCAGGCCCAGGGGGTGTACAACCCAGGGAGAGTACAGGCCCAGGGGAAGTACAGGCCCAAGGAGAGAACAGGCCCAAAGAGAGTAAAGGCCCAGGGAATGTACAGGCCCAGGGAGAGTACAGGCCCAGGGAGAGTACAGGTCCAGGGAGAGTACAGGCCCAGGGAGAGTACAGGCCCAGGGAGAGTACAGGCCCAGGGAGAGTACAGGCCCAGGGAGAGTACAACCCAGGGGAGTACAGGCCCAGGGAGAGTACAACCCAGGGAGTACAGGCCCAGGGGGAGTACAGACCCAGGGAGAGTACAACCCAGGGGAGTACAGGCCCAGGAAGAGTACAACCCAGGGGAGTACAGGCCCAGGGAGAGTACAACCCAGACTGATACCTGGGATGGCACGGATGATGTATGAAGAGAGATTGGGTCAATTAGGCTTATACTCGCTAGAGTTTAGAAGAATGAGAAGGGATCTCAATGAAACTTATCAAATTCTAACTGGACTAGACAGACTAGATGCAGGAAGGATGTTCCCGATGGCGGGTGAGTCCAGAACCAGGGGTCACAGTCTAAGGATAAGGGGTAAGCCATTTAGGACTGAGATGAGGAGGAATTTCTTCACCCAGAGAGTGGTGAACCTGTGGAATTCTCTACCACAGAAGGCAGTTGAGGCCAAATCCTTAAATATATTCAAGAAGGAGTTAGATATAGTTCTTAAGGCTAAAGGGATCAAGGGATATGGGGAGAAAGCAGCGACAGGGTACTGAATTTGGATGATCATCCATGATCTCATTGAATGGCGGAGCAGGCTTGAAGGGCCGAATGGCCTACTCCTGCACCTACCTTCTATGTTTCGATGTTAAGTACAACCCAGGGCGAGTACAGGCCCAGTGGGAGTACAGGCCAGGGAGAGTACAGGCCAGGGAGAGTACTGGCCCAGGGAGAGTACAGGCCCAGGGAGAGTACAACCCAGGGGGAGTACAGGCCCAGGGGGAGTACAGGCCCAGGGAGAGTACAGGCCCAGGGAGAGTACAGGCCCAGGGGGAGTACAGGCCCAGGGAGAGTACAGGCCAGTGAGAGTACTGGCCCAGGGAGAGTACAGGCCCAGGGAGAGTACTGGCCCAGGGAGAGTACAACCCAGGGAAGTACAGGCCCAGGGAGAGTACAGGCCCGTGGAGAGTACAGGCCAATGGAGAGTACAGGCCCAGGGGAGTACATGCAGGGACAGTATAGGCCCAGAGGAGTACTGGCCCAGGGGAGTACAGGCCCAGGGGAGTACATCCAGGGGATTACAGGCCCAGGGGAGTACAGGCACAGGGGAGTACAATCTAGGGAGAGTACAGTCCCAGGGAGATTACAGGCCCAGGAGTGTACAGTCCCATGGAAGTACAGGCCCAGGGAGAGTACAGGCCCAGGAGTGTACAGGCCCAGGGTTGTACAGGCCCAGGGGAGTACAGGCCCAGGGAGAGTACAGGCCCATGGAGAGTACAGGCCCAGTGAGAGTAGAGGCCCAGGTGTGTACAGGCCCAGGGGAGTACAGGCCCAGGGAGATTACAGGCCCAGGGAGAGTACAGGCCCAGTAGTGTACAGACCCAGGGAGATTACAGTCCCAAGGGAGATTCCAGTCCCAGGGAGATTACAGGCCCAGGGAGATTACAGGCCCAGGGAGATTACAGGCCCAGGGAGATTACAGGCCCAGGGAGAGTACAGGCCCAGGGAGAGTACAGGCCCAGGGAGAGTACAGGCCCAGGGAGAGTACGGCCCAGGGGAGTACAGGCCCAGGGGGAGTACAGGCCCAGGGAGAGTACAGGCCCAGCGAGAGTGCAGGCCCAGGAGTGTACAGGCCCAGGAGTGTACAGGCCCAGGGTGATTACAGTCCCAGGGAGATTACAGTCCCAGGAGAGTACAGGCCCAGGGAGAGTACAGGCCCAGGAGTGTACAGTCCCAGGGAGATTACAGTCCCAGGGAGAGTACAGGCCCAGGGAGAGTACAGGCCCAGGGAGATTACAGTCCCAGGGAGAATACAGTCCCAGGGAGATTACAGACCCAGGGAGAGTACAGGCCCAGGAGTCTACAGACCCAGGGAGATTACAGTCCCAGGGAGATTACAGTCACAGGGAGAGTACAGGCCCAGGAGTGTACAGGCCCAGGGAGAGTACAGACCCAGGGAGATTACAGTCCCTGGGAGATTACAGGCCCAGGGAGAGTACAGGCCCAGGAGTGTACAGACCCAGGGAGATTACAGTCCCAGGGAGATTACATTCCCAGGGAGATTACAGGCCCAGGGAGATTACAGGACAAGGGAGATTACAGGCCCAGGGAGATTACAGGCCCAGGGAGATTACAGGCCCAGGGAGAGAACAGGCCCAGGGAGAGTACAGGCCCATGGAGAGTACAGGCCCAGGGAGAGTACAGGCCCAGGGAGAGTACAGGCCCAGGGAGAGTGCAGGCCCAGGGAGTGTGCAGGCCCAGGGGGAGTACAGGCCCAGGGTGAGTACAGGCCCAGGGGGAGTACAACCCAGGGAGAGTACAACCCAGGGAGAGTACAGGCCCATGGCTTTAGAGTGCCAGGGAGAGTACAGGCCCAGGGAGATTACAGGCCCAGTGGAGTACAGGCCCAGGGGGAGTACAGGCCCAGGTGAGTACAGGCCCCGAGAGAGTACAGGCCCAGGGAGAGTACAGGCCCAGGGAGAGTACAGCCCAGGGAGTGTACAGGCCCCGAGAGAGTACAGGCCCAGGGAGAGTATAGCCCAGGGAGAGTACAGGCCCAGGGAGAGTACAGGCCCAGGGAGAGTACAGCCCAGGGAGAGTACAGGCCCAGGGAGAGTACAGGCCAAGGGAGAGTACAGGCCCAGGGGAGTACATGCAGGGAGAGTATAGGCCCAGAGGAGTACTGGCCCAGGGGAGTACAGGCCCAGGGGAGTACATCCAGGAGATTACAGGCCCAGGGGATTACAGGCACAGGGGAGTACAATCTAGGGAGAGTACAGTCCCAGGGAGATTACAGGCCCAGGAGTGTACAGTCCCATGGAAGTACAGGCCCAGGGAGAGTACAGGCCCAGGAGTGTACAGGCCCAGGGTTGTACAGGCCCAGGGGAGTACAGGCCCAGGGAGAGTACAGCCCCAGTGAGAGTAGAGGCCCAGGCGTGTACAGGCCCAGGGATATTACAGGCCCAGGGAGAGTACAGGCCCAGTAGTGTACAGACCCAGGGAGATTACAGTCCCAGGGAGATAACAGTCCCAGGGAGATAACAGTCCCAGGGAGATTACAGGCCCAGGGAGATTACAGGCCCAGGGAGAGTACAGGCCCACGGAGAGTATGGCCCAGGGGAGTACTGGCCCAGGGGTAGTACAGGCCCAGGGAGAGTACAGGCCCAGGGAGAGTGCAGGCCCAGGAGTGTACAGGCCCAGGAGTGTACAGGCCCAGGGTGATTACAGTCCCAGGGAGATTACAGTCCCAGGAGAGTACAGGCCCAGGGAGAGTACAGGCCCAGGAGTGTACAGTCCCAGGGAGATTACAGTCCCAGGGAGAGTACAGGCCCAGGAGAGTACAGGCCCAGGGAGATTACAGTCCCAGGGAGATTACAGTTCCAGGGAGATTACAGGCCCAGGGAGAGTACAGGCCCAGGAGTCTACAGACCCAGGGAGATTACAGTCCCAGGGAGATTACAGTCCCAGGGAGAGTACAGGCCCAGGAGTGTACAGGCCCAGGGAGAGTACAGTCCCAGGGAGATTACAGTCCCTGGGAGATTACAGGCCCAGGGAGAGTACAGGCCCAGGAGTGTACAGACCCAGGGAGATTACAGTCCCAGGGAGATTACAGTCCCAGGGAGATTACAGGCCCAGGGAGATTACAGGCCCAGGGAGATTACAGGACCAGGGAGATTACAGGCCCAGGGAGAGTACAGGCCCAGGGAGAGTACAGGCCCAGGGAGAGTACAGGCCCAGGGAGAGTACAGGCCCAGCGAGAGTACAGGCCCAGGGAGAGTACGGCCCAGGGGAGTACAGGCCCAGGGGGAGTACAGGCCCAGGGAGAGTACAGGCCCAGGGAGAGTACAGGCCCTGGAGTGTACAGGCCCAGGAGTGTACAGGCCCAGGGAGATTACAGTCCCAGGGAGATTACAGTCCCAGGAGAGTACAGGCCCAGGGAGAGTACAGGCCCAGGAGTGTACAGTCCCAGGGAGATTACAGTCCAAGGGAGAGTACAGGCCAGGGAAAGTACTGGCCCAGGGAGAGTACAGGCCCAGGGAGAGTACAACCCAGGGGGAGTACAGGCCCAGGGGGAGTACAGGCCCAGGGAGAGTACAGGACCATGGAGAGTACAGGCCCAGGGGGAGTACAGGCCCAGGGAGAGTACAGGCCAGTGAGAGTACTGGCCCAGGGAGAGTACAGGCCCAGGGAGAGTACAGGCCCAGGAGTGTACAGTCCCAGGGAGATTACAATCCAAGGGAGAGTACAGGCCAGGGAGAGTACTGGCCCAGGGAGAGTACAGGCCCAGGGAGAGTACAACCCAGGGGGAGTACAGGCCCAGGGGGAGTACAGGCCCAGGGGGAGTACAGGCCCAGGGAGAGTACAGGCCCAGGTGAGTACAGGCCCCGAGAGAGTACAGGCCCAGGGAGAGTACAGGCCCAGGGAGAGTACAGCCCAGGGAAGTACAGGCCCAGGGAGAGTACAGGCCCAGGGAGAGTATAGCCCAGGGGAGTACAGGCACAGGGGAGTACTATCCAGGGAGAGTACAAGCACATGGCGATTACAGGCCCAGGAGTGTACAGTCCCATGGGAGTACAGGCCCAGGGAGAGTACAGGCCCAGGAGTGTACTGGCCCAGGGTTGTACAAGCCCAGGGGGAGTACAGGCCCAGGGGGAGTACAGGCCCAGGGAGAGTACAGGCCCAGGGAGAGTACAACCCAGGGGAGTGCAGGCCCAGGGAGAGTACAACCCAGACTGATACTTGGGATGGCAGGGATGATGCATGAAGAGAGATTGGGTCGATTGGGCTTATACTCGCTGGAGTTTAGAAGAATGAGAGGGGATCTCATTGAAACTTATAAAATTCTGACAGGACTAGACAGACTAGATGCAGGAAGGATGTTCCCGATGGCGGGTGAGTCCAGATCCAGAGGTCACAGTCTAAGGATAAGGGGTAAGCCATTTAGGACTGAGATGAGGAGGAATTTCTTCACCCAGAGAGTGGTGAACCTGTGGAATTCTCTACCACAGAAGGCAGTTGAGGCCAAATCATTAAATATATTCAAGAAGGAGTTAGATATAGTTCTTAAGGCTAAAGGGATCAAGGGATATGGGGAGAAAGCAGGGACAGGGTACTGAATTTGGATGATCATCCATGATCTCATTGAATGGCGGAGCAGGCTTGAAGGGCCGAATGGCCTACTCCTGCACCTACCTTCTATGTTTCGATGTTAAGTACAACCCAGGGAGAGAACAGGCCCAGTGGGAGTACAGGCCAGGGAGAGTACAGGCCAGGGAGAGTACTGGCCCAGGGAGAGTACAGGCCCAGGGAGAGTACAGGCCCAGGGAGAGTAAAGCGCAGGGGGAGTACAGGCCCAGGGGGAGTACAGGCCCAGGGGGAGTACAGGCCCAGGGGGAGTACAGGCCCAGGGAGAGTACAGGCCCATGGAGAGTACAGGCCCAGGGAGAGTGCAGGCCCAGGGGGAGTACAGGCCCAGGGTGAATACAACCCAGGGGGAGTACAGGCCCAGGGGGAGTACAGGCCCGGGGAGAGTACAACCCATGGAGAGTACAGGCCCTGGGGGAGTACAGGCCCAGGGAGAGTACAGGCCCAGGGAGTGTACAGGCCCAGAGGGAGTACAGGCCCAGGGAGAGTACAGGCCAGGGAGAGTACTGGCCCAGGGAGAGTACAGACCCAGGGAGAGTACAGACCCAGGGAGAGTACAACCCAGGGCAGTAGAGGCCCAGGGAGTGTACAGGCCCATGGAGAGTACAGGCCCATGGAGAGTACAGGCCAAGGGGAGTACTGGCCAAGGGAGAGTACAGGCCCAGGGAGAGTACAGGCCCAGGGAGAGTACAGCCCAGGCAGAGTACAGCCCAGGGAGAGTACAGGCCCAGGGGGAGTACAGGCCCAGGGGGAGTACAGCCCAGGGGGAGTACAGGCCCAGGGAGAGTGCAGGCCCAGGGGGAGTACAGGCCCAGGGTGAGTACAACCCAGGGGGAGTACAGGCCCAGGGGGAGTACAGGCCCGGGGAGAGTACAACCCAGGGAGAGTACAGGCCCTGGGGGAGTACAGGCCCAGGGAGAGTACAGGCCCAGGGAGTGTACAGGCCCAGGCGGAGTACAGGCCCAGGGAGAGTACAGGCCAGGAGAGTACTGGCCCAGGGAGAGTACAGACCCAGGGAGAGTACAGGCCCAGGGAGAGTACAACCCAGGGCAGTAGAGGCCCAGGGAGAGTACAGGCCCATGGAGAGTACAGGCCCATGGAGAGTACAGGCCAAGGGGAGTACAGGCCAAGGGAGAGTACAGGCCCAGGGAGAGTACAGGCCCAGGGAGAGTACAGCCCAGGGAGAGTACAGCCCAGGGAGAGTACAGGCCCAGGGGGAGAAAAGGCCCAGGGAGATTACAGGCCCAGGGAGATTACAGGCCAAGGGGAGTACAGGCCCAGGGGGAGTACAGGCCCAGGAGAGTACAGGCCCCGAGAGAGTACAGTCCCAGGGAAAGTATAACCCAGGGAGAGCACAGGCCCAGGAAGAGTACAGGCCCAGGGAGATTACAGGCCCAGGGAGAGTACAGGCCCAGGGAGAGTACAGGCCCAGGGAGAGTACAGGCCAAGGGAGAGTACAACCCAGGGGAGTACAGGCCCAGGGAGAGTACAGGCCCAGGGAGATTACAGGCCCAGGGAGAGTACAGGCCCAGGGAGAGTACAGGCCCAGGGAGAGTACAGGCCAAGGGAGAGTACAACCCAGGGGAGTACAGGCCCAGGAAGAGTACAGGCCCAGGGGGAGTACAGGCCCAGGGAGAGTACAGCCCAGGGAGAGTACAGGCCCAGGGAGAGTACAGGCCAAGGGGGAGTACAGGTCCAGGGAGAGTACAGGCCCAGGGAGAGTACAGGCCCAGGGAGAGTACAGGCCCAGGGAGAGTACAGGCCCAGGGAGAGTACAGGCCCAGGGGAGTACAGGCCAGGGGAGTGTACAGGCCTAGGGAGAGTACAGGCCCAGGGGAGTACATGCAGGGAGAGTATAGGCCCAGAGGAGTACAGGCCCAGGGGAGTACAGGCCCAGGGGAGTACATCCAGGGGATTACAGGCCCAGGGGAGTTCAGGCACAGGGGAGTACTATCCAGGGAGAGTACAAGCCCATGGCGATTACAGGCCCAGGAGTGTACAGTCCCATGGGAGTACAGGCCCAGGGAGAGTACAGGCCAGTGAGAGTACTGGTCCAGGGAGAGTACAGGCCCAGGGAGAGTACTGGCCCAGGGAGAGTACAACCCAGGGAAGTACCGGCCCAGGGAGAGTACAGGCCCATGGAGAGTACAGGCCCATGGAGAGTATAGGCCAAGGGGAGTACAGGCCAAGGGAGAGTACAGGCCCAGGGAGAGTACAGGCCCAGGGAGAGTACAGGCCCAGGGAGAGTACAGGCCAAGGGAGAGTACAGGCCCAGGGAGAGTACAACCCAGGGGAGTGCAGGCCCAGGGAGAGTACAACCCAGACTGATACTTGGGATGGCAGGGATGATGCATGAAGAGAGATTGGGTCGATTGGGCTTATACTCGCTGGAGTTTAGAAGAATGAGAGGGGATCTCATTGAAACTTATAAAATTCTGACAGGACTAGACAGACTAGATGCAGGAAGGATGTTCCCGATGGCGGGTGAGTCCAGATCCAGAGGTCACAGTCTAAGGATAAGGGGTAAGCCATTTAGGACTGAGATGAGGAGGAATTTCTTCACCCAGAGAGTGGTAAACCTGTGGAATGCTCTACCACAGAAAGCAGTTGAGGACAAATCATTAAATATATTCAAGAAGGAGTTAGATATAGTTCTTAAGGCTAAAGGGATCAAGGGATATGGGGAGAAAGCAGGGACAGGGTACTGAATTTGGATGATCATCCATGATCTCATTGAATGGCGGAGCAGGCTTGAAGGGCCGAATGGCCTACTCCTGCACCTACCTTCTATGTTTCGATGTTAAGTACAACCCAGGGAGAGTACAGGCCCAGTGGGAGTACAGGCCAGGGAGAGTACAGGCCAGGGAGAGTACTGGCCCAGGGAGAGTACAGGCCCAGGGAGAGTACAGGCCCAGGGAGAGTAAAGCGCAGGGGGAGTACAGGCCCAGGGGGAGTACAGGCCCAGGGGGAGTACAGGCCCAGGGGGAGTACAGGCCCAGGGAGAGTACAGGCCCATGGAGAGTACAGGCCCAGGGAGAGTGCAGGCCCAGGGGGAGTACAGGCCCAGGGTGAATACAACCCAGGGGGAGTACAGGCCCAGGGGGAGTACAGGCCCGGGGAGAGTACAACCCATGGAGAGTACAGGCCCTGGGGGAGTACAGGCCCAGGGAGAGTACAGGCCCAGGGAGTGTACAGGCCCAGAGGGAGTACAGGCCCAGGGAGAGTACAGGCCAGGGAGAGTACTGGCCCAGGGAGAGTACAGACCCAGGGAGAGTACAGACCCAGGGAGAGTACAACCCAGGGCAGTAGAGGCCCAGGGAGTGTACAGGCCCATGGAGAGTACAGGCCCATGGAGAGTACAGGCCAAGGGGAGTACTGGCCAAGGGAGAGTACAGGCCCAGGGAGAGTACAGGCCCAGGGAGAGTACAGCCCAGGCAGAGTACAGCCCAGGGAGAGTACAGGCCCAGGGGGAGTACAGGCCCAGGGGGAGTACAGCCCAGGGGGAGTACAGGCCCAGGGAGAGTGCAGGCCCAGGGGGTGTACAGGCCCAGGGTGAGTACAACCCAGGGGGAGTACAGGCCCAGGGGCAGTACAGGCCCGGGGAGAGTACAACCCAGGGAGAGTACAGGCCCTGGGGGAGTACAGGCCCAGGGAGAGTACAGGCCCAGGGAGTGTACAGGCCCAGGCGGAGTACAGGCCCAGGGAGAGTACAGGCCAGGGAGAGTACTGGCCCAGGGAGAGTACAGACCCAGGGAGAGTACAGGCCCAGGGAGAGTACAACCCAGGGCAGTAGAGGCCCAGGGAGAGTACAGGCCCATGGAGAGTACAGGCCCATGGAGAGTACAGGCCAAGGGGAGTACAGGCCAAGGGAGAGTACAGGCCCAGGGAGAGTACAGGCCCAGGGAGAGTACAGCCCAGGGAGAGTACAGCCCAGGGAGAGTACAGGCCCAGGGGGAGAAAAGGCCCAGGGAGATTACAGGCCCAGGGAGATTACAGGCCAAGGGGAGTACAGGCCCAGGGGGAGTACAGGCCCAGGAGAGTACAGGCCCCGAGAGAGTACAGTCCCAGGGAAAGTATAACCCAGGGAGAGCACAGGCCCAGGAAGAGTACAGGCCCAGGGAGATTACAGGCCCAGGGAGAGTACAGGCCCAGGGAGAGTACAGGCCCAGGGAGAGTACAGGCCAAGGGAGAGTACAACCCAGGGGAGTACAGGCCCAGGGAGAGTACAGGCCCAGGGAGATTACAGGCCCAGGGAGAGTACAGGCCCAGGGAGAGTACAGGCCCAGGGAGAGTACAGGCCAAGGGAGAGTACAACCCAGGGGAGTACAGGCCCAGGGAGAGTACAGGCCCAGGGGGAGTACAGGCCCAGGGAGAGTACAGCCCAGGGAGAGTACAGGCCCAGGGAGAGTACAGGCCAAGGGGGAGTACAGGTCCAGGGAGAGTACAGGCCCAGGGAGAGTACAGGCCCAGGGAGAGTACAGGCCCAGGGAGAGTACAGGCCCAGGGAGAGTACAGGCCCAGGGGAGTACAGGCCAGGGGAGTGTACAGGCCTAGGGAGAGTACAGGCCCAGGGGAGTACATGCAGGGAGAGTATAGGCCCAGAGGAGTACTGGCCCAGGGGAGTACAGGCCCAGGGGAGTACATCCAGGGGATTACAGGCCCAGGGGAGTTCAGGCACAGGGGAGTACTATCCAGGGAGAGTACAAGCCCATGGCGATTACAGGCCCAGGAGTGTACAGTCCCATGGGAGTACAGGCCCAGGGAGAGTACAGGCCAGTGAGAGTACTGGTCCAGGGAGAGTACAGGCCCAGGGAGAGTACTGGCCCAGGGAGAGTACAACCCAGGGAAGTACCGGCCCAGGGAGAGTACAGGCCCATGGAGAGTACAGGCCCATGGAGAGTATAGGCCAAGGGGAGTACAGGCCAAGGGAGAGTACAGGCCCAGGGAGAGTACAGGCCCAGGGAGAGTACAGGCCCAGGGAGAGTACAGGCCAAGGGAGAGTACAACCCAGGGGAGTACAGGCCCAGGGAGAGTACAGGCCCAGGGGGAGTACAGGCCCAGGGAGAGTACAGCCCAGGGAGAGTACAGGCCCAGGGAGAGTACAGGCCAAGGGGGAGTACAGGTCCAGGGAGAGTACAGGCCCAGGGAGAGTACAGGCCCAGGGAGAGTACAGGCCCAGGGAGAGTACAGGCCTAGGGGAGTACAGGCCCAGGGGAGTACAGGCCAGGGGAGTGTACAGGCCTAGGGAGAGTACAGGCCCAGGGGAGTACATGCAGGGAGAGTATAGGCCCAGAGGAGTACTGGCCCAGGGGAGTACAGGCCCAGGAGAGTACATCCAGTGGATTACAGGCCCAGGGGAGTTCAGGCACAGGGGAGTACTATCCAGGGAGAGTACAAGCCCATGGCGATTACAGGCCTAGGAGTGTACAGTCCCATGGGAGTACAGGCCCAGGGAGAGTACAGGCCAGTGAGAGTACTGGCCCAGGGAGAGTACAGGCCCAGGGAGAGTACTGGCCCAGGGAGAGTACAACCCAGGGAAGTACCGGCCCAGGGAGAGTACAGGCCCATGGAGAGTACAGGCCCATGGAGAGTATAGGCCAAGGGGAGTACAGGCCAAGGGAGAGTACAGGCCCAGGGAGAGTGCAGGCCCAGGGGGAGTACAGGCCCAGGGGAGTACAGGCCCAGGGGAGTACAGGCCCGGGGAGAGTACAACCCAGGGAGAATACAGGCCCATGGGAGTAGAGTCCCAGGGAGAGTACAGGCCCAGGGAGAGTACAGGCCCAGGGGAGTACAGGCCCAGGGGGAGTACAGGCCCAGGTGAGTACAGGCCCCGAGAGAGTACAGGCCCAGGGAGAGTACAGGCCCAGGGAGAGTACAGGCCCAGGGAGAGTACGGCCCAGGGGAGTACAGGCCCAGGGGGAGTACAGGCCCAGGGAGAGTACAGGCCCAGCGAGAGTGCAGGCCCAGGAGTGTACAGGCCCAGGAGTGTACAGGCCCAGGGTGATTACAGTCCCAGGGAGATTACAGTCCCAGGAGAGTACAGGCCCAGGGAGAGTACAGGCCCAGGAGTGTACAGTCCCAGGGAGATTACAGTCCCAGTGAGAGTACAGGCCCAGGGAGAGTACAGGCCCAGGGAGATTACAGTCCCAGGGAGAATACAGTCCCAGGGAGATTACAGACCCAGGGAGAGTACAGGCCCAGGAGTCTACAGACCCAGGGAGATTACAGTCCCAGGGAGATTACAGTCACAGGGAGAGTACAGGCCCAGGAGTGTACAGGCCCAGGGAGAGTACAGACCCAGGGAGATTACAGTCCCTGGGAGATTACAGGCCCAGGGAGAGTACAGGCCCAGGAGTGTACAGACCCAGGGAGATTACAGTCCCAGGGAGATTACATTCCCAGGGAGATTACAGGCCCAGGGAGATTACAGGACAAGGGAGATTACAGGCCCAGGGAGATTACAGGCCCAGGGAGATTACAGGCCCAGGGAGAGAACAGGCCCAGGGAGAGTACAGGCCCAGGGAGAGTACAGGCCCAGGGAGAGTACAGGCCCAGGGAGAGTACAGGCCCAGGGAGAGTGCAGGCCCAGGGAGAGTGCAGGCCCAGGGGGAGTACAGGCCCAGGGTGAGTACAGGCCCAGGGGGAGTACAACCCAGGGAGACTACAACCCAGGGAGAGTACAGGCCCATGGCTTTAGAGTGCCAGGGAGAGTACAGGCCCAGGGAGATTACAGGCCCAGTGGAGTACAGGCCCAGGGGGAGTACAGGCCCAGGTGAGTACAGGCCCCGAGAGAGTACAGGCCCAGGGAGAGTACAGGCCCAGGGAGAGTACAGCCCAGGGAGTGTACAGGCCCAGGGAGAGTACAGGCCCAGGGAGAGTACAGCCCAGGGAGAGTCCAGGCCCAGGGAGAGTACAGGCCAAGGGAGAGTACAGGCCCAGGGGAGTACATGCAGGGAGAGTATAGGCCCAGAGGAGTACTGGCCCAGGGGAGTACAGGCCCAGGGGAGTACATCCAGGGGATTACAGGCCCAGGAGATTACAGGCACAGGGGAGTACAATCTAGGGAGAGTACAGTCCCAGGGAGATTACAGGCCCAGGAGTGTACAGTCCCATGGAAGTACAGGCCCAGGGAGAGTACAGGCCCAGGAGTGTACAGGCCCAGGGTTGTACAGGCCCAGGGGAGTACAGGCCCAGGGAGAGTACAGCCCCAGTGAGAGTAGAGGCCCAGGCGTGTACAGGCCCAGGGATATTACAGGCCCAGGGAGAGTACAGGCCCAGTAGTGTACAGACCCAGGGAGATTACAGTCCCAGGGAGATAACAGTCCCAGGGAGATAACAGTCCCAGGGAGATTACAGGCCCAGGGAGATTACAGGCCCAGGGAGAGTACAGGCCCACGGAGAGTATGGCCCAGGGGAGTACTGGCCCAGGGGGAGTACAGGCCCAGGGAGAGTACAGGCCCAGGGAGAGTGCAGGCCCAGGAGTGTACAGGCCCAGGAGTGTACAGGCCCAGGGTGATTACAGTCCCAGGGAGATTACAGTCCCAGGAGAGTACAGGCCCAGGGAGAGTACAGGCCCAGGAGTGTACAGTCCCAGGGAGATTACAGTCCCAGGGAGAGTACAGGCCCAGGGAGAGTACAGGCCCAGGGAGATTACAGTCCCAGGGAGATTACAGTTCCAGGGAGATTACAGGCCCAGGGAGAGTACAGGCCCAGGAGTCTACAGACCCAGGGAGATTACAGTCCCAGGGAGATTACAGTCCCAGGGAGAGTACAGGCCCAGGAGTGTACAGGCCCAGGGAGAGTACAGTCCCAGGGAGATTACAGTCCCTGGGAGATTACAGGCCCAGGGAGAGTACAGGCCCAGGAGTGTACAGACCCAGGGAGATTACAGTCCCAGGGAGATTACAGTCCCAGGGAGATTACAGGCCCAGGGAGATTACAGGCCCAGGGAGATTACAGGACCAGGGAGATTACAGGCCCAGGGAGAGTACAGGCCCAGGGAGAGTACAGGCCCAGGGAGAGTACAGGCCCAGGGAGAGTACAGGCCCAGCGAGAGTACAGGCCCAGGGAGAGTACGGCCCAGGGGAGTACAGGCCCAGGGGGAGTGCAGGCCCAGGGAGAGTACAGGCCCAGGGAGAGTACAGGCCCTGGAGTGTACAGGCCCAGGAGTGTACAGGCCCAGGGAGATTACAGTCCCAGGGAGATTACAGTCCCAGGAGAGTACAGGCCCAGGGAGAGTACAGGCCCAGGAGTGTACAGTCCCAGGGAGATTACAGTCCAAGGGAGAGTACAGGCCAGGGAGAGTACTGGCCCAGGGAGAGTACAGGCCCAGGGAGAGTACAACCCAGGGGGAGTACAGGCCCAGGGAGAGTACAGGACCATGGAGAGTACAGGCCCAGGGGGAGTACAGGCCCAGGGAGAGTACAGGCCAGTGAGAGTACTGGCCCAGGGAGAGTACAGGCCCAGGGAGAGTACAGGCCCAGGAGTGTACAGTCCCAGGGAGATTACAATCCAAGGGAGAGTACAGGCCAGGGAGAGTACTGGCCCAGGGAGAGTACAGGCCCAGGGAGAGTACAACCCAGGGGGAGTACAGGCCCAGGGGGAGTACAGGCCCAGGGGGAGTACAGGCCCAGGGAGAGTACAGGCCCAGGTGAGTACAGGCCCCGAGAGAGTACAGGCCCAGGGAGAGTACAGGCCCAGGGAGAGTACAGCCCAGGGAAGTAAAGGCCCAGGGAGAGTACAGGCCCAGTGAGAGTATAGCCCAGGGGAGTACAGGCACAGGGGAGTACTATCCAGGGAGAGTACAAGCACATGGCGATTACAGGCCCAGGAGTGTACAGTCCCATGGGAGTACAGGCCCAGGGAGAGTACAGGCCCAGGAGTGTACTGGCCCAGGGTTGTACAAGCCCAGGGGGAGTACAGGCCCAGGGGGAGTACAGGCCCAGGGAGAGTACAGGCCCAGGGAGAGTACAACCCAGGGGAGTGCAGGCCCAGGGAGAGTACAACCCAGACTGATACTTGGGATGGCAGGGATGATGCATGAAGAGAGATTGGGTCGATTGGGCTTATACTCGCTGGAGTTTAGAAGAATGAGAGGGGATCTCATTGAAACTTATAAAATTCTGACAGGACTAGACAGACTAGATGCAGGAAGGATGTTCCCGATGGCGGGTGAGTCCAGATCCAGAGGTCACAGTCTAAGGATAAGGGGTAAGCCATTTAGGACTGAGATGAGGAGGAATTTCTTCACCCAGAGAGTGGTAAACCTGTGGAATGCTCTACCACAGAAAGCAGTGAGGACAAATCATTAAATATATTCAAGAAGGAGTTAGATATAGTTCTTAAGGCTAAAGGGATCAAGGGATATGGGGAGAAAGCAGGGACAGGGTACTGAATTTGGATGATCATCCATGATCTCATTGAATGGCGGAGCAGGCTTGAAGGGCCGAATGGCCTACTCCTGCACCTACCTTCTATGTTTCGATGTTAAGTACAACCCAGGGAGAGTACAGGCCCAGTGGGAGTACAGGCCAGGGAGAGTACAGGCCAGGGAGAGTACTGGCCCAGGGAGAGTACAGGCCCAGGGAGAGTACAGGCCCAGGGAGAGTAAAGCGCAGGGGGAGTACAGGCCCAGGGGGAGTACAGGCCCAGGGGGAGTACAGGCCCAGGGGGAGTACAGGCCCAGGGAGAGTACAGGCCCATGGAGAGTACAGGCCCAGGGAGAGTGCAGGCCCAGGGGGAGTACAGGCCCAGGGTGAATACAACCCAGGGGGAGTACAGGCCCAGGGGGAGTACAGGCCCGGGGAGAGTACAACCCATGGAGAGTACAGGCCCTGGGGGAGTACAGGCCCAGGGAGAGTACAGGCCCAGGGAGTGTACAGGCCCAGAGGGAGTACAGGCCCAGGGAGAGTACAGGCCAGGGAGAGTACTGGCCCAGGGAGAGTACAGACCCAGGGAGAGTACAGACCCAGGGAGAGTACAACCCAGGGCAGTAGAGGCCCAGGGAGTGTACAGGCCCATGGAGAGTACAGGCCCATGGAGAGTACAGGCCAAGGGGAGTACTGGCCAAGGGAGAGTACAGGCCCAGGGAGAGTACAGGCCCAGGGAGAGTACAGCCCAGGCAGAGTACAGCCCAGGGAGAGTACAGGCCCAGGGGGAGTACAGGCCCAGGGGGAGTACAGCCCAGGGGGAGTACAGGCCCAGGGAGAGTGCAGGCCCAGGGGGAGTACAGGCCCAGGGTGAGTACAACCCAGGGGGAGTACAGGCCCAGGGGGAGTACAGGCCCGGGGAGAGTACAACCCAGGGAGAGTACAGGCCCTGGGGGAGTACAGGCCCAGGGAGAGTACAGGCCCAGGGAGTGTACAGGCCCAGGCGGAGTACAGGCCCAGGGAGAGTACAGGCCAGGGAGAGTACTGGCCCAGGGAGAGTACAGACCCAGGGAGAGTACAGGCCCAGGGAGAGTACAACCCAGGGCAGTAGAGGCCCAGGGAGAGTACAGGCCCATGGAGAGTACAGGCCCATGGAGAGTACAGGCCAAGGGGAGTACAGGCCAAGGGAGAGTACAGGCCCAGGGAGAGTACAGGCCCAGGGAGAGTACAGCCCAGGGAGAGTACAGCCCAGGGAGAGTACAGGCCCAGGGGGAGAAAAGGCCCAGGGAGATTACAGGCCCAGGGAGATTACAGGCCAAGGGGAGTACAGGCCCAGGGGGAGTACAGGCCCAGGAGAGTACAGGCCCCGAGAGAGTACAGTCCCAGGGAAAGTATAACCCAGGGAGAGCACAGGCCCAGGAAGAGTACAGGCCCAGGGAGATTACAGGCCCAGGGAGAGTACAGGCCCAGGGAGAGTACAGGCCCAGGGAGAGTACAGGCCAAGGGAGAGTACAACCCAGGGGAGTACAGGCCCAGGGAGAGTACAGGCCCAGGGGGAGTACAGGCCCAGGGAGAGTACAGCCCAGGGAGAGTACAGGCCCAGGGAGAGTACAGGCCAAGGGGGAGTACAGGTCCAGGGAGAGTACAGGCCCAGGGAGAGTACAGGCCCAGGGAGAGTACAGGCCCAGGGAGAGTACAGGCCTAGGGGAGTACAGGCCCAGGGGAGTACAGGCCAGGGGAGTGTACAGGCCTAGGGAGAGTACAGGCCCAGGGGAGTACATGCAGGGAGAGTATAGGCCCAGAGGAGTACTGGCCCAGGGGAGTACAGGCCCAGGGGAGTACATCCAGGGGATTACAGGCCCAGGGGAGTTCAGGCACAGGGGAGTACTATCCAGGGAGAGTACAAGCCCATGGCGATTACAGGCCCAGGAGTGTACAGTCCCATGGGAGTACAGGCCCAGGGAGAGTACAGGCCAGTGAGAGTACTGGTCCAGGGAGAGTACAGGCCCAGGGAGAGTACTGGCCCAGGGAGAGTACAACCCAGGGAAGTACCGGCCCAGGGAGAGTACAGGCCCATGGAGAGTACAGGCCCATGGAGAGTATAGGCCAAGGGGAGTACAGGCCATGGGAGAGTACAGGCCCAGGGAGAGTACAGGCCCAGGGAGACTACAGGCCCAGGGAGAGTACAGGCCAAGGGAGAGTACAACCCAGGGGAGTACAGGCCCAGGGAGAGTACAGGCCCAGGGGGAGTACAGGCCCAGGGAGAGTACAGCCCAGGGAGAGTACAGGCCCAGGGAGAGTACAGGCCAAGGGGGAGTACAGGTCCAGGGAGAGTACAGGCCCAGGGAGAGTACAGGCCCAGGGAGAGTACAGGCCCAGGGAGAGTACAGGCCTAGGGGAGTACAGGCCCAGGGGAGTACAGGCCAGGGGAGTGTACAGGCCTAGGGAGAGTACAGGCCCAGGGGAGTACATGCAGGGAGAGTATAGGCCCAGAGGAGTACTGGCCCAGGGGAGTACAGGCCCAGGGGAGTACATCCAGGGGATTACAGGCCCAGGGGAGTTCAGGCACAGGGGAGTACTATCCAGGGAGAGTACAAGCCCATGGCGATTACAGGCCTAGGAGTGTACAGTCCCATGGGAGTACAGGCCCAGGGAGAGTACAGGCCAGTGAGAGTACTGGCCCAGGGAGAGTACAGGCCCAGGGAGAGTACTGGCCCAGGGAGAGTACAACCCAGGGAAGTACCGGCCCAGGGAGAGTACAGGCCCATGGAGAGTACAGGCCCATGGAGAGTATAGGCCAAGGGGAGTACAGGCCAAGGGAGAGTACAGGCCCAGGGAGAGTGCAGGCCCAGGGGGAGTACAGGCCCAGGGGAGTACAACCCAGGGGGAGTACAGGCCCAGGGGAGTACAGGCCCGGGGAGAGTACAACCCAGGGAGAATACAGGCCCATGGGAGTAGAGTCCCAGGGAGAGTACAGGCCCAGGGAGAGTACAGGCCCAGGGGAGTACAGGCCCAGGGGGAGTACAGGCCCAGGTGAGTACAGGCCCCGAGAGAGTACAGGCCCAGGGAGAGTACAGGCCCAGGGAGAGTACAGGCCAAGGGAGAGTACAGGCCCAGGGGAGTACATGCAGGGAGAGTATAGGCCCAGGGGAGTACAGGCCCAGGGGAGTACATCCAGGGGATTACAGGCCCAGTGGAGTACAGGCACAGGGGAGTACTATCCAGGGAGAGTACAAGCACATGGCGATTACAGGCCCAGGAGTGTACAGTCCCATGGGAGTACAGGCCCAGGGAGAGTACAGGCCCAGGAGTGTACTGGCCCAGGGTTGTACAAGCCCAGGGGGAGTACAGGCCCAGGGGGAGTACAGGCCCAGGGAGAGTACAACCCAGGGGAGTGCAGGCCCAGGGAGAGTACAACCCAGACTGATACTTGGGATGGCAGGAATGATGCATGAAGAGAGATTGGGTCGATTGGACTTATACTCGCTGGAGTTTAGAAGAATGAGAGGGGATCTCAGTGAAACTTATAAAATTCTGACAGGACTAGACAGACTAGATGCAGGAAGGATGTTCCCGATGGCGGGTGAGTCCAGAACCAGAGGTCACAGTCTAAAGATAAGGGGTAAGCCATTTAGGACTGAGATGAGGAGGAATTTCTTCGCCCAGAGAGTGGTAAACCTGTGGAATGCTCTACCACAGAAGGCAGTTGAGGCCAAATCATTAAATATATTCAAGAAGGAGTTAGATATAGTTCTTAAGGCTAAAGGGATCAAGGGATATGGGGAGAAAGCAGGGACAGGTAACTAAATTTTGATGATCAGTCATGATCTTATTGAATGGCGGAGCAGGCTTGAAGGGCTGAATGGCCTACTCCTGCTCCTATCTTCTATGTTTCTATGTTAAGTACAACCCAGGGGAGTACAGGCCCAGGGAGAGTACAGGCCCAGGGAGAGTACAGGCCCAGGGAGAGTACTGGCCCAGGGAGAGTACAACCCAGGGAAGTACCGGCCCAGGGAGAGTACAGGCCCATGGAGAGTACAGGCCCATGGAGAGTATAGGCCAAGGGGAGTACAGGCCAAGGGAGAGTACAGGCCCAGGGAGAGTACAGGCCCAGGGAGAGTACAGGCCCAGGGAGAGTACAGGCCCAGGGAGAGTACAGGCCAAGGGAGAGTACAACCCAGGGGAGTACAGGCCCAGGGAGAGTACAGGCCCAGGGGGAGTACAGGCCCAGGGAGAGTACAGCCCAGGGAGAGTACAGGCCCAGGGAGAGTACAGGCCAAGGGGGAGTACAGGTCCAGGGAGAGTACAGGCCCAGGGAGAGTACAGGCCCAGGGAGAGTACAGGCCCAGGGAGAGTACAGGCCTAGGGGAGTACAGGCCCAGGGGAGTACAGGCCAGGGGAGTGTACAGGCCTAGGGAGAGTACAGGCCCAGGGGAGTACATGCAGGGAGAGTATAGGCCCAGAGGAGTACTGGCCCAGGGGAGTACAGGCCCAGGGGAGTACATCCAGGGGATTACAGGCCCAGGGGAGTTCAGGCACAGGGGAGTACTATCCAGGGAGAGTACAAGCCCATGGCGATTACAGGCCTAGGAGTGTACAGTCCCATGGGAGTACAGGCCCAGGGAGAGTACAGGCCAGTGAGAGTACTGGCCCAGGGAGAGTACAGGCCCAGGGAGAGTACTGGCCCAGGGAGAGTACAACCCAGGGAAGTACCGGCCCAGGGAGAGTACAGGCCCATGGAGAGTACAGGCCCATGGAGAGTATAGGCCAAGGGGAGTACAGGCCAAGGGAGAGTACAGGCCCAGGGAGAGTGCAGGCCCAGGGGGAGTACAGGCCCAGGGGAGTACAACCCAGGGGGAGTACAGGCCCAGGGGAGTACAGGCCCGGGGAGAGTACAACCCAGGGAGAATACAGGCCCATGGGAGTAGAGTCCCAGGGAGAGTACAGGCCCAGGGAGAGTACAGGCCCAGGGGAGTACAGGCCCAGGGGGAGTACAGGCCCAGGTGAGTACAGGCCCCGAGAGAGTACAGGCCCATGGGAGTAGAGTCCCAGGGAGAGTACAGGCCCAGGGAGAGTACAGGCCCAGGGGAGTACAGGCCCAGGGAGAGTACAGGCCCAGGGAGAGTACAGGCCAAGGGAGAGTACAGGCCCAGGGGAGTACATGCAGGGAGAGTACAGGCCCAGGGGAGTACAGGCCCAGGGGAGTACATCCAGGGGATTACAGGCCCAGTGGAGTACAGGCACAGGGGAGTACTATCCAGGGAGAGTACAAGCACATGGCGATTACAGGCCCAGGAGTGTACAGTCCCATGGGAGTACAGGCCCAGGGAGAGTACAGGCCCAGGAGTGTACTGGCCCAGGGTTGTACAAGCCCAGGGGGAGTACAGGCCCAGGGGGAGTACAGGCCCAGGGAGAGTACAGGCCCAGGGAGAGTACAACCCAGGGGAGTGCAGGCCCAGGGAGAGTACAACCCAGACTGATACTTGGGATGGCAGGAATGATGCATGAAGAGAGATTGGGTCGATTGGACTTATACTCGCTGGAGTTTAGAAGAATGAGAGGGGATCTCATTGAAACTTATAAAATTCTGACAGGACTAGACAGACTAGATGCAGGAAGGATGTTCCCGATGGCGGGTGAGTCCAGAACCAGAGGTCACAGTCTAAAGATAAGGGGTAAGCCATTTAGGACTGAGATGAGGAGGAATTTCTTCACCCAGAGAGTGGTAAACCTGTGGAATGCTCTACCACAGAAGGCAGTTGAGGCCAAATCATTAAATATATTCAAGAAGGAGTTAGATATAGTTCTTAAGGCTAAAGGGATCAAGGGATATGGGGAGAAAGCAGGGACAGGTAACTAAATTTTGATGATCAGTCATGATCTTATTGAATGGCGGAGCAGGCTTGAAGGGCTGAATGGCCTACTCCTGCTCCTATCTTCTATGTTTCTATGTTAAGTACAACCCAGGGGAGTACAGGCCCAGGGAGAGTACAGGCCCAGGGAGAGTACAGGCCCAGGGAGAGTACAGGCCTAGGGGAGTACAGGCCCAGGGGAGTACAGGCCAGGGGAGTGTACAGGCCTAGGGAGAGTACAGGCCAAGGGGGAGTACAGGTCCAGGGAGAGTACAGGCCCAGGGAGAGTACAGGCCCAGGGAGAGTACAGTTTCAGGGGAGTACATCCAGGAGAGTACAGGCCTAGGGAGAGTACAGGCCCAGGCGAGTACATGCAGGGAGAGTATAGGCCCAGAGGAGTACTGGCCCAGGGGAGTACAGGCCCAGGGGAGTACATCCAGGGGATTACAGGCTCAGGGGAGTACAGGCACAGGGGAGTACAATCCAGGGAGAGTACAAGCCCATGGCGATTACAGGCCCAGGAGTGTACAGTCCCATGGGAGTACAGGCCCAGGGAGAGTACAGGCCCAGGAGTGTCCAGGCCCAGGGTTGTACAAGCCCAGGGGGAGTACAGGCCCAGGGGGAGTACAGGCCCAGGGAGAGTACAGGCCCAGGGCGATTACAGGCCCAGGGAGATTGCAGGCCCAGGGAGAGTACAGGCCCAGGGAGAGTACAGGCCCAGGGAGAGTACAGGCCCAGGGAGAGTACGGCCCAGGGGAGTACAGGCCCAGGGGGAGTACAGGCCCAGGGAGAGTACAGGCCCTGGTGTGTACAGGCCCTGGAGTGTACAGGCCCAGGGAGATTACAGTCCCAGGGAGATTACAGTCCCAGGAGAGTACAGGCCCAGGGAGAGTACAGGCCCAGGAGTGTACAGTCCCAGGGAGATTACAGTCCCAGGGAGAGTACAGGCCCAGGGAGAGTACAGGCCCAGGGAGATTACAGGCCCAGGGAGATTACAGTCCCATGGAGATTACAGGCCCAGGGAGATTACAGTCCCAGGGAGATTACAGGCCCAGGGAGATTACAGTCCCAGGGAGATTACAGGCCCAGGGAGATTACAGTCCCAGGGAGATTACAGGCCCAGGGAGAGTACAGGCCCAGGAGTGTACAGGCCCAGGGAGATTACAGTCCCAGGGAGAGTACAGGCCCAGGAGTGTACAGCCCCAGGGAGATTACAGGCCCAGGGAGATTACAGGCCCAGGGAGATTACAGTCCCAGGGAGATTACAGTCCCAGGGAGAGTACAGGCCCAGGAGTGTACAGGCCCAGGAGTGTACAGACCCAGGGAGATTACAGTCCCAGGGAGATTACAATCCCAGGGAGAGTACAGGCCCAGGAGTGTACAGGCCCAGGGAGATTACAGGCCCAGGGAGATTACAGTCCCAGGGAGATTACAGGCCCTGGGGAGTATAGACCCAAAGTAATTTTGACTTTGTGCGATGGTGTAAAATGGTTGATAGCGAGTTGGCAGCCCGTTTCACATCTCTCCCCATTTCTATTTTCATTGACTCCAGGATGACCTGCGTTGTGAGGTTTGAGAGCGCAGCACGGCCTGGGAGCAGCCGATCAGGGCAGTGTGACCATTCAATGCCCAGGGCAGGACAAGAACCTGAGGCCTGGGGGAGTAGGGGAGAACAGGATGGAGGCTGTAGAGTATGAGAGGGTGGCAATGGTGAATCATAGAATCATACACCACAATTGGAGGCCATTCGGCCCATCGTGTCTGTGCTGGTCTTTAAAGGAGCTGTCCAGTTCGTCCCACTCCCCCGCTCTTTGCCCAGTGCCCTGCAAATGCTTCCTTTTCAAATATTCATCCAATTCCCTTTTGAAATTTATTATTGAATCTGCTTCCACCGCCCTTTCAGGCAGCGCATTCCGGATCACAACAACTCGCTGTGTAATAAACATTCTCCTAATTTCCCCCTAGATTTTTTGCCAATTATCTTAAATCTGTGACTTCTGGTTACTGACCCTCCTGCCAGTGGAAACAGTTTCTCGCTGTCTACTCTATCAAAACCCTTCATAATTTTCAATGCCTCCATCAAATCTCCTCTTAACCTTTTCTGCTGTAAGGGGAACAACCACAGCTTCTCCAGTCCCTCCACATATCTGAAGTCCTTTATCCCTGGTACCATTCTTTTAAATCCCCTCTGCACCCTCTCCAAGGCCTTGACATCCTTCCTAAAGCGCGGTGCCCAGAATTGAACACAATACTCCAGCTGAGGCCTAACCAGTGATTTGTAAAGTTCTATTTGTGTCTGTGATCCCCAGGTCTCTCTGTTCCTCCACTCCTTTTAAAATTATACCATTTAGTTTATGTTGCCTCTCCTCATTTTTCCTTCCAAATGAATCACTTCACACGTCTCTGCATTAAATTTCATCTGCCATGTGTCTGCCCATTTCACCAGTCTGTCTATGTCCTCCTGAAGTCTGTTACTATCCTCCTCACTGTTTACTACATTTCCAAGCTTTCTGTTATCTGCAAATTTTGAAATTATGGCCTGGAAACCCAAGTCCAGGTCATTAATGTATATCAATAAGAGCAGTGTCCTAATACTGACCTCTGGGGAACACTGCTGTACACCACCCTCCCATCTGTAAAATACCGTTCACCACTACTCTCTGCTGTCTGTCCCTTAGCCAATTTTGTATCCACACCGCCACTGTCCCTTTAATCCCATGGGCTTCAATGTTGCCAAAAAGTCTATTATGTGGCACTTTATCAAAAGGCTTTAGAAACTCCATACACACAACATCAAACACACTACCCTCATCAACCCTCTCCATTACTTCATCAAAGAACTCGATCAAGTTAGCCAGACACGATTTGCCTTTAACAAATCCGAGCTGATTTTCATTTATCAACGCATAGCTTTCCAAGTGACAATTAATTTTGCCCCGGGCTGACATCCCAGTTTAGCAGCATTAAAGAGGGGTAGTGGGGGCTGTGACGAGTGGGAGGGAGTGTTATTTTGGGGATTTCAATCTTTTGTTTTTTGTATCCTTGTTTCTTTACTAAATAACCTCTCCCAACTGTACTTGGTGTAAATAAGCAGAACCCTTTGGTAAAATAGTTGAGCCTAGAAATTCCACTTTTCTGGGGCCCAAAATCTGATGTTGTGGGAGTGGAGGGGCAGGAATTTGGTGAGGGGCCCATTTCCCCCCGGGTTTTATGGCTCCAACAAAAGCTTCTGATGGGTTGGCGGGGGGGGGGGGGGGGGGGGGGGGCGTGGGTGCCGTGGGGCACGTGCTTCCTTAGGGATCTCTGGCGGGAGATCTGCAGAACTCTTGGCGAAATTATGTAAAATATGTAAAAAGCGTCATTTCCATCACTTCTCCAGGGTTTAAGATAATATTACGTCGAAGTTATGACGAGAGAGCGAGAGAGCTTTGCAGAAATCCAGAGTCAGCAAGTTTAAGACAGACATGATGGAAAGTGTGAGGCAGGGAGAGTTACAGGAACGAAGCATTAGCCCGACAGGGAGTGCATATTATATAAATTTATTATAGATAGAAAAAGAAAGACTTGCATTTCTATAGCACCTTTCATGTCCTCAGAATGTCCCAAAATGAATTACAGTTAATGAAATACTTTTCAAGCCACATCAGTGTTAGTGACTAGTAGCAGAGCACAGCATCTATACAGAGCACACTATCTATACGGAGCACACTATCTATACAGAGCACGCTATCTATACAGAGCACGCTATCTATACAGAGCACGCTATCTATACAGAGCACGGCATCTATACAGAGCACGCTATCTATACAGAGCACACTATCTATACAGAGCACACTATCTATACAGAGCACGCTATCTATACAGAGCACACTATCTATACAGAGCACACTATCTATACAGAGCACACTATCTATACAGAGCACACTATCTATACAGAGCACGGCATCAATACAGAGCACACTATCTATACAGAGCACGCTATCTATACAGAGCACACTACCTATACAGAGCACGCTATCTATACAGAGCACGCTATCTATACAGAGCACACTATCTATACAGAGCACACTATCTATACAGAGCACGGCATCTATACAGAGCACGCTATCTATACAGAGCACACTATCTATACAGAGCACACTATCTATACAGAGCACACTATCTATACAGAGCACACTATCTATACAGAGCACGGCATCTATACAGAGCACGCTATCTATACAGAGCACACTATCTATACAGAGCACACTATCTATACAGAGCACGGCATCTATACAGAGCACACTATCTATACAGAGCACGCTATCTATACAGAGCACACTATCTATACAGAGCACACTATCTATACAGAGCACACTATCTATACAGAGCACGCTATCTATACAGAGCACGGCATCTATACAGAGCACGCTATCTATACAGAGCACACTATCTATACAGAGCACGCTATCTATACAGAGCACACTATCTATACAGAGCACACTATCTATACAGAGCACACTATCTATACAGAGCACACTATCTATACAGAGCACGCTATCGACACCATATTAAATGTTCATTGTAAAAGCCAACTTCTTGTACATTTCACACTTACTTCCTGTATCACGCCTACTCTGTCACGCCTATTTGTCACACTTGGCTGTCACAACTTGTGTGGGATTATAGGAAGCCGGAATCAGAGAACCGCAGTTTGTACACTGGGCCATAGGGCTGGAGCAGCTTAGAGGTGCTCGTCGGGGGATGATTGTAAATGAGGCTGAGGCTTTTGAACTTGGTGTAGTGGCAGCCAGGGGTCAGTGAGGGGGAGTGAGTGTGAGTGAGAGTCAGTGAGGGTGAGTGAGAGTCAGTGAGAGTCAGTGAGGCTGAGTGAGGCTGAGTGAGGCTGAGTGAGGGTCAGTGAGAGACAGTGAGGGTCAGGGAGGGTCAGGGAGGCTGAGTGAGGGTCAGTGAGGGTGAGTGAGGGTCAGTGAGGGTGAGTGAGGGTCAGTGAGAGTCAGTGAGGGTGAGTGACGGTGAGTGAGGCTGAGTGAGGGTCTGTGAGAGTCAGGGAGTGTCAGTGAGGGTGAGTGAGGGTGAGTGAGGGTGAGTGAGAGTCAGTGAGGGTCAGTGAGGGTCAGGGAGGGTCAGGGAGTGACAGTGAGAGTCAGTGAGGGTCAGTGAGGTTCAGTGGGAGTCAGTGAGGGTCAGTGAGGGTCAGTGGGGGTCAGTGAGGGTCAGGGAGGGTCAGTGAGGCTCAGTGAGGGTCAGTGGGCGTCAGTGAGGGTCAGGGAGGGTCAGTGAGAGTCAGTGAGAGTCAGTGAGAGTGAGTGAGGGTGAGTGAGGGTGAGTGAGGGTCAGTGAAAGTCAGTGAGAGTCAGTGAGGGTCAGTGAGGGTCAGTGAGAGTCAGGGAGGATCAGTGAGGGTCAGTGAGGGTCAGGGAGGGTCAGTGAGAGTCAGTGAGGGTCAGGGAGGGTCAGTAAGAGTCAGGGAGGGTCAGGGAGGGTCAGTGAGAGTCAGTGAGGGACAGTGAGGGTCAGTGAGAGTCAGTGAGGGTCAGTAAGAGTCAGTGAGGGTCAGTGAGGGTCAGTGAGAGTCAGTGAGAGTCAGTGAGGGTCAGTGAGGGTGATTGAGGGTCAGGGAGGGTCAGTGAGAGTGAGTGAGGGTCAGTGAGAGTCAGTGAGAGTCAGTGAGGGTGAATGAGGGTGAATGAGGCTGAGTGAGAGTCAGTGAGGGTCAGGGAGGGTCAGGGAGGGTCAGTGAGAGTCAGTGAGGGTAACTGAGAGTCAGTGAGGTTCAGTGGCAGTCAGTGAGGGTCAGTGAGGGTCAGTGAGAGTCAGTGAGAGTCAGTGAGGGTCAGTGAGGGTCAGTGGGAGTCAGTGAGGGTCAGGGAGGGTCAGGGAGAGTCAGTGAGGGTCAGTGAGGGTCAGTGAGAGTCAGTGAGAGTCAGTGGGGGTCAGTGAGTGTCAGGGAGAGTCAGTGGGAGTCAGTGGGGGTCAGTGAGTGTCAGGGAGGGTCAGTGGGAGTCAGTGGGGGTCAGTGAGGGTCAGGGAGCGTCAGTGATAGTCAGTGAGTGTCAGGGAGGGTCAGTGAGTGTCAGTGAGGGTCAGTGAGGGTCAGTGAGGGTCAGGGAGGTTCAGTGAGAGTCAGTGAGGGTCAGTGAGGGTCAGGGAGGGTCAAGGAGGGTCAGTGAGAGTCAGTGAGAGTCAGTGAGAGTCAGTGAGGGTCAGTGAGGGTCAGGGAGGGTCAGGGAGGGTCAAGGAGTGTCAGTGAGGGTCAGTGAGAGTCAGTGAGGGTCAGTCAGGGTGAGTGAGGGTCAGGGAGGTTGAGTGAGGGTCAGGGAGGGTGAGTGAGGGTCAGTGAGAGTCAGTGAGGGTGAGTGAGAGTCAGTGAGGGTGAGTGAGGGTCAGTGAGAGTCAGTGAGAGTCAGTGAGGTTGAGTGAGGGTCAGTGAGGGTCAGTGAGAGTCATTGAGGGTCAGTGAGGGTGAGTGAGGGTGTGTGAGGGTGAGTGAGAGTCAGTGAGGGTCAGGGAGGGTAACTGAGGGTCAGGGAGGGTCAGTGAGAGTCAGGGAGGGTGAGTGAGGGTCAGTGAGAGTCAGGGAGAGTCAGGGAGGGTCAGTGTGGGTTAGTGAGGGTCAGTGGGAGTCAGTGGGAGTCAGTGAGGGTCAGTGAGGGTCAGTGAGAGTCAGTGGGAGTCAGTGGGGGTCAGGGAGGGTCAGTGAGGGTGAGGGAGAGTCAGTGAGGGTGAGGGAGAGTCAGTGAGGGTCAGGGAGGGTCAGTGAGAGTCAGTGAGAGTCAGTGAGGGTCAGTGAGGGTCAGGGAGGGTCAAGGAGGGTCAGTGAGAGTGAGTGAGAGTCAATGAGAGTCAGTGAGGGTCAGGGAGGGTCAAGGGGTGTCAGTGAGGGTCAGTGAGAGTCAGTGAGAGTCAGTGAGAGTCAGAGAGAGTCTGGGAGAGTCAGTGAGGGTCTGTGAGGGTCAGGGTGGGTCAGGGAGGGTCCGGGAGGGTCTGTGAGGGTCGGGGAGGGTCAGGGAGGGTCAGGGAGGGTCAGTGAGGGTCAGTGAGGGTCAGGGAGGGTCAGGGAGGGTGAGTGAGGGTCAATGAGGGTCAGTGAGAGTGAGTGAGGGTCAGTGAGTGAGGGTCAGTGAGGGTCAGGGAGGGTCAGGGAGGGTCCGTGAGAGTCAGTGAGGGTCAGTGAGGGCCAGTGACAGTCAGTGGGAGTCAGTGAGTGTGAGTGAGGGTAGGGAGGGTCAGTGAGGGTCAGTGAGAGTCAGTGAGAGTCAGTGAGTGTCAGGGAGGGTCAGTGAGGGTGAGTGAGGGTGAGTGAGAGTCAGTGAGGGTCAGGGAGGGTAACTGAGGGTGAGTGAGTGTTAGTGAGATTCAGGGAGGATCATTGAGAGTCAGTGAGAGTCAGTGAGGGTCAGGGAGGGTCAGGGAGGGTCAAGGAGTGTCAGTGAGGGTCAGTGAGAGTCAGTGAGAGTCAGTGAGGGTCAGGGAGAGTCAGTGAGGGACTGTGAGGGTCAGGGTGGGTCAGGGAGAGTCAGGGGGGGTCAGGGAGGGTCAGTGAGAGTCAGTGAGGGTCAGTGAGGGTGAGTGAGAGTCAGTGAGGGTCAGGGAGGGTCAGTAAGAGTCAGTGAGGGTCAGTGAGGGTCAGTGAGAGTCAGTGAGAGTCAGTGAGGGTCAGTGAGGGTCAGTGAGGGTCAGTGAGGGTGATTGAGGGTCAGGGAGGGTCAGTGAGAGTGAGTGAGGGTCAGTGAGAGTCAGTGAGAGTCAGTGAGGGTGAATGAGGGTGAATGAGGCTGAGTGAGGGTCAGTGAGAGTCAGTGAGGGTCAGGGAGGGTCAGGGAGGGTCAGGGAGGGTCAGTGAGGGTGTGTGAGGGTGAGTGAGAGTCAGTGAGGGTCAGGGAGGGTGAGTGAGGGTGAGTGAGGGTGAGTGAGAGTTAGTGAGGGTCAGGGAGGGTCAGTGAGAGTCAGTGAGGGTAACTGAGAGTCAGTGAGGTTCAGTGGCAGTCAGTGAGGGTCAGTGAGGGTCAGTGAGAGTCAGTGAGAGTCAGTGAGGGTCAGTGAGGGTCAGTGAGGGTCAGTGGGAGTCAGTGAGGGTCAGGGAGGGTCAGGGACAGTCAGTGAGGGTCAGTGAGGGTCAGTGAGAGTCAGTGAGAGTCAGTGGGGGTCAGTGAGTGTCAGGGAGCGTCAGTGGGAGTCAGTGGGGGTCAGTGAGTGTCAGGGAGGGTCAGTGGGAGTCAGTGGGGCTCAGTGAGGGTCAGGGAGCGTCAGTGATGGTCAGTGAGGGTCAGTGAGAGTCAGGGAGGGTCAGTGAGGGTCAGTGAGGGTCAGGGAGGGTCAGGGAGGGTGAGTGAGAGTCAGTGAGGGTCAGTGAGGGTCAGGGAGTGTCAGTGAGGGTCAGTGAGGGTCAGGGAGGGTCAGTGAGAGTCAGTGAGGGTAAGTGAGGGTCAGGGAGGTTCAGTGAGAGTCAGTGAGGGTCAGTGAGGGTCAGGGGGGGTCAAGGAGGGTCAGGGAGAGTCAGTGGGAGTCAGTGGGGGTCAGTGAGTGTCAGGGAGGGTCAGTGGGAGTCAGTGGGGGTCAGTGAGGGTCAGGGAGCGTCAGTGATGGTCAGTGAGGGTCAGTGAGAGTCAGTGAGAGTCAGTGAGAGTCAGTGAGAGTCAGTGAGGGTCAGTCAGGGTGAGTGAGGGTCAGGGAGGGTGAGTGAGGGTCAGGGAGGGTGAGTGAGGGTCAGTGAGAGTCAGTGAGGGTGAGTGAGAGTCAGTGAGGGTGAGTGAGGGTCAGTGAGAGTCAGTGAGAGTCAGTGAGGTTGAGTGAGGGTCAGTGAGGGTCAGTGAGAGTCAGGGAGGGTCAGTGAGGGTGAGTGAGGGTGTGTGAGGGTGAGTGAGAGTCAGTGAGGGTCAGGGAGGGTAACTGAGGGTCAGGGAGGGTCAGTGAGAGTCAGGGAGGGTGAGTGAGGGTCAGTGAGAGTCAGGGAGAGTCAGGGAGGGTCAGTGTGGGTTAGTGAGGGTCAGTGGGAGTCAGTGAGGGTCAGTGAGAGTCAGTGGGAGTCAGTGGGGGTCAGGGAGGGTCAGTGAGGGTCAGTGAGAGTCAGGGAGTGTCAGTGAGGGTGAGGGAGAGTCAGTGAGGGTCAGGGAGGGTCAGTGAGAGTCAGTGAGAGTCAGTGAGGGTCAGTGAGGGTCAGGGAGGGTCAAGGAGGGTCAGTGAGAGTGAGTGAGAGTCAATGAGAGTCAGTGAGGGTCAGTGAGGGTCAGGGAGGGTCAAGGAGTGTCAGTGAGGGTCAGTGAGAGTCACTGAGAGTCAGTGAGAGTTAGAGAGAGTCTGGGAGAGTCAGTGAGGGTCTGTGAGGGTCAGGGTGGGTCAGGGAGGGTCAGGGAGGGTCTGTGAGGGTCAGGGAGGGTCAGTGAGGGTCAGTGAGGGTCAGGGAGGGTCAGGGAGGGTGAGTGAGGGTCAATGAGGGTCAGTGAGAGTGAGTGAGGGTGAGTGAGGGTCAGTGAGGGTCAGTGAGGGTCAGGGAGGGTCAGGGAGGGTCCGTGAGAGTCAGTGAGGGTCAGTGAGAGTCAGTGAGTGTCAGGGAGGGTCAGTGAGGGTGAGTGAGGGTGGGTGAGGGTGAGTGAGAGTCAGTGAGGGTCAGGGAGGGTAACTGAGGGTGAGTGAGTGTTAGTGAGATTCAGGGAGGATCAGTGAGAGTCACTGAGAGTCAGTGAGGGTCAGGGAGGGTCAGGGAGGGTCAAGGAGTGTCAGTGAGGGTCAGTGAGAGTCAGTGAGAGTCAGTGAGGGTCAGGGAGAGTCAGTGAGGGACTGTGAGGGTCAGGGTGGGTCAGGGAGAGTCAGGGGGGTCAGGGAGGGTCAGTGAGAGTCAGGGAGGGTCAGGGAGGGTCAGTGAGGGTTAGGGAGGGTCAGTGAGAGTCCGTGAGGGTCAGGGAGGGTCAGGGAGAATCAGGGAGAGTCAGTGAGAGTCAGTGATAGTCAGTGAGGGTCAGTGAGTGTAGGGAGGGTCAGTGAGGGTCAGTGAGGGTCAGTGGGAGTCAGTGAGGGTCAGTGAGGGTTAGGGAGGGTCCGGGAGGGTCCGGGAGAAGCAGTGAGGGTCAGTGAGGGTCAGTGGGAGTCAGTGAGGGTCAGTGAGGGTTAGGGAGGGTCCGGGAGAGTCAGTGAGGGTCAGTGAGGGTCAGGGAGGGTCAGGGAGAGTCAGTGAGGGTCAGTGAGAGTCAGTGAGGGTCAGTGAGGGCAGGGAGGGTCAGTGAGAGTCAGTGAGAGTCAGTGAGAGTCAGTGAGGGTCAGTGAGGGTCAGTGAGGGTTAGGGAGGGTCAGGGAGGGTCAGGGAGAGTCAGTGAGTGTCAGTGAGGGTAGGGAGGGTCAGTGAGGGTCAGTGAGGGTCAGTGAGAGCGAGTGAGGGTCAGTGGGGGTCAGTGGGGGTCAGTGAGGGTCAGTGAGGGTGAGTGAGGGTCAGTGAGGGTCAGTGGGAGTCAGTGAGGGTCAGGGAGGGTCAGTGAGGGTCACTGAGGGTGAGTGAGAGTCAGTGAGGGTCAGTGAGGGTCAGGTAGGGTCAGGGAGGGTCAGGGTCAGTGAGGGTCAGTGAGAGTCAGGGAGGGTCAGGGAGGGTCAGTGAGAGTCAGGGAGGGTCAGGGAGGGTCAGGGTCAGTGAGGGTCAGTGAGAGTCAGGGAGGGTCAATGAGTGTCAGTGAGGGTCAGTGAGGGTGAGGGAGAGTCAGGGAGGGTCAGTGAGGGTCAGGGAGTGTCAGTGAGGGTCAGGGAGGGTCAAGGAGTGTCAGTGAGAGTCAGTGAGGGTCAGGGAGTGTCAGGGAGGGTGAGTGAGGGTCAGTGAGGGTCAAGGAATGTCAGTGAGGGTCAGTGAGGGTCAGGGAGGGTCAAGGAGTGTCAGTGAGGGTCAGGGAGCGTCTGTGAGGGTCAAGGTGGGTCATGGTGGGTCAGGGAGGGTCAGGGAGGGTCAGGAAGTGTCAGGGAGTGTCAGGGAGGGTCAGTGAGGGTTAGGCAGGGTCAGTGAGAGTCCGTGAGGGTCATAGAGGGTCAGTGAGGGTCAGGCAGGGTCAGTGAGGGTCAGTGAGAGTCAGTGAGAGTCAGTGAGGGTCAGGGAGGGTCAATGAGTGTCAGGGAGAGTCAGTGAGGGTCAGGGAGGTTCAGTGAGTGTCAGGGAGGGTCAGGGAGGGTCAGTGAGAGTCAGTGAGGGTCAGGGAGGGTCAGTGAGTGTCAGTGAGGGTCAGGGAGGGTCAGTGAGGGTGAGTCAGGGTGAGTGAGAGTCAGTAAGAGTCATGGAGGGTCATGGAGGGTCAGCGAGAGTCAGTGAGGGTCAGTGAGGGTCATTGAGGGTGAGTGAGGGTGAGTGAGAGTCAGTGAGAGTCAGTGAGGGTCAGGGAGGGTCAGGGAGGGTCATGGAGGGTCAGTGAGGGTCAGTGAGAGTCAGGGAGAGTCAGTGAGGGTCAGGGAGCGTCAGGGAGAGTCAGGGAGGGTCAGTGAGAGTCAGTGAGTGTCAGTGAGGGTCAGTGAGCATCAGTGAGGGTCAGGGAGGGTCAGGGAGTGTCAGTGAGGGTCAGTGCGGGTCAGTGAGGGTCAGGGAGGGTCAGGGAGGGTCAGGGAGGGTGAGTGAGAGTCAGTGAGAGTCAGTGAGGGTCACTGAGGGTCAGAGAGAGTCAGTGAGGGTCAGGGAGGGTCTGTGAGGGTCAGGGTGGGTCATGGTGGGTCAGGGAGGGTCAGTGAGGGTTAGCGAGTGCCAGGAAGTGTCAGGGAGGGTCAGGGAGGGTCAGGGAGTGTCAGTGTGGGTTAGGGAGTGTCAGTGAGAGTCCGTGAGGGTCATAGAGGGTCATAGAGGGTCAGTGAGAGTCAGTGAGGGTCAGTGAGCGTTAGGGAGGGTCAGTGAGGGTCAGTGAGAGTCAGTGAGGGTCAGGGAGGGTCAGTGAGTGTCAGGGAGGGTCAGTGAGAGTCAGTGAGGGTCAGTGAGGGTCAGTGAGGGTCAGTGAGGGTCAGTGAGGATCAGGGAGGGTCAGTGAGGGTCAGGGATGGTCAGTGAGTGTCAGTGAGTGTCAGTGAGGGTCAGGGAGGGTCAGTGAGACTCAGTGAGGGTCAGTGAGGGTCAGGGAGGGTCAGGGAGAGTCAGTGAGAGTCAGTGAGGGTCAGGGAGGGTCAGTGAGGCTCGGTGAGAGTCAGTGAGGGTCAGTGAGGGTCAGTGAGGGTCAGTTAGGGTCAGTGAGGGTAGGGGAGGGTCAGTGAGTGTCAGTGAGGGTCAGTGAAGGTCAGGGAGGTTCAGTGAGAGTCAGTGAGGGTCAGTGAGGGTCAGGGAGGGTCAGTGAGAGTCAGTGAGGGTCAGTGAGGGTCAGTGAGGATCAGGGAGGGTCAGGGAGGGTCAGTGAGGGTCAGGGATGGTCAGTGAGTGTCAGTGAGTGTCAGGGAGGGTCAGTGAGAGTCAGTGAGGGTCAGGGAGGTTCAGTGAGAGTCAGTGAGGGTCAGGGAGAGTCAGTGAGAGTCAGTGAGGGTCAGTGAGGGTCAGGGAGGGTCAGTGAGGCTCGGTGAGAGTCAGTGAGGGTCAGTGAGGGTCAGTGAGGGTCAGTGAGGGTCAGTTAGGGTCAGTGAGGGTAGGGGAGGGTCAGTGAGTGTCAGGGAGGGTCAGGGAGGGTCAGGGAGAGTCAGTGAGAGTCAGTGAGGGTCAGTGAGGGTCAGGGAGGGTCAGTGAGGCTCGGTGAGAGTCAGTGAGGGTCAGTGAGGGTCAGTGAGGGTCAGTTAGGGTCAGTGAGGGTAGGGGAGGGTCAGTGAGTGTCAGGGAGGGTCAGTGAGGGTCAGGGAGTGTCAGTGAGGGTCAGGGAGGGTCAAGGAGTGTCAGTGAGAGTCAGTGAGGGTCAGGGAGTGTCAGGGAGGGTGAGTGAGGGTCAGTGAGGGTCAAGGAATGTCAGTGAGGGTCAGTGAGGGTCAGGGAGGGTCAAGGAGTGTCAGTGAGGGTCAGGGAGCGTCTGTGAGGGTCAGGGTGGGTCATGGTGGGTCAGGGAGGGTCAGGGAGGGTCAGGAAGTGTCAGGGAGTGTCAGGGAGGGTCAGTGAGGGTTAGGCAGGGTCAGTGAGAGTCCGTGAGGGTCATAGAGGGTCAGTGAGGGTCAGGCAGGGTCAGTGAGGGTCAGTGAGGGTCAGTGAGAGTCAGTGAGAGTCAGTGAGGGTCAGGGAGGGTCAGTGAGTGTCAGTGAGGGTCAGGGAGAGTCAGGGAGAGTCAGTGAGGGTCAGGGAGGTTCAGTGAGTGTCAGGGAGGGTCAGGGAGGGTCAGTGAGAGTCAGTGAGGGTCAGGGAGGGTCAGTGAGTGTCAGTGAGGGTCAGGGAGGGTCAGTGAGGGTGAGTCAGGGTGAGTGAGAGTCAGTAAGAGTCATGGAGGGTCATGGAGGGTCAGGGAGAGTCAGTGAGGGTCAGTGAGGGTCATTGAGGGTGAGTGAGGGTGAGTGAGAGTCAGTGAGAGTCAGTGAGGGTCAGGGAGGGTCAGGGAGGGTCATGGAGGGTCAGTGAGGGTCAGTGAGAGTCAGGGAGAGTCAGGGAGGGTCAGGGAGCGTCAGGGAGAGTCAGGGAGGGTCACTGAGAGTCAGTGAGCGTCAGTGAGGGTCAGTGAGCATCAGTGAGGGTCAGGTAGGGTCAGGGAGTGTCAGTGAGGGTCAGTGCGGGTCAGTGAGGGTCAGTGAGGGTCAGAGAGAGTCAGTGAGGGTCAGGGAGGGTCTGTGAGGGTCAGGGTGGGTCATGGTGGGTCAGGGAGGGTTAGTGAGGGTTAGCGAGTGCCAGGAAGTGTCAGGGAGGGTCAGGGAGTGTCAGTGTGGGTTAGGGAGTGTCAGTGAGAGTCCGTGAGGGTCATAGAGGGTCATAGAGGGTCAGTGAGAGTCAGTGAGGGTCAGTGAGCGTTAGGGAGGGTCAGGGAGGGTCAGTGAGGGTCAGTGAGAGTCAGTGAGGGTCAGGGAGGGTCAGTGAGTGTCAGGGAGGGTCAGTGAGAGTCAGTGAGGGTCAGTGAGGGTCAGTGAGGGTCAGTGAGGGTCAGTGAGGATCAGGGAGGGTCAGTGAGGGTCAGTGAGGGTCAGGGATGGTCAGTGAGTGTCAGTGAGTGTCAGTGAGGGTCAGGGAGTGTCAGTGAGACTCAGTGAGGGTCAGTGAGGGTCAGGGAGGGTCAGGGAGAGTCAGTGAGAGTCAGTGAGGGTCAGTGAGGGTCAGGGAGGGTCAGTGAGGCTCGGTGAGAGTCAGTGAGGGTCAGTGAGGGTCAGTTAGGGTCAGTGAGGGTAGGGGAGGGTCAGTGAGTGTCAGTGAGGGTCAGTGAGGGTCAGGGAGGTTCAGTGAGAGTCAGTGAGGGTCAGTGAGGGTCAGGGAGGGTCAGTGAGAGTCAGTGAGGGTCAGTGAGGATCAGGGAGGGTCAGGGAGGGTCAGGGAGGGTCAGTGAGGGTCAGGGATGGTCAGTGAGTGTCAATGAGTGTCAGGGAGGGTCAGTGAGAGTCAGTGAGGGTCAGGGAGGTTCAGTGAGAGTCAGTGAGGGTCAGTGAGGGTCAGTGAGGGTCAGTGAGAGTCAGTGAGTGTCAGGGAGGGTCAGTGAGGGTCAGGGAGGTTCAGTGAATGTCAGTGAGGGTCAGTGAGAGTCAGTGAGTGTCAGTGAGGGTCAGGGAGGGTGAGTGAGAGTCAGTGAGGGTCAGGGAGGGTCAGTGAGGGTCATGGAGGGTCATGGAGGGTCAGGGAGGGTCAGTGAGGGTCAGGGAGGGTCAGTGAGGGTAGGGAGGGTCATTGAGGGTCAGTGAGAGTCAGCGTGAGTCAGTGAGGGTCAGTGAGTGTCAGTGAGGGTCAGGGAGGTGTCAGTGAGGGTCAGTGAGGGTCAGTGAGGGTGAGTCAGAGGGAGTGAGGGTGAGTGAGAGTCAGTGAGAGTCAGTGAGAGTCAGGGAAGGTCAGGGAGGGTCAATGAGGGTGAGTGAGAGTCAGTGAGAGTCAGTGAGGGTCATGGAGGGTCATGGAGGGTCATGGAGGGTCAGGGAGGGTCAGTGAGGGTCAGTGAGGGTGAGTGAGGGTGAGTGAGAGTCAGTGAGGGTCAGGGAGGGTCATGGAGGGTCAGTGTGAGTTAGTGAGGGTCAGTGAGGGTCAGTGAGAGTCAGTGAGGGTCAGTGTGAGTGAGTGAGGGTCAGTGGGGGTTAGTGGGGGTCAGTGAGGGTCAGTGAGAGTGAGTGAGGGTCAGTGAGGGTCAGTGGGAGTCACTGAGGGTCAGGGAGGGTCAGTGAGGGTCAGTGAGAGTCAGGGAGGGTCAGTGAGGGTCAGTGAGGGTCAGGGAGGTTCAGGGAGGGCCAGTGAGAGTCAGTGAGAGTCAGTGAGGGTCAGTGAGGGTCAGGGAGGGTCGGTGAGGGTCAGTGAGGGTCAGGGAGGGTCAGTGAGGGTCACTGAGGGTCAGGGAGGGTCAGGGAGGCTCAGGGTGGTTCAGGGAGGTTCAGTGAGTGTCAGGGAGGGTCAGTGAGGGTCAGTGAGGGTCAGTGAGTGTCAGTGAGGCTCAGTGAGGGTCAGGGAGGTTCAGTGAGTGTCAGTGAGGGTCAGTGAGGGTCAGTGAGGGTCAATGAGGGTCAGGGAGGGTCAGTGAGAGTCAGTGAGAGTCAGTGAGGGTCAGGGAGGGTCAGTGAGAGTCAGGGAGGGTCAGGGAGGGTCAGGGTCAGGGAGGGTCAGTGAGAGTCAGTGAGAGTCAGTGAGGGTCAGGGAGGTTCAGTGCGTGTCAGGGAGGGTCAGGGAGGGTCAGGGAGGGTCAGGGAGAGTCAGTGAGGGTCAGTGAGGGTGAGTAAGGGTGAGTGAGAGTCAGTGAGGTTCAGGGAGGGTCATGGAGGGTCAGTGAGAGTTAGTGAGGGTCAGTGAGGGTCAGTGAGAGTCAGTGAGGGTCAGGGAGAGTCAGGGAGGGTCAGGGAGGGTCACGGAGGGTGAGTGAGGGTCAGTGAGGGTGAGTGAGAGTCAGTGAGAGTCAGTGAGGGTCAGTGAGGGTCAAGGAGGGTCTGTGAGGGTCAGGGTCGGTCAGGGAGGGTCAGGGAGGGTCCGGGAGGGTCAGGAAGTGTCAGAGAGGGTCAGGGAGTGTCAGTGTGGGTTAGGGAGGGTCAGTGAGTGTCCGTGAGGGTCATAGAGGGTCAGTGAGGGTCAGTGAGAGTCAGTGAGGGTCAGTGAGAGTCAGTGAGGGTCAGTGAGGGTCAGTGAGGCTCAGTGAGAGTCAGTGAGGGTCAGGGAGGGTCAGTGAGAGTCAGGGAGGGTCAGGGAGGGTCAGGGTCAGTGAGGGTCAGTGAGAGTCAGGGAGGGTCAGGGAGTGTCAAGGAGTGTCAGTGAGGGTCAGTGAGGGTGAGTGAGAGTCAGTGAGGGTCAGGGAGGGGCAGTGAGGGTCAGGGAGGGTGAGTGAGGGTCAGTGAGGGTCAGGGAGGGTCAAGGAGTGTCAGTGAGGGTCAGTGAGGGTCAGTGAGGGTCAGGGAGGGTGAGTGAGAGTCAGTGAGGGTCAGGGAGGGTCAGTGAGGGTCAGGGAGGGTCAGGAAGGGTAGGGATGGTCAGTGAGGGTCAGTGAGGGTCAGTGTAAGTCAGTGAGGGTCAGGGAGGGTCAGTGAGTGTCAGTGATTGTCAGGGAAGGTCAGTGAGGGTGAGTCAGGGTGAGTGAGAGTCAGTGAGAGTCAGTGAGGGTCAGGGAGGGTCTGTGAGGGTCAGGGTCGGTCAGGGAGGGTCAGGGAGGGTCCGGGAGGGTCAGGAAGTGTCAGGGAGGGTCAGGGAGTGTCAGTGTGGGTTAGGGAGGGTCAGTGAGAGTCCGTGAGGGTCATAGAGGGTCAGTGAGGGTCAGTGAGAGTCAGTGAGGGTCAGTGAGAGTCAGTGAGGGTCAGTGAGGGTCAGTGAGGCTCAGTGAGAGTAAGTGAGAGTCAGTGAGGGTCAGTGAGGCTCAGTGAGTGTCAGTGAGGGTCAGTGAGTGTCAGTGAGGGTCAGTGAGTGTCAGTGAGGGTCAGGGAGAGTAGTGAGGGTCAGTGAGGGTCAGTGAGAGTCAGTGAGGGTCAGTGAAGGTCAGGGAGGTTCAGTGAGAGTCAGTGAGGGTCAGGGAGGGTCAGTGAGAGTCAGTGAGGGTCAGTGAGGGTCAGGGAGGTTCAGTGAGAGTCAGTGAGAGTCAGGGAGGGTCATGGAGGGTCAGTGAGAGTCAGGGAGGGTCAGTGAAGGTCAGGGAGGGTCAGTGAGGGTCAGTGAGGGTGAGTGAGGGTCAGTGACAGTCAGTGGGAGTCAGTGAGTGTGAGTGAGGGTAGGGAGGGTCAGTGAGGGTCAGTGAGAGTCAGGGAGGGTCAGTGAGGGTCAGGGAGGGTGTGTGAGGGTCAGTGAGAGTCAGTGAGGGTCATTGAGGGTCAGGGAGGGTCATGCAGCGTGAGGGAGGGTGAGGGAGGGTCAGTGAGGGTTAGGGAGGGTCAGTGAGGGTCAGTGAGGGTCAGTGAGAGTAAGTGAGGGTCAGGGAGGGTGAGTGAGGGTCAGTGAGGGTTAGGGAGGGTCAGGGATGGTCAGTAAGCATCAGGGAAGGTCAGGGAGGGTGAGGGAGGGTCAGGGAGGGTCAGTAAGAGTGAGTGAGAGTCAGTGAGAGTCAGTGAGGGTGAGTGAGAGTCAGTGAGGGTCAGTGAGAGTCAGTGAGAATCAGTGAGGGTGAGTGAGGGTCAGTGAGGGTCAGAGAGGGTCATGGAGGGTGAGGGAGGGTCACAGCATCAGGGAGGGTCAGTGAGGGTTAGGGAGGGTCAGTGAGGGTTAGGGAGGGTCAGGGAGGGTCAGTAAGCATCAGGGAAGGTCAGGGAGGGTGAGGGAGGGTCAGGGAGGGTCAGTAAGAGTGAGTGAGAGTCAGTGTGAGTCAGTGAGGGTGAGTGAGAGTCAGTGAGGGTCAGTGAGGGTCAGGGAGGGTCAGTGAGGGTTAGGAGGGTCAGTGAGGGTCAGTGAGGGTCAGGGAGGTTCAGTGAGGGTCAGGGAGGGTCAGTGAGGGTCAGGGAGGGTCAGGGAGGGTCAGTGAGGGTCAGTGAGGGTCAGGGAGGTTCAGTGAGGGTCAGGGATGTTCAGTGAGGGTTAGGGAGGGTCAGTGAGGGTGAGTGAGAGTCAGTGAGTGTCAGGGAGGGTCAGGGAGTTTCAGTGAGGGTTAGGGAGGGTCAGTGAGGGTCAGGGAGGTTCAGTGAGGGTCAGGGAGGTTCAGTGAGGGTGAGTGAGAGTCAGTGAGGGTCAGGGAGGGTCAGGGATGGTCAGTAAGCATCAGGGAAGGTCAGGGAGGGTGAGGGAGGGTCAGTAAGAGTGAGTGAGAGTCAGTGAGAGTCAGTGAGGGTGAGTGAGAGTCAGTGAGGGTCAGTGAGGGTCAGGGAGGGTCAGGGAGGGTCAGGGAGGCGAGGAGATGGGTGAGCGAGACTTAATGTGGCAGTAGATTTGACGTATCATCTGCCAGTGTAGCTGTGTCCCCAGCGATTTTCCTGTTAATTGGAGTGCAGCAGATAAAGTGACGTCTTTCCCACCGGGCACTGGAGGCTTTGCTGCAAGGAGTGAGAAAGGGAGGGAAGCAATTGACAGGGCAGGTGACCACTGCCACTGGAAGCAGACACAGGAAGACAACATGCAGCAGGCCGCACTGCCTCACAAACCCGCAGAATCCAGCGGGAAGGGAAGGGAGCACCCAAATGGCAAATCTCAAAACATCTGCCCAGGTAAGTGGGGAGTCGGAATACATCAGGGACCTGCTGGAAATTATAGGCAGGAAAGTCGGCCTGGCGAGCTTCTCATCCCCATGACAACCAGCCTGATGTGATAACTGGAGCAGTCGTGCCTGACAGAATAGAGTGATTAGCATGAATGGCACCTTACTAATGAGAAAAATGCAATTGTGAAGTGCTGAGGGGGACCTGTCTGCACAGCGACGGTCAAGTCAAGCTAGCTCGCGATGCCCCTTAGGTGAAAGCATTGCAAGGCACTGTCGTACACTGACCCCCGGCACTGTTCCTGCTCTGGCTGCTGTCAATATATCAATACCATGGGAAGGACAATGTGGCTTTTAATTACCAGGCACAGGGCTGCATTGCCGCAAACCCAAACAACACAATCCCCTGACCTCATCTGAGCAAATAATGGGCAGGGAGAGCAGTCGGGGGGTGAGGTACAGTGATCGGCGAGCTCAAGGTTGGTACCTCTCGCAAACCTTCATTAATATCAGGCATAATACCAAAACACAGCCTCTGAGTCAGAAGGTCGTGGGTTCAAGTCCACTCCAGGGACTTGAGCACAAAATCTAGGCTGGCACTCCAGTGCAGTGCTGAGGGAGTGCCGCACTGTCGGCGGTGCTGTCTTTCAGATGAAAAGTTAAACCGAGGCCCCGTCTGCTCTCTCAGGTGAACGTAAAAGATCCCACGGCACTATTTTGAAGAAGAGCAGGGGAGTTCTGGGGCCAATATTTATCCCTCAACCAACATCACTGAAACAGGTGATCTGCTCATTATCACATTGCTGTTTGTGGGAGCTTGCTGTGCACACATTGGCTGCCGCGTTTTCTACATTACAACAGTGACTACACTTCAAAAGTACTTCTTCATTGGGTGTAAAGTGCTTTGGGACATCCTGGAGTCGTGTAAGGTGCTGGAGAAATGCAAGTCCTCCTTTTTTTTCACAGAAATGGGGGAGTAAAGGAGTCTCAGAGAACACCCACTGCACCCTCTGCACAGGGTGTCACCCACTGCCCACAGCACCCTCTGCTCAGAGAACACCCACTGCCCACAGCACCCTCTGCTCAGGGTATCACCCACTGCCCACAGCACCCTCTGCTCAGAGAACACCCACTGCCCACAGCACCCTCTGCTCAGAGAACACCCACTGCCCACAGCACCCTCTGCTCAGGGTATCACCCACTGCCCACAGCACCCTCTGCTCAGAGAACACCCACTGCCCACAGCACCCTCTGCTCAGAGAACACCCACTGCCCACAGCACCCTCTGCTCAGGGTATCACCCACTGCCCACAGCACCCTCTGCACAGGGTGTCACCCACTTCCCACAGCACCCTCTGCTCAGAGAACACCCACTGCCCACAGCACCCTCTGCTCAGGGTATCACCCACTGCCCACAGCACCCTCTGCACAGAGAACACCCACTGCCCACAGCACCCTCTGCTCAGAGAACACCCACTGCCCACAGCAGCCTCTGCTCAGGGTATCACCCACTGCCCACAGCACCCTCTGCACAGGGTGTCACCCACTTCCCACAGCACCCTCTGCTCAGAGAACACCCACTGCCCACAGCACCCTCTGCTCAGAGAACACCCACTGCACCCTCTGCACAGGGTGTCACCCACTGCCCACAGCACCCTCTGCTCAGAGAACACCCACTGCCCACAGCACCCTCTGCTCAGAGAACACCCACTGCCCACAGCACCCTCTGCTCAGGGTATCACCCTCTGCTCAGGGTATCACCCACTGCCCACAGCACCCTCTGCTCAGGGTATCACCCACTGCCCACAGCACCCTCTGCACAGGGTGTCACCCACTGCCCACAGCACCCTCTGCTCAGGGTATCACCCACTGCCCACAGCACCCTCTGCTCAGGGTATCACCCACTGCCCACAGCACCCTCTGCACAGGGTATCACCCACTGCCCACAGCACCCTCTGCACAGGGTGTCACCCACTTCCCACAGCACCCTCTGCTCAGGGTATCACCCACTGCCCACAGCACCCTCTGCACAGGGTATCACCCACTGCCCACAGCACCCTCTGCACAGGGTATCACCCACTGCCCACAGCACCCTCTGCACAGGGTATCACCCACTCAGGGCTCCAGTACAGCTATAGTCTCCTGTAGGATTTCCAATTAGTTTGAGGAGGTATCACAGAGTGAATGCAGTACATGGGTGGGGAGCGCGTGTATTGGAGGGGTCGACACCATTAGCGGCTCCGCTGCAGTATCTGGGGTTTCAGACCTCACACTGCCCACTATCTGAGATTAGCGCCTGAGACAAATATTTCTATGAATGAAGTGAGCTGCCCTCAGACTGGGGTTCACTCTGCCTGTGTCCCTGAATCTGAATCTGGATTGTGAATGCTCATTCTCTTTCTCTTGTACACACTCCTCTTTCATCCTTGTCTCATTTTCTTCTCCCCTTTCATTCCTTTGCTCTTTTCCTATGTCCCTGTCTCGTTCTTTATTTTCCTTCTCTCTTTCTCTCATTCCTCTTCCTCGCTCTCTCATTCCTTCTCACCTTCCCCATGTCCCTGTCATTCATTCTTCACTATGTCTCTCTGTCTCATTGGGGATCATTTTAACTATTATCGCAGGCAAAAAATGGTTGATTTTTTTTTAATTCATTCACAGGATGTGGACGTCGCTGGTAAGGCCAGCATTTATTGCCCATCCCTAATCGCCCTCGAGAAGGCAGTGGTGAGCCACCTTATACAACTGAGTGACTTGCTAGGCCATTTCAGAGGGCAGTTAAGAGTCAAGCACATTGCTGTGGGTCTGGAGTCACATATTGGCCAGACCAGGTAAGGACGGCAGATTTCCTTCCCTAAAGGACATTAGTGAACCAGATGGGTTTTTACAACAATCCGGTAGTTTCATGGTCACCATTACTGATACTAGCTTTTTATTCCAGATTTATTTAATTAACTGAATTTAAATTCCACCGCTGTAGTATAGAAGCATAGAAGATAGGAGCAGGAGTAGGCCATTCGGCCCCTCGAGCCTGTTCCGCCATTCAATGCGATCATGGCTGATCATCCAAATTCAGTAGTCTGTCCCTGCTTTCTCCCCATATCCCTTGATCCCTTTAGCCTTAAGAAATATATCTATCTCCTTCTTGAATATATTTAATGAATTGGCCTCAACTGCCTTCTGTGGTAGAGAATTCCACAGGTTCACCACTCTCTGGGTGAAGAAATTCCTCCTCATCTCAGTCCTAAATGGCTTACTCCTTATCCTTAGACTGTGACCTCTGGTTCTGGACTCCCCCGCCATCGGGAACATCCTTCCTGCATCCAGTCTGTCTAGTCCTGTTAGAATTTTATAAGTTTCAATGAGATCCCCTCTCATTCTTCTAAACTCTAGCGAATATAAGCCTAATCGACCCAATCTCTCTTCATACGTTATTCCTGCCATCCCAGGTATCAGTCTGGTGAATCTTCGCTGCACTCCCTCCATGGCAAGAACATCCTTCCTCAGATAAGGCGACCAAAACTGCACACAATACTCAAGGTGTGGTCTCACCAAGGCCCTGTACAACTGCAGCAAGACATCCTTGCTCCTGTACTCGAATCCTCTCGCTATGAAGGCCAACATACCATTTGCCTTCTTAACCGCCTGCTGCACATGCATGCTTACCTTCAGCGACTGGTGCACAAGGACTCCCAGACCTCGTTGCACTTCCCCTTCTCCCAATCTATTGCCGTTCAGATAATAATCTGCTTTCTGTTTTTGCCACCAAAGTGGATAACCTCGCATTTATCCACATTATACTGCATCTGCCATGCATCTGCCCAATCACCCAACCTGTCCAAATCATACTGGAGTTTCTCTGCATCCTCCTCACAGCACACATGCCCACCCAACTTTGTGTCATCTGCAAACTTAGAGATATTACAGCTAGTTCCCTCGTCTAGATCATTAATATATATTGTGAATAGCTGGGGTCCTAGCACCGATCCCTGTGGTACCCCACTAGTCACTGCCTGCCACTTGGAAAAAGACCTGTTTATTCCAACTCTTTGCTTCCTGTCTGCCAACCAATTCTCTATCCAAATCAGTACCTCACCCCCAATCCCATGTGCTTTAACTTTGCACGCTAATCTCTTATGCGGGACCTTATCGAAAGCCTTCTGAAAGTCCAAATACACCACATCCACTGGTTCTCCCTTATCTATTCTACCAGTTACATCCTCAAAAAATTCCAGTAGATTAGTCAGGCATGATTTCCCTTTTGTAAATCCATGTTGACTTTGTCCGATCCTGTCACTGTTTTCCAAGTGCTCTGCTATTACATCTTTTATAATGGACTCTAGCATTTTGCCCACTACCAATGTCAGGCTTACAATTATAATTCCCCGTTTTTTCTCTACCACCTTTTTTAAATAGTGGGGTTACATTAGCTACCCTCTAATCCATGGGAACTGTTCCAGAGTCTATAGAATTTTGAAAGATGACCAGCAATGCATCTACTATTTCTAGGGCCACTTCCTTAAGTACCCTAGGATGTAGATTATCAGGCCCTGGGGATTTATCGGCCTTCAATCCCGTCAATTTCCCTAACACCATTTCCCTACAAATAGTGATTTCATTCAATTCTTCCCCCTCATTAGACCCTATGTTCCCCGACATCTCTGGGAGTTTATTTGTGTCCTCCTTTGTGAAGACAGAACCAAAGTATGTATTTAATTCATCAGCCATTTCTTTGTTCCCCATTATAAATTCCCCTGATTCTGACTGCAAGGGACCTACGCTTGACTTCACCAATCTTTTTCTCTTCACATATCTATAGAAGCTTTTACAATCAGTTTTTATGTTCCCTGCAAGCTTACTCTCATATTCTATTTTCCCCCTCTTAATTAATCCCTTTGTCCTCGTTTGCTGAATCCTAAACTGCTCCCAATCCTCAGGTTTGCTGCTTTTTCTGGCCAATTTATATGTCCTCTCCTTGGATCTTATGCTATCCCTAATTTCCCTTGTTAGCCACGGTTGAGTCACCTTTTTTGTTTTATTTTTATGCCAAACAGGGATGAACAAATTCTGTAGTTCATCCATGCAAACTTTAAATGTTTGCCATTGCCTATCCACCGTCAACCCTTTAAGTAACGCTCCCCAATCCACCCTAGCCAACTCGCGCCTAATACCATCGTAGTTTCCTTTATTTCAATTCAGGACCTTAGTCTCTGAGTCAACTACTTCACTCTCCATCTTAATGAAGAATTCTATCATATTATGATCGCTCCTCCCCAAGAGGCCTCGCACAACAAGATTGCTAATTAATCCTTTCTCATTACATAATACCCAGTCTAAGATGGCCTGATCTCTAGTTGGTTCCTCGACATATTGGTCCAGGAAACCATCCCGTATACACTCTAGGAATTCCTCCTCCACAGTATTGTTACTAATTTGGTTAGCCCAATCTATATGTAGATTAAAGTCACCCATGATAACTGCTGTGCCCTTATTGCACGCGTCTCTAATTTCCTGTTTAATGCCATCCCCAACCTCAGCATTACTGTTTGGGGGTCTGTATACAACTCCCACTAACGTTTTCTGCCCCTTGGTATTTCTCAGCTCTACCCATACAGATTCCACATCATCAGAGCTAATATCCTTCCTTACTATTGTGTTAATCTCCTGTTTAACCAGCAATGCTACCCCACCTCCTTTTCCTTTTTGTCTGTCCTTCCCAATGCTACCCCACCTCCTTTTCCTTTTTGTCTGTCCTTCCTGGATGTTGAATTCCCAGCCTTGGTCACCCTGGAGCCATGTCTCCGTAATCCCAATTATATCATATCCGTCTACATCTATTTGCACAGCTAATTCATCCACCTTATTATGAATGGTCCTCGCATTAAAACACAAAGGGGGAAAAATTCAGTTGGTTGCGCCTCCCGGTAGTGCATTAAGAGGGCGCTAATGGGGCGCAAAGCAACTAGCGCCCGGGCGCGGCAATGTTTGCGCCGCTCGCAAAATTAAGTAGACATTTTGCGGTGGCGCTAAACACTACCGCCACGATCTCCTGTACCGGCAGATCGTGACGTCAGTAGAGTGCACAACGCACCGGTAGCGCCCTGGAGCGGATATTGAGTGGCGCCCCCTGCCTTACCGCCTGCCGCTAGCAACGACAGGTTGAGGGGAGCGTTTTGAAGTCAGGAAGGGAATGGGGGAGCGCTATTTAAAGGCGACCGCTTCCTGCCTTTTTTTGTTGGTGACATTTTTGAACCACGCATTCTGAGAGAGAGAGAGAGACTTCTGGAGAGATTCAACGCTGTGTGAAGGAATTTTGGGTACTGAGCAGCACTTTGCAGGTTCATTTTGATCTGCCCTTTCTTGCATTGATTTAGAAGAGACTGTGGGGGCTGCACTCTGAGCTCTTTCCCTGGTACTCTCCATTGTTCTTTCCAGCAGATTTGATGTACAGGTCTCTCCAGGCCGAGATTCAAGGCTGCAATGAGCAGGGTGTGGATGGACAGCAAGATAAACCTCCCCTTTAAGAACTGGCTGGCGCCATTGTGTCTGTGTTCCATTGCTGACTGACATCACATGAGCTTCGCCAGCGCTCTGAGGTAGCGCCTCGCTCCTCGGCGTTAGCGCCTTAAGAGAAGTGAGTAGCACCTGATTTAGCGCTCCAATCACCTCCAGGGGTGATAGAAGCCAAGTTTGCAGTCAGAGGCGATAATTTGCGCCAGGTGCTAAACTTTGCGCCCGGCCGATAACTGCGCCCCAAACGGGGCAATACCGAATTTCTCCCCCTATATGTTTCAATTAGATCACCTCTCATTCTTCTAAACTCTGAGGAATATAGGCCTAGTCTACTCAATCTCTCCTCATAGGACAATCCCCTCATCCCAGGAACCAGTCTAGTGAACCTTCGTTGCACTCCCTCGAAGGCAAGTATGTCTTTCCTTAGGTAAGGAGACCAAAACTGTACACAGTACTCCAGGTGTGGCCTCACCAATGCCCTATATAATTGTAGTAAGACTTCTTTACTCTTATACTCTAATCCCTTTGTAACAAAAGCTAACATACCATTGGCTTTCCTAATTGCTTGCTGTACCTGCATGTTAACTTTCTGTGATTCATGTACAAGGACACCAGGTCCCTCTGAACGCAAACATTTCCCAGTCTCTCACCATTCAAAAATTATTCTGCTTTTTTGTTTTTGCTACCAAAGTGGATAACTTCACACTTCCCCACATTGTATTCCATTTGCCATGCTCTTGCCCGCTCGGTCAACCTGTCTATATCTCTCTGCAGCCTCTTTGCGTCCCCCTCATAGATTACATTCCCACCTAACTTTGTATCATCAGCAAACTTGGATATGTTACACTCAGTCCCTTCATTAAGTAATTGATATAGATTGTAAATAGCTGAGGCCAAAGCACTGATCCTTGCAGTACCCCACTAGTTACAGCTTGCCAACCCGAAAAAGTTCTGTTTATTCCTACTCTCTGTTTTCTGTCCATTAACCAATCCTCAATCCATGCTAATATATTACCCCAGCCCGGTATGAGGTTGAAAAGGCCATCCGACAACTGAAGAACAACAAGGCCTCAGGAGCAGATGGAATCCCTGCCAAGGCACTAAAGCATGGCGGAGAAGCACTACTGGCATGAATTCATGAACTCCTTTCTCTTATATGGAAGGAGGAGAGCATGCCAGGGGATCTCAGAGACGCTGTAATTGTGATCATCTTCAAGAAAGGTGACAAGTCCGATTGCGGTAATTACAGAGGAGTCTCCCTGCTGTCTGCCACAGGGAAAGTTATTGCAAGAATCCTCCACAATCTCCTTCTCCCAGTGGCTGAAGAGCTCCTCCCAGAGGTACATTGCGGATTCCGCCCACTAAGGGGCACAATGGACATGATCTTCACCGCCCGTCAATTACAAGAGAAATGCAGGGAACAGCACCAACCGCTGTACATGGCCTTCTTTGACCTCACAAAGGCCTTCGATACTGTCAACCGTGAGGGATTATGGAGTGTCCTCCTCAAATTCGGCTGCCCTCAAAAGTTTGTCACCATCCTCCGCCTGCTTCACGATGACATGCAAGCCGTGATCCTGACCAACGGATCCACCACAGACCCAATTCACGTACGGACTGGGGTCAAGCAAGGCGGTGTCATCGCACCAACGCTCCTCTCGATCTTCCTTGCTGCAATGCTCCATCTCACCCTCAGTAAGCTCCCCGCTGGAGTGGAGCTAATTTACAGAACAAATGGGAAACTGTTCAACCTCCGTCGCCTCCAGTCCAGATCCAAGGTCGTCCCATCCTCTGTCACCGAATTACAGTATGCAGACGACGCTTGCGTCTGCGCACACTCGGCGGTCGAACTCCAAACCATCGTCAACACCTTCACCGAAGCGTACGAGAGCATGGGCCTTACACTAAACATCCGTAAGACAAAGGTCCTCTACCAACCTGCCCCCACCACACAGTACTGCTCCCCAATTATCAAAATCCACGACAAGGCCTTTGACAACGTGGACCACTTTCCATACCTCAGGAGCCTACAGTCAACAAGGGCAGACATCGATGACGAAGTCCAACACCGCCTTCAGTGTGCCAGTGCAGCCTTCGGTCACTTGAGGAAGAGAGTGTTTGAAGACCAGGACCTCAAACCCGGCACCAAGCTCATGGTCTACAGAGCAGTAGTGATACCCACCCTCCTGTATGCCTCAGAGACATGGACTATGTACAGCAGGCACCTCAAAGCACTGGAGAGGTACCACCAACGCTGCCTCTGCAAGATCCTGCAAATCCATTGGCAGGATAGGCGCACCAACGTCAGTGTTCTCGCTCAGGCCAACATCCCCAGCATCGAAGCTTTGACCATGCTCAATCAGCTCCGATGGACGGGTCACATTGTCCACATGCCCGATACGAGACTCCCAAAACAAGCGCTCTACTCGGAGCTCCAACACGGCAAGAAAGCCCCAGGTGGGCAGAGGAAACGCTTCAAGGACACCCTCAAAGCCTCCTTGAAAAAGTGCAACATCCCCACCGACACCTTGGAAACCCTGGCCCAAGACCGCACAAAGTGGCAGAGAAGCATCCGGGAAGGCGCCGAACACCTCGAGTCTCTTCGCCGGAGCAAGCGGAAGCCAAGCGCAGGCAGCGCAAGGAGCGCACGTCAACCCAAGCACCCCACCCACCCGCCCCTTCAACCACCGTCTGTCCCACCTGTGACAGAGACTGTAGGTCCCACATTGGACTCATCAGTCACCTGAGAACTAATTTTTAGTGTGGAAGCAAGTCATCCTCGGGTCAGAGGGACTGCCTAAGAAGAAGAAGAATCCATGCTAATATATTACCCCCAATCCCATGAGTCCTAATTTTGTGCAGTAACCTCTTGTGTGGCACCTTATCAAATGCTTTTTGAAAATCCAAACACATTACATCCACTGGTTTCTCCTTATCCATCCTATTAGTTACATCTTCAAAAAACTCTAACAGATTTGTCAAATACGATTTCTCTTTCATTAAACCATATTGACTCTGCCTAATCCTTTTACTATTTTCTAAGTGCCCTGTTACCACGTCCGTAATAATAGATTCTAGCATTTTGCCTTCTACTGATGTCAGGCTAACTGGCCTATAGTTTCCCGTTTTTTCTCTTCCTCCTTTCTTAAATAGCGGGGTTATGTTTGCTACCTTCCAATCCTTGAGGACTGTTCTAGAATCTAGGGAATTCTGGAAGATTAATACCAGTGCATCCACTATCTCTGCATCTACCTCTTTTAAAACCCTAGGATGCAGGTCATCAGGTCCAGGGGATTTGTCGCCACTTAGTCCCATTAATTTCTCCAGTACAATGTCTTTACTTATACTGATTTCTTGAAGTTCCTCATTCTCTCTAGACCCTTGGTTCCCCATTATTTCTGAAATGTTTTTTGTGTCTTCTACCGTGAAGACATATACAAAGTACTTGGTTAATGTCTCTGCCATTTCCTTATTGACCATTATAATTTCTCCTGTCTTTGCCTCTAATGGGCCCACATTTACTATCACTAATCTCTTCCTATTTACATACCAATAGAAACGTTTACAGTCTGTTTTTAAGTCTCTCGCTAGTTTACTCTCATATTCTTTTTTCTCTTTCATTATCAATTTCTTGGTCCTTCTTTGCTGAATTCTAAAATCCTCCCAATTCTCAGGGTTGCTATTTTTTGCAACATTATAAGCCTCTTCCTTTGATCTAATACTACCTTTAACTTCTCTTGTTAGCAGTTTAACCACTTTTCCTGTGGGATTTTTGTACCTTAAAGGAATGTGTATTTGTTGTAAATTATGTATTAATTCTTTAAATGCTAGCTATTGCTTCTCTACCGTCATACCATTTAATGTAGTTTCACAATCTACCTTAGCCAACTCGCCTACGTAGTTTGCTTTGTTTAGATTTAAGACCCTAGTTTCCGACTTAACTAAATCACTTTCAAGCTCAATATAAAATTCTATCATATTATGATAGAATATCAGTCTTCCCAAAAGGCCCCTTTAATACAAGTTTATTAATTAACCCTTTCTCATTGCACAATACTAGATCTAAAATAGCCTGTTCCCTAGTTGGTTCCTCAACATACTGATCTAGAAAAATATCTTGTATACATTCCATGAACTCGTCCTTCACACTATTACTGCAAATTTATTTGCCCAGTCTATATGTAGATTAAAGTACCCCATGATTACTGTATTACCCTTGTTGCATGCGCCTCTAATTTCCTGATTTATACTCTGCCCGACATTACAACTACAGTTTGGGGGCCTATAAACAACTCCCACCAATGTTTTCTGCCCCTTGCTGTTTCTTAGCTCCACCCAAACTGATTCTACTTCTTGATTTTCGGAGCTAAGATCCTTTCTCTCTACTGTCTTTATCCCATCCTTTATTATCAGGGCTACCCCTCCTCATTTTCCATTTTGCCTATCTCTTCTAAAAGTTAAGTATCTTGGAATATTTAGTTCCCAACCTTGGTCACTTTGCAACCATGTCTCCATTATGGCTATTAGATCAATCCTATTAATTTCTATCTGCGCTATTAATTCATCTATTTTGTTGCGAATGCTTTGCGCATTCAGATATAGTGCCTTTAGCGTTGACTTTTTTCTATTTTTCCCTGATGTCACCTTAGTCAATGATGCCCTATTACCTTTGTTACTCTCTCTGTCCCTTCCAGACCAACTCTGCTTATTTTTACCCAAAACTCTGCTCTGCTCTAGAGCCTTGACATTTCCCTTGCTGCTTTTAAATTTACTCTTTCCTGAATCCTCCCACCCCCACTTCATTTGATTCGCCAGGACACTGGTTCCAGCCCGGTTCAAGTGGAGCTGATCCCAACGGCACAGCTTCATCTTTCCCCAGTACTGGTGCCAGTGCCCCGTGAAGCGAAACCCCTGCCTCCCACACCACTCGTTCAGCCACGCATTTAGCCATCTTTTTTCTTTTTTATTTGTTTATGGGATGTGGGCGTCGCTGGCAAGCCCAGCATTTATTGCCCATCCCCAATTGCCCTTGAGAAGTTGGTGGTGAGGGTGGGATAAAGACAGAAGGTGCTGCTTATCCCGATGCCAATGTGCATGTGGCTCATGTAACAATCCAGAGATTATTACCTTTGAGGTTCTGCTTATTAATTTGGACCCCAACTCATCAAACTCTCTCAGCAGAACCTCATTCCTGGTTCTACCTATGTTGTTGGTTCCTACATGGACCACGACAACTGGATCCTCCCCCTCCCACTCCAAGTTCTTCTCCAGCCGCGAGGAGATGTCTTTAACCCTCGCAGGCAGCACAGCGTTCGGTACTCCCTGTCGCGGCTGGAGAGAACAGTATCTATCCCTCTGACTATACTGCCCCCTACCACTACCACATTCCTTCCTTCTCACCGCACTTGGATGTCCTCCTGTACCACAGTGCCGTGGTCATTTTGCCCATCCTCCCTGCAGTCCTTGTTCTCATCCATACAGGTAGAAAGTACCTCGTACCTGTTGGACAAGGTCCAGGGCTGAGGCTCCTCCATCACTACATCCTGGGTCCCCATACCTTCCTGACTCGCGTTCACACCCTCCTGTCCCTGACCACTGACGAACTCTAAAGTACTGCTTAACCTAAGGGGTGTGACTGCCTCCTGGAACAAAGTGTCCAGGTAACTCTCCCCCTCCCTGATGCATCGCAATGTCTGCAGTTCGTACTCCAGCTCAACAATTCTGAGCCGAAGTTCCTCGAGCTGCAGGCACTTACCGCAGATGTGGTTGCTCAGGATCTCGTTGGTCTCCACCAACTCCCACATGCTGCATTTACGACACACCACCTGCACTGCCATCTCCATCAACCTTATTTTATTTATATAATTAGTTACAGTTGTTATTCAAATGATTATTTTTAGTTTTAATTAGTTAATTTAGTTTAAGTTAATAATTCAATAAAGTTGTTGTAGTTAATTCTCTCCCAGTTCTGAATTGAATCCACTTACCTAACCTAGAGAGCAAAAGAGCTGTAATACTCACCACCCAATCACCTGCCTGCTGTCCTGTGACGTCACTCCTTGTTTTTTTTTGTTTTTATGCCATCGCCGCTCCCGCTCGGGTCCGCGCTGTGTCCTGGGCCCTCTCTGGTACTCCCTTTAAATCGCTGCTCCCGCTCGGGTCCGCGCTGTGTCCTGGGCCCTCTCCGGTGCTCCCTTTAAACTGCTGCTCCCGCTCGGGTCCGCGCTGTGTCCTGGGCCCTCTCCGGTGCTCCCTTTAAACTGCTGCTCCCGCTCGGGTCCGCGCTGTGTCCTGGGCCCTCTCCGGTGCTCCCTTTAAACCGCTGCCTCTGCTCGGGTCCGCGCTGTGTCCTGGGCCCTCTCCGGTGCTCCCTTTAAACCGCCGTTCCCGCTCCCGCTCGGGTCCGCGCTGTGTCCTGGGCCTTCTCTGGTACTCCCTTTAAGCCGCTGCCTCTGCTCGGGTCCGCACTGTACATATAATTTTCCACAGCCATTATTGAATGACTTTACATGAATCATATTCTCGTCTTACGTCACCCACAGTTACACCTTCAGACATCCTTGGAAAGGAGAACGTTCCCCTGCTATGGCCCCCATTTTTGCAGACTTGAATGTATCTGGCACACAACTGGTTTAGTCATTCATCGCCAGATCTGGTTGGACCACATAAAGCACTATCAGGTCCTGCTCTCCTCTTCCAAAACTGCTCACTATTCCAAGATCAGCCTGGAGAGTAAAGATAACCCCCAGCTTCTCTTCTTCACTACAAACCATCTCCGTAAACCCCTCTTTCCTGCCTGCTCCACCCTCGCCTCCAACAAGTACGACCAGTTCATGAGGTTCTTTCTCAGGTTGAGACCATTTGTTCCGCTGTTTCTGCCACATTCCACTCCCTTCGTCTGTCTGAGCAAACCAAACCTCTCCCCCAGCCTCCTCTACCCATGCCCTGAACCCACATTGCTCTCTCCAGCTTCTCTCCTAACTCCCATCATGCCCTTTCCGAGTTTATCTTATCCATGAGACCCACTTCCTGCTCCCTCGACCCTATTTCCACTAAACCGCTGACCACCCAACTTCCCTCCCTTGCCCCCAAATTAGCTGATATTGTTAACGGTTCTCTCTCCTCAGGTACTGTCCCACTCCCTTTCAAATCTGCCGTCATCACCCCACTCCTCAAAAAACTCACCCTTGACCCCTCTGTGCTTGCAAACTACCGCCCCATCTCCAACCTCCCTTTCCTCTCCCAAGTTCCGATTCTGTACCTATCTTTCCTGCAACGCCTTGTCTGAATCTCTCAGATCAGGTTTCCACCCCACCACTATAAGCAGGCTTAACCAGACTACTTACAGCCTCAGTGCCCTATTCGACCCTGCGCTGTGCTCCCAACCCCAAATCCTCAACATCGCCTGTCTCACCTGAGCCCATCTTCCACTGAAACCCTCACCCATCTCTTTTTATCACCTGCAGAGTCCAATGCTTTGCTGGCTGGCCTCCCATCTTCCACCCTCTGTAACCTTCAGATCGTTCAAAACTCTGCCATCACCCCCGTCCTCACCGCCCTACAATGACTCCCGGCCCCCACAAACCCAAATTTAAAATTCTTATCCTTGTGTTTAAAACCCTGGATGGGAAACTGGGGACTGCGGGTTGGGGCGATTGGGAACTGAGAGTCGGGGGGATTGGGGCTTGGGCGGGGGAGAGAGGATTGGGAAATGGGCTGGAAGAGGGGACCAGCATTTCCCACAGAGTCGGGAGAAGCAGCAGCAAGGTGATGAGTGGGAGTGGCACCACGAGAGGAGCAGCCAGTAAAGGGGTGAGTGAACCCTGGGGACCGTACTGTGGGTAAACAGTGAAAGATTGTTTCCACTGGTGGGAGAATGGGGAACAAGGGGACGGAGACTGAGGATTCTCACTGTGGTCAGGGAGCATCACAAGTTCCAACACACAGAGGAGATGCAGGAGGGCCGAGTACAGCCGGCAGTGGTGCACAGTGGTGCTGTGGAGCTGGCAGGAGCACATACTATCCCACAGAATGGAAAGTAAAATAAACTTACCGCACCATTGCTTCAGCGACCTGCCACTGCAGAACTGGAAAAACTAGTCGAAGTTTGCACAGTGCTTGCTCCACCTAGTTTTTCACACATTTTGCAGAACATACGAATTAGGAGCAGGAGTAGGCCACTCGGCCCCTCGAGCCTGCTCCGCCATTCAATAAGATCATGGCTGATCCGATTACTCCACATTCCTGCCTACCCCCGATAACCTTTCACCCCCTTGCTCATCAAGAATCGATCTACCTCTGCCTTAAAAATATTCAAAGACTCTGCTTCCACCGCCCTCTGAGGAAGAGAGTTCCAAAGACTCACGACCCTCTGTCAGAAAAAAATTCTCCTCAACTCTGTCTTAAATGGTTGACCCCTTATTTTTAAACAGTGACCCCCCTAGTTCTAGATTCTCCCACAAGAGGAAACATCCTCTCCACATCCACCCTGTCCAGACCCCTCAGAAACATAGAAACATAGAAGATAGGAGCAGGAGTAGGCCATTCGGCCCCTCGAACCTGCTCCGCCATTAAATACGATCATGGCTGATCATCCAAATTCAGTACCCTGTTCCTGCCTTCTCCCCATATCCCTTGATCCCCTTAGCCTTAAGAAATATATCTAACTCCTTCTTGAATATATTTAATGATTTGGCCTCAACTGCCTTCTGTGGTAGAGAATTCCACAGGTTCACCACTGTCTGGGTGAAGAAATTCCTCCTCATCTCAGTCCTAAATGGCTTACCCCTTATCCTTAGACTGTGACCCCTGGTTCTGGACTCACCCACCATCGGGAACATCCTTCCTGCATCTAGTCTATCTAGTCCTGTTAGAATTTTATAAGTTTCAATGAGATCCCCTCTCATTCTTCTAAACTCTAGCCAATATAAGCCTAATCGACCCTATCTCTCTTCATATGTCATTCCTGCCATCCCAGGTATCAGTCTGGTGAATCTTCGCTGCACTCCCTCCATGGCAAGAACATCCTTCCTCAGATAAGGTGACCAAAACTGCACACAATACTCAAGGTGTGGTCTCACCAAGGCCCTGTACAACTGCAGCAAGACATCCTTGCTCCTGTACTCGAATCCTCTCGCTATGAAGGCCAACATACCATTTGCCTTCTTAACCGCCTGCTGTACCTGCATGCTTACCTTCAGTGACTGGTGCACAAGGACACCCAGGTCTCATTGCACTTCCCCTTTTCCCAATCTATTGCCGTTCAGATAATAATCTGCCTTCCTGTTTTTGCCACCAAAGTGGATAACCTCACATTTATCCACATTATACTGCATCTGCCATGCATCTGCCCAATCACCCAACCTGTCCAAATCATACTGGAGTTTCTCTGCATCCTCCTCACAGCACACACGCCTCACAGCACACACACCCACCCAGCTTTGTGTCAGGATCTTATATATTTCTATCAAGTCACCTCTTACTCTTCTAAACTCCAGCGGATACAAGCCTAGCCTGTCCAACCTTTCCTCATAAGACAAGCCGCCCATTCCAGGTATTAGTCTAGTAAACCTTCTCTGAACTGCTTCCAACGCATTTCCATCCTTCCTGAAATAAGGAGACCAATACTGTACACAGTACTCCAGATGTGGTCTCACCAATGCCCTGTATAACTGAAGCATAACCTCCCTACTTTTGTATTCAATTCCCCTCGCAATAAACAACAACATTCTATTAGCTTTCCTAATAACTTGCTGTACCTGCATAGTAACCTTTTGCGATTCAGGCACTAGGACACCTGAAACAGACGCAGGACCCATCTTTTCAAATTTATATTGATTCAACGCTGATTTCAGTCAGCTGCCAGAGATGCCTAAAAACAGTGAGGACCAACATGGCCGAGCCGATCCATTGGTGCAGATTAGGTGCAGGACCTCACGGGCAGATACTGGTTTACATTGCGCCTGTTTTATGCCCAAACAACAAGCGAAACACATATCAATTTCTATCCTAGTGTGTTGAATGTGGCCCACGCCAAGTACCAGGATGTTGGATCAAGCCCACTGTGTAAATTGAGTTTGACCCCCCACCCCGACCTCGACCACAAGCTGGGGAAAAGAATCCCAAACAAATTACTGAACATTAAACTCCAGTAACTGAACATTAAACAAAAAAACTGTCTCATTTGATAACCTTGCCCCAGGAAGCAATCAGCCGAAGGGAATGATTTTCCAAAGAGTTGATTTGACTGCGGCCTGGGAGGAGCCTGTGTGACCTTCCTGAAACTAGGAGGGGGGCTGCTAATGGTAGAACAATTCCAACATTGTACTCGATTTAAAATTTGTTTATGGGATGTGAACGTCGCTGGCAAGGCCAGCATTTATTGCCCATCCCTAGTTGCCCTTGAGAAGGTGGTGGTGAGCCGCCTTCTTGAATGGCTGCAGTCTGTGTGGTGAATGTACTCCCACAGTGCTGTTAGGGAGGGAGTTCCAGGATTTTGACCCAGCGACGATGAAGGATCGGCGATATACTTCTAAGTCAGGATGGTGTGTGACTTGGAGGGGAACTCGGAGGTGGTGGTGTTCCCAGGCGCCTGCTGCCCTTGTCCTTCTAAGTGGAAGAGGTTGCGGGTTTGGGAGGTGCTGCCGAAGAAGCCTTGGCGAGTTCTCAATCTAACATTAGCCTTCAGGAGATGGTGGGGTTGAGGGGGGTAAAAGCGGTCATCGTAAAAATGGATCATCGTAACAAGCAGTCATTACAAAAAGCAGCAAAGATTTATTCCTCAAAAAGATGAGAGTGGAGATTAGGATTCTTAACTTCACTCCTGAGTTGCAATATTGGCTGATCTACTGCTGGAATCAGTCAATGTATTCAATTCCAAATATTCTAAAATGCCTTGACTGCAGGATTGCGGCCCATTTGCTGGGGTTATTCACCTTCCTCGTTACTCAGCACACTTCACACCATCACCGGGACTCTGCACAGAGCAAAGGGCTCAGCACGGAATATGGTGGCTCGACACTGGCCTCTGCATCGTGTCCTCCTTGACGGTGTTAATGAATCTCAGTCCTGAAACTCAGCACTAACAGCAACTGGCTCCGAGCACCAGATAATCGGGTTCCCTACACATGGGCTGCTCCCTGTACTGCTTCATTCTGCTCATTGCTCTCACACAATCTGAAAAGTACAGCTAGGCCATTTAGGAATGAAATCAGGAATCACTTTTTCACACAAAGGGTAGTAGAAATTTGGAACTCTCTCCCTCAAAAGGCTGTGGATGCTGGGGGTCAATTGAAATTTTGATGACTGAGATTAATATATTTTTATTAGGTAAGGGTATCAAGGGATAAGGAGCAAAGGAGGGCAAATGGGGTTGAGGTACGGATCAGACCTGATCTATTAAAAGGCAGAACAGGCTGGAGGGGCTGAATGGCCTCCTCCTGTTCCTGTGTAACAGGCTCGAGGGGCTGAATGGCCTCCTCCTGTTCCTGTGTAACCGGCTCGAGGGGCTGAATGGGCCTCCTCCTGTTCCTATGTAACAGGCTCAAGGGACTGAATGGCCTCCTCCTGTTCCTGTGTAACTGGCTCGAGGGGCTGAATGGCCTCCTCCTGTTCCTGTGTAACCGGCTCGAGGGGCTGAATGGGCCTCCTCCTGTTCCTATGTAACAGGCTCGAGGGACTGAATGGTCTCCTCCTGTTCCTATGTAACAGGCTCGAGGGGCTAAATGGCCTCCTCCTGTTCCTATGTAACTGGCTCGAGGGGCTGGATGGCCTCCTCCTGTTCCAATGTAACAGACTCGAGGGGCTGAATGGTCTCCTCCTGTTCCTGTGTAACAGGCTCGAGGGGCTGAATGGCCTCCTCCTGTTCCTATGTAACCGGCTCAAGGGGCTGAATGGCCTCCTCCTGTTACTATGTAACAGGCTCGAGGGGCTGAATGGCCTCCTCCTGTTCCTATGTAACAGGCTCGAGGGGCTGAATGGGCCTCCTCCTGTTCCTATGTAACAGGCTCGAGGGGCTGAATGGCCTCCTCCTGTTCCTGTGTAACTGGCTCGAGGGGCTGAATGGCCTCCTCCTGTTCCTGTGTAACCGGCTCGAGGGGCTGAATGGGCCTCCTCCTGTTCCTATGTAACAGGCTCGAGGGACTGAATGGTCTCCTCCTGTTCCTATGTAACAGGCTCGAGGGGCTAAATGGCCTCCTCCTGTTCCTATGTAACTGGCTCGAGGGGCTGGATGGCCTCCTCCTGTTCCAATGTAACAGACTCGAGGGGCTGAATGGTCTCCTCCTGTTCCTGTGTAACAGGCTCGAGGGGCTGAATGGCCTCCTCCTGTTCCTATGTAACCGGCTCAAGGGGCTGAATGGCCTCCTCCTGTTACTATGTAACAGGCTCGAGGGGCTGAATGGCCTCCTCCTGTTCCAATGTAACAGGCTCGAGGGGCTGAATGGGCCTCCTCCTGTTCCTATGTAACAGGCTCGAGGGGCTGAATGGCCTCCTCCTGTTCTTATGTAACAGGCTTGAGGGGCTGAATGGCCTCCTCCTGTTCTTATGTAACAGGCTCAAGGGGCTGAATGGCCTCCTCCTGTTCCTGTGTAACCGGCTCGAGGGGCTGAATGGCCTCCTCCTGTTCCTATGTAACCGGCTCGAGGGGCTGAATGGCCTCCTCCTGTTCCTATGTAACCGGCTCGAGGGGCTGAATGGCCTCCTCCTGTTCCTATGTAACCGGCTCGAGGGGCTGAATGGCCTCCTCCTGTTCCTATGTAACCAGCTCTAGGGGCTGAATGGCCTCCTCCTGTCCCCCTATAATGGATTCGAGGGGCTGAATGGCCTCCTCCTGTTCCTATGTAACAGGCTCGAGAGGCTAAATGGCCTCTTCCTGTTTCTATTTTCTTATGGACTTTGACATTTTTCAGCCCCATAACAGTTATCCAGTATCGGCAGGGGTTGCATGGCTGCATGGTTTCAGCCTGTTCCAAGAGAGGATAGATCTTGACTGTGCGCAATAGTGTAAAACATATAATAGCAAAAGGGCAGCCCATTTCACATCTCTCCCAATTGTTATTTCCATGCCTTTGTTACCTCGAGATCTGACTATTGAAACGCTCTCCTGGCCGGCCTCCCACGTTCTACCCTCCATAAACTTGAGCTCATCCAAAACTCTGCTGCCCGTGTCCTAACTCGCACCAAGTCCCGTTCACCCATCTCCCCTGTGCTCGCTGAGCTACATTGGCACCGGGTTAAGCAGCGCCTCGATTTCAAAATTCTCATCCTTGTTTTCAAATCGCCCCATGGCCTCGCCCCCACCCTATCTCTGTAATCTCCTTCAGCCCCACAACCCTCCGAGATCTCTGCGCTCCTCTAATTCTGCCCTCTTGAGCATTCCTGATTTTAATCGCCTCACCAATAGTGGCCGTGCCTTCAGCTGCCCGGACCCTAAGCTTTGGAATTCCCTGCCGAAAGCTCTCTGCCTCTCCGCCTCTCTCTCCTCCTTTACGACGCTCCTTTAAACCTACCTCTTTGACCAAGCTTTTGGTCACCTGCCCGAATATCTCTTTATGTGGCTCAGTGTCCAATTTTGTTTGATAACACTCCTGTGAAGCACATTGAGACGTTTTACTATGTTGAAGGCGCTATATAAATACAAGTTGTTGTTGTTTTAGTCAAATATACAATTCAATCATTGAAGTCAAATCTACCCCACTGAGTGCAGGTCCTTGGGAATGACAGTATGATTCACAACTCTCGGCCGAGGCTGTGTATTTCATGCCAACAGTGTGCAGCCATCCCCGATCCACAACAGCAAACCACCATCGCAACAGACAGTATCTAATCAACGGGCCGATAAAAGCATCCATCTCTATACCCCTCACACTCTGCCCATCTCTATACCCCTCACACTCTGCCCGTCTCTATACCCCTCACACTCTGCCCGTCTCTATACCCCTCACACTCTGCCCATCTCTATACCCCTCACACTCAGCCCATCTCTATACCCCTCACACTCTGCCCATCTCTATACCCCTCACACTCTGCCCATCTCTATACCCCTCACACTCTGCCCATCTCTATACCCCACACACTCTGCCCATCTCTATTCCCCTCACACCCTGCCCATCTCAATACCCCTCACACTCTGCCATCTCAATACCCCTCACACTCTGCCCATCTCTATACCCTCACACTCTGCCCATCTCTATACCCCTCACACTCTGCCCATCTCTATACCCCTCACACTCTGCCCATCTCTAAACCCCTCACACTCTGCTCATCTCTATACCCCTCACACTCTGCCCATCTCTATACCCCTCACACTCTGCCCATCTCTATACCCCTCACACTCTGCCCATCTCTATACCCCTCACACTCTGCCCATCTCTATATCCCTCACACTCTGCCCATCTCTATACCCCTCACACTCTGCCCATCTCTATAGCCCTCACACTCTGCCCATCTCTATACTCCTCACACTCTGCCCATCTCTATACCCTCACACTCTGCCCATCTCTATACCCCTCACACGCTGCCCATCTCTATACTCCTCACACTCTGCCCATCTCTATACCCCTCACACTCTGCCCATCTCTAGGCCCCTCACACTCTGCCCATCTCTATACCCCTCACACTCTGCCCATCTCTATACCCCTCACACTCTGTCCATCTCTATATCCCTCACACACTGCCCATCTCTATACTCCTCACACTCTGCCCATCTCTGTACTCCTGAACCTCTGCCCATCTCTATACCCCTCACACTCTGCCCATCTCTATACCCTCACACTCTGCCCATCTCTATACCCCTCACACCCTGCCCATCTCTATACCCCTCACACGCTGCCCATCTCTGTACTCCTGAACCTCTGCCCATCTCTATACCCCTCACACTCTGCCCATCTCTATACCCTCACACTCTGCCCATCTCTATACCCCTCACACTCTGCCCATCTCTATACCCCTCACACTCTGCCCATCTCTATACCCTCACACTCTGCCCATCTCTATACCCCTCACACTCTGCCCATCTCTATATCCCTCACACTCTGCCCATCTCTATACCCCTCACACTCTGCCCATCTCTATACCCTCACACTCTGCCCATCTCTATACCCCTCACACCCTGCCCATCTCTATACCCCTCACACTCTGCCCATCTCTATATCCCCTCACACTCTGCCCATCTCTATACCCCTCACACTCTGCCCGTCTCTATACCCCTCACACTCTGCCCATCTCTATACCCCTCACACTCTGCCCATCTCTATACCCCTCACACTCTGCCATCTCTATACCCTCACACTCTGCCCATCTCTATATCCCTCACACTCTGCCCATCTCTATACCCCTCACACTCTGCCCATCTCTTTACCCCTAACACTCTGCCCATCTCTATACCCCTCACACTCTGCCCATCTCTATACCCTCACACTCTGCCCATCTCTATACCCCTCACACTCTGCCCATCTCTATACCCCTCACACTCTGCCCATCTCTTTACCCCTCACACTCTGCCCATCTCTATACCCCTCACACTCTGCCCATCTCTATACCCCTCACACCCTGCCCATCTCTATACCCTCACACTCTGCCCATCTCTGTACTCCTGAACCTCTGCCCATCTCTATACCCCTCACACTCTGCCCATCTCTATACCCTCACACTCTGCCCATCTCTATACCCCTCACACCCTGCCCATCTCTATACCCCTCACACGCTGCCCATCTCTGTACTCCTGAACCTCTGCCCATCTCTATACCCCTCACACTCTGCCCATCTCTATTCCCCTCACACCCTGCCCATCTCAATACCCCTCACACTCTGCCCATCTCTATACCCTCACACTCTGCCCATCTCTATACCCCTCACACTCTGCCCATCTCTATACCCCTCACACTCTGCCCATCTCTATACCCCTCACACTCTGCCCATCTCTATACCCCTCACACTCTGCCCATCTCTATACCCCTCACACTCTGCCCATCTCTATACCCCTCACACTCTGCCCATCTCTATACCCCTCACACTCTGCCCATCTCTATACCCCTCACACTCTGCCCATCTCTATACCCCTCACACTCTGCCCATCTCTATACCCCTCACACTCTGCCATCTCTATACCCTCACACTCTGCCCATCTCTATACCCTCACACTCTGCCCATCTCTATACCCTCACACTCTGCCCATCTCTATACCCCTCACACTCTGCCCATCTCTATACCCCTCACACTCTGCCCATCTCTATACCCCTCACACTCTGCCCATCTCTATGCCCCTCACACTCTGCCCATCTCTATACCCCTCACACTCTGCCCATCTCTATATCCCTCACACTCTGTCCATCTCTATATCCCTCACACTCTGCCCATCTCTATACTCCTCACACTCTGCCCATCTCTGTACTCCTGAACCTCTGCCCATCTCTATACCCCTCACACTCTGCCCATCTCTATACCCCTCACACTCTGCCCATCTCTATAACCCTCACACTCTGCCCATCTCTATACCCCTCACACTCTGCCCATCTCTATACCCCTCACACTCTGCCCATCTCTTTACCCCTCACACTCTGCCCATCTCTATACCCCTCACACTCTGCCCATCTCTATACCCTCACACCCTGCCCATCTCTATATCCCTCACACCCTGCCCATCTCTGTACTCCTGAACCTCTGCCCATCTCTATACCCCTCACACTCTGCCCATCTCTATACCCTCACACACTGCCCATCTCTATACCCCTCACACCCTGCCCATCTCTATACCCCTCACACTCTGCCCATCTCTACACCCCTCACCCACTGCCCATCTCTATACCCCTCACACTCTGCCCATCTCTATACCCCTCACACTCTGCCCGTCTCTATACCCCTCACACTCTGCCCAACTCTATACCCCTCACACTCTGCCCATCTGTATATCCCTCACACTCTGCCCTTCTCTATACCCCTCACACTCTGCCCATCTCTATACCCCTCACACTCTGCCCATCTCTATACTCCTCACACTCTGCCCATCTCTATACCCTCACACTCTGCCCATCTCTATACCCTCACACTCTGCCCATCTCTATACCCTCACACGCTGCCCATCTCTATACCCCTCACACTCTGCCCATCTCTATACCCCTCACACTCTGCCCATCTCTATACCCCTCACACTCTGCCCATCTCTATACCCCTCACACTCTGCCCATCTCTATACCCTCACACTCTGCCCATCTCTATACCCTCACACTCTGCCCATCTCTATACCCCTCACACTCTGCCCATCTCTGTACTCCTGAACCTCTGCCCATCTCTATACCCCTCACACTCTGCCCATCTCTATACCCTCACACTCTGCCCATCTCTATACCCCTCACACCTGCCCATCTCTATACCCCTCACACGCTGCCCATCTCTGTACTCCTGAACCTCTGCCCATCTCTATACCCCTCACACTCTGCCCATCTCTATTCCCCTCACACCCTGCCCATCTCAATACCCCTCACACTCTGCCATCTCAATACCCCTCACACTCTGCCCATCTCTATACCCCTCACACTCTGCCCATCTCTATACCCCTCACACTCTGCCCATCTCTATACCCCTCACACCTGCCCATCTCTATACCCTCACACTTGCCCATCTCTATACCCTCACACTCTGCCCATCTCTATACCCCTCACACTCTGCCCATCTCTATATCCCTCACACTCTGCCCATCTCTATACCCCTCACACTCTGCCCATCTCTATACCCCTCACACTCTGCCCATCTCTAAACCCCTCACACCTCTGCCCATCTCTATACCCCTCACACTCTGCCCATCTCTATACCCCTCACACTCTGACACTCTGTCTGCCCATCTCTATACCCCTCACACTCTGCCCATCTCTATATCCCCTCACACTCTGCCCATCTCTATACCCTCACACTCTGCCATCTCTATACCCCTCACACTCTGCCCATCTCTATACCCCTCACACTCTGCCCATCTCTATACCCCTCACCCTCTGCCCATCTCTATACCCCTCACACTCTGCCATCTCTATACCCCTCCCCACACCTCTGCCCATCTCTATATCCCTCACACTCTGCCCATCTCTATACCCCTCACACTCTGCCCATCTCTATACCCCTCACACTCTGCCCATCTCTATACCCCTCACACTCTGCCCATCTCTATACCCCTCACACTCTGCCCATCTCTATACCCCTCACACTCTGCCCATCTCTATACCCTCACACTCTGCCCATCTCTATACCCCTCACACTCTGCCCATCTCTATACCCCTCACACTCTGCCCATCTCTATACCCCTCACACTCTGCCCATCTCTATACCCCTCACACTCTGCCCATCTCTATACCCCTCACACTCTGCCCATCTCTATATCCCTCACACTCTGCCCATCTCTATACCCCTCACACCTCTGCCCATCTCTATACCCCTCACACTCTGCCCATCTCTGTACTCCTGAACCTCTGCCCATCTCTATACCCCTCACACTCTGCCCATCTCTATACCCCTCACACTCTGCCCATCTCTATACCCCTCACACCCTGCCCATCTCTATACCCCTCACACGCTGCCCATCTCTGTACTCCTGAACCTCTGCCCATCTCTATACCCCTCACACTCTGCCCATCTCTATTCCCCTCACACCCTGCCCATCTCAATACCCTCACACTCTGCCCATCTCAATACCCCTCACACTCTGCCCATCTCTATACCCCTCACACTCTGCCCATCTCTATACCCCTCACACTCTGCCCATCTCTATACCCCTCACACTCTGCCCATCTCTAAACCCCTCACACTCTGCCCATCTCTATACCCCTCACACTCTGCCCATCTCTATACCCCTCACACTCTGCCCATCTCTATACCCTCACACTCTGCCCATCTCTATATCCCTCACACTCTGCCCATCTCTATACCCCTCACACTCTGCCCATCTCTATATCCCTCACACTCTGCCCATCTCTATACCCCACACTCTGCCATCTCTATACCCCTCACACTCTGCCCATCTCTATAACCCTCACACTCTGCCCATCTCTATATCCCTCACACTCTGCCCATCTCTATACCCTCACACTCTGCCCATCTCTATACCCCTCACACTCTGCCCATCTCTATACCCCTCACACTCTGCCCATCTCTATACCCCTCACACTCTGCCCATCTCTATACCCCTCACACTCTGCCCATCTCTATACCCTCACACTCTGCCATCTCTATACCCCTCACACCTCTGCCCATCTCTATACCCCTCACACTCTGCCCATCTCTATACCCCTCACACTCTGCCCATCTCTATACCCCTCACACTCTGCCCATCTCTATACCCCTCACACTCTGCCCATCTCTATAATCCCTCACACTCTGCACATCTCTATACCCCTCACACTCTGCCCATCTCTATACCCCTCACACTCTGCCCATCTCTATACCCTCACACTCTGCCCATCTCTATACCCCTCACACACTGCCCATCTCTATATCCCTCAAACTTTGCCCATCTCTATATCCCTCACACTCTGCAGATCTCTATACCCCTCACACTCTGCCCATCTCTATACCCTCACACTCTGCCCATCTCTATACCCCTCACACTCTGCCCATCTCTATACCACTCACACTCTGCCCATCTCTATACCCCTCACACTCTGCCCATCTCTATACCCCTCACACTCTGCCCATCTCTATACCCCTCACACTCTGCCCATCTCTATACCCCTCACACTCTGCCCATCTCTATACCCCTCACACTCTGCCCATCTCTATACCCCTCACACTCTGCCCATCTCTATACCCCTCACACTCTGCCCATCTCTATACCCCTCACACTCTGCCCATCTCTATACCCCTCACACTCTGCCCATCTCTATACCCCTCACACTCTGCCCATCTCTATACCCCTCACACTCTGCCCATCTCTATACTCCCTCACACTCTGCCCATCTCTATACCCCTCACACTCTGCCCATCTCTATACCCCTCACACTCTGCCCATCTCTATACCCTCACACTCTGCCCATCTCTATACCCCTCACACTCTGCCCATCTCTATACCCCTCACACTCTGCCCATCTCTATACCCCTCACACTCTGCCCATCTCTATACCCCTCACACTCTGCCCATCTCTATACCCCTCACACTCTGCCCATCTCTATACCCCTCACACTCTGCCCATCTCTGTACTCCTGAACCTCTGCCCATCTCTATACCCCTCACACTCTGCCCATCTCTATATCCCTCACACTCTGCACATCTCTATACCCCTCACACTCTGCCCATCTCTATACCCCTCACACTCTGCCCATCTCTATACCACTCGCACTCTGCCCATCTCTATACCCCTCACACACTGCCCATCTCTATATCCCTCACACTCTGCCATCTCTATACCCCTCACACTCTGCCATCTCTATACCCTCACACTCTGCCCATCTCTACCCTCACACTCTGCCCATCTCTATACCCCTCACACTCTGCCATCTCTATACCCCTCACACTCTGCCCATCTCTATACCACTCACACTCTGCCCATCTCTATACCACTCACACTCTGCAGATCTCTATACCCCTCACACTCTGCCATCTCTATACCCCTCACACTCTGCCCATCTCTATACCCCTCACACTCTGCCCATCTCTATACCACTCACACTCTGCCCATATCTATATCCCTCACACTCTGCCCATCTCTTTACCCCTAACACTCTGCCCATCTCTATACCCCTCACACTCTGCCCATCTCTATACCCCTCACACCCTGCCCATCTCTATATCCCACACACTCTGCCCATCTCTATACCACTCACACTCTGCCCATCTCTATACCCCTCACACTCTGCCCATCTCTTTACCCCTCACACTCTGCCCATCTCTATACCCCTCACACTCTGCCCATCTCTTTACCCCTAACACTCTGCCCATCTCTATACCCCTCACACCCTGCCCATCTCTATATCCCTCACACTCTGCCCATCTCCATACCCCTCACACCCTGCCCATCTCTATACCCCTCACACTCTGCCATCTCTGTACTCCTGAACCTCTGCCCATCTCTATGCCCCTCACACTCTGCCCATCTCTATATCCCTCACACTCTGCACATCTCTATACCCCTCACACTCTGCCCATCTCTATACCCCTCACACTCTGCCCATCTATATACCACTCGCACTCTGCCCATCTCTATACCCCTCACACTCTGCCCATCTCTATACCCTCACACTCTGCCCATCTCTATACCCCTCACACTCTGCCCATCTCTATACCCTCACCTCTGCCCATCTCTATACCCCTCACACTCTGCCCATCTCTATACCCCTCACACTCTGCCCATCTCTATACCCCTCACACTCTGCCCATCTCTATACCCTCACACTCTGCCCATCTCTATACCCCTCACACTCTGCCCATCTCTATATCCCTCACACTCTGCCCATCTCTATACCCCTCACACTCTGCCCATCTCTATACCCTCACACTCTGCCCATCTCTATACCCTCACACTCTGCCCATCTCTATACCCCTCACACTCTGCCCATCTCTATACCCTCACACTCTGCCCATCTCTATACCCTCACACTCTGCCCATCTCTATACCCCTCACACTCTGCCCATCTCTATACCCTCACTCTGCCCATCTCTATACCCTCACACTCTGCCCATCTCTATACCCCTCACACTCTGCCCATCTCTATACCCCTCACACTCTGCCCATCTCTATACCCCTCACACTCTGCCCATCTCTATACCCCTCACACTCTGCCCATCTCTATACCCCTCACACTCTGCCCATCTCTATACCCTCACACTCTGCCCATCTCTATACCCCTCACACTCTGCCCATCTCTATACCCCTCACACTCTGCCCATCTCTATACCCCTCACACTCTGCCCATCTCTATACCCCTCACACTCTGCCCATCTCTATACCCCTCACACTCTGCCCATCTCTATATCCCTCACACTCTGCCCATCTCTATACCCCTCACACTCTGCCCATCTCTATACCCCTCACACTCTGCCCATCTCTATACCCCTCACACTCTGCCCATCTCTATACCCCTCACACTCTGCCCATCTCTATACCCCTCACACTCTGCCCATCTCTATACCCCTCACACTCTGCCCATCTCTATACCCCTCACACTCTGCCCATCTCTATACCCCTCACACTCTGCCCATCTCTATACCCCTCACACCCTGCCCATCTCTATATCCCTCACACTCTGCCCATCTCTATACCCCTCACACTCTGCCCATCTCTATACCCCTCACACTCTGCCCATCTCTGTCCTCCTGAACCTCTGCCCATCTCTATACCCCTCACACTCTGCCCATCTCTATATCCCTCACACTCTGCACATCTCTATACCCCTCACACTCTGCCCATCTCTATACCCCTCACACTCTGCCCATCTCTATACCACTCGCACTCTGCCCATCTCTATACCCCTCACACACTGCCCATCTCTATATCCCTCACACTCTGCCCATCTCTATACCCCTCACACTCTGCCCATCTCTATATCCCTCACACTCTGCAGATCTCTATACCCCTCACACTCTGCCATCTCTATACCCCTCACACTCTGCCCATCTCTACACCCCTCACACTCTGCCCATCTCTATACCACTCACACTCTGCCCATCTCTATACCCCTCACACTCTGCCCATCTCTATACCACTCACACTCTGCCATCTCTATACCCTCACACTCTGCCCATCTCTATACCCTCACACTCTGCCCATCTCTATACCCCTCACACTCTGCCCATCTCTATACCCCTCACACTCTGCCCATCTCTATACCCCTCACACCCTGCCCATCTCTATACCCCTCACACTCTGCCCATCTCTATACTCCTCACACTCTGCCCATCTCTATACCCCTCACACTCTGCCCATCTCTATACCCCTCACACCCTGCCCATCTCTATACCCCTCACACTCTGCCCATCTCTATACCCTCACACTCTGCCCATCTCTATACCCTCACACTCTGCCCATCTCTATACCCCTCACACTCTGCCCATCTCTATACCCTCACACTCTGCCCATCTCTATACCCCTCACACTCTGCCCATCTCTATACCCCTCACACTCTGCCCATCTCTATACCCCTCACACTCTGCCCATCTCTATACCCCTCACACTCTGCCCATCTCTATACCCTCACACTCTGCCCATCTCTATACCCCTCACACTCTGCCCATCTCTATATCCCTCACACTCTGCCCATCTCTATACCCCTCACACCCTGCCCATCTCTATATCCCTCACACTCTGCCCATCTCTATACCCCTCACACTCTGCCCATCTCTATACCCCTCACCCACTGCCCATCTCTATACGCCTCACACTCTGCCCATCTCTATATCCCTCACACTCTGTCCATCTCTATACCCCTCACCCACTGCCCATCTCTATATCCCTCACACTCTGCCCATCTCTATACCCCTCACCCACTGCCCATCTCTATACCCCTCACACTCTGTCCATCTCTATACCCCTCACACTCTGCCCATCTCTATACCCCTCACCCACTGCCCATCTCTATACCCCTCACACTCTGCCCATCTCTATATCCCTCACACTCTGTCCATCTCTATATCCCTCACACTCTGCCCATCTCTATACTCTGCACCCACTGCCCATCTCTATACCCCTCACACTCTGCCCATCTCTATACCCCTCACACCCTGCCCATCTCTATAGCCCTCACCCACTGCCCATCTCTATACCCCTCACACTCTGCCCATCTCTATATCCCTCACACTCTGTCCATCTCTATATCCCTCACACTCTGTCCATCTCTATACTCTGCACCCACTGCCCATCTCTATACCCCTCACACTCTGCCCATCTCTATATCCCTCACACTCTGTCCATCTCTAAACCCCTCACCCACTGCCCATCTCTATACCCCTCACACTCTGCCCATCTCTATATCCCTCACACTCTGTCCATCTCTATATCCCTCACACTCTGCCCATCTCTATACTCTGCACCCACTGCCCATCTCTATACCCCTCACACTCTGCCCATCTCTATACCCCTCACACCCTGCCCATCTCTATACCCCTCACCCACTGCCCATCTCTATACCCCTCACACTCTGCCCATCTCTATATCCCTCACACTCTGTCCATCTCTATATCCCTCACACTCTGTCCATCTCTATACTCTGCACCCACTGCCCATCTCTATACCCCTCACACTCTGCCCATCTCTATATCCCTCACACTCTGTCCATCTCTATACTCTGCACCCACTGCCCATCTCTATACCCCTCACACTCTGCCCATCTCTATATCCCTCACACTCTGTCCATCTCTATACTCTGCACCCACTGCCCATCTCTATAACCCACTTACCCTCCCCACCACTCTCACGCTCTCCCATCACCCTCACTGACCTGCTCTGTCTCCCTGTCTCACAATGTCTCCCCGTCTCACAATGTCTCCCCGTGGCCTTGCCCCTCTTTACAACGCAGGGTGGACAGCATGGAACCAGCAGCTGGAATCTTATCCCAGGCACGCGATGAACTTCACCTCGATACCAAGGCAAGAGACAACACTCTCGCAGGCGTATGGAGTGACGGTTCATCTCGGAGATTCATTGGAAAAACGGGATCGGCGGAGAGTGCTGGGCTTACTGGCTGTTATTGGAACTTTGGCCATGATCAACAACAACCTTTAGCCAACAAAAAACTACTTTGGATCATTTTTGTGCGATTATGGGCCCGTGCCAATAAATGCAACTCACTGATTTTGTTTCCTCTCCCGAAGAACCCTGTGACTTGCTACATCATAAGGTACTTTTGAAGCAGCTCTTACCGGCCATATCAATCTTCGAGCAAAGGCACTGTGCTTCCGCCTAACACCTCTCCTTCCCTTTACTGTTACATTACCAGGCTCTGGTTTAGTGAATAAATCCTTTGGCCTTATCCTCTGCCACTGAATTGGCCCTACCCCAGACCTGAGGCACGTGTGGCCCAGGTTCACAGCTGGCAATATCTCCCTGTGGCTGAGCATCTCGACCCCATCACATGCAGCAAGACAGCCAGCCCCACTTGTGCAGTCTCCCATTGTGCCAGCATCAGCTAAGACCTGTTCTCCTCAAAAGAGAAAGTAACTGGCCAAAGATTCTCAGCCATATTGATCCTGTCATTGGAAATCAAATGAGGCACCACACTCGTCGCACCGTCAGGATGGCTTACTGACCCCTCCAGACCCCTCCTGATTGGTCAAGCCAAGCGCTCTGACCACTGACGACAGCCTGGGAATCTCACATCCGCTCTACCTTTAACAGTCTAGAATTCAATATAACTGACCGTCTGCAACAGCCCACAACTCGAATGCTCAACTTAAATTCCAGAAGTTCAGAGAAAAAACTAATTAAAAACTGCTCACATTAGAGAACCTGTCAAATCCGGGGAAGAATTTGTCAAATTTCAGTCCGAAATTTTCTCTCTATTTGTTGGAAACTTCGAGCCAGCTGCAATTTTTTTAATGAGTTTTATCGATCACCTTCCCCATATTTTTCAGCAAGTTGCTGTTGAAGGCTGAAGTGATCACAACCATCATCAGCCCGAAGTGCCGAGTGGATGATCCTTCTCACTAAGAGAGACAGACCTCACAGTAATAAGAGAGAGAGCTCTCAGTAATAGGAGAGAGAGCTCTCAGTAATAAGAGAGAGAGCTCTCAGTAATAAGAGAGATAGAGCTCTCAGTAATAAGAGAGATAGAGCTCTCAGTAATAAGAGAGATAGAGCTCTCAGTAATAAGGGAGATAGAGCTCTCAGTAATAAGGGAGTTAGAGCACTCAGTAATAAGAGAGATAGAGCTCTCAGTAATAAGAGAGATAGAGCTCTCAGTAATAAGAGAGATAGAGCTCTCAGTAATAAGGGAGATAGAGCTCTCAGTAATAAGAGAGATAGAGCTCTCAGTAATAAGAGAGATAGAGCTCTCAGTAATAAGAGAGTTAGAGCTCTCAGTAATAAGGGAGATAGAGCACTCAGTAATGAGAGAGAGAGCTCTCAGTAATAAGAGAGATAGAGCACTCAGTAATAAGAGAGTTAGAGCACTCAGTAATAAGAGAGACAGAGCACTCAGTAATAAGGGAGATAGAGCTCTCAGTAATAAGAGAGATAGAGCTCTCAGTAATAAGAGAGATAGAGCTCTCAGTAATAAGGGAGATAGAGCTCTCAGTAATAAGGGAGTTAGAGCACTCAGTAATAAGGGAGATAGAGCTCTCAGTAATAAGAGAGTTAGAGCTCTCAGTAATAAGGGAGATAGAGCTCTCAGTAATAAGAGAGTTAGAGCACTCAGTAATAAGGGAGATAGAGCTCTCAGTAATAAGAGAGATAGAGCTCTCAGTAATAAGAGAGATAGAGCTCTCAGTAATAAGAGAGTTAGAGCACTCAGTAATAAGAGAGTTAGAGCACTCAGTCATAAGAGAGTTAGAGCTCTCAGTAATAAGGGAGATAGAACTCTCAGTAATAAGGGAGCTAGAGCTCTCAGTAATAAGAGAGATAGAGCTCACAGTAATAAGAGAGTTAGAGCTCAAAGTAATAAGAGAGTTAGAGCACTCAGTAACAAGGGAGATAGAGCACTCAGTAATAAGAGACATAGAGCTCTCAGTAATAAGAGAGATAGCGCTCAAAGTAATAAGAGAGTTAGAGCACTCAGTAATAAGGGAGAGAGAGCACTCAGTAATAAGAGAGGTAGAGCTCACAGTAATTAGAGAGTTAGAGCACTCAGTAATAAGGGAGCTAGAGCACTCAGTAATAAGAGAGATAGAGCTCACAGTAATAAGAGAGTTAGAGCCCACAGTAATAAGAGAGATAGAACTCTCAGTAATAAGAGAGATAGAGCTCACAGTAATAAGAGAGATAGAGCACTCAGTAATAAGAGAGATAGAGCACTCAGTAATACGGGAGATAGAGCTCTCAGTAATAAGGGAGATAGAGCTCTCAGTAATAAGAGAGATAGAGCTCTCAGTAATAAGGGAATAGAGCTCTCAGTAATAAGAGAGTTAGAGCTCTCAGTAATAAGAGAGATAGAGCTCTCAGTAATAAGGGAGATAGAGATCTCAGTAATAAGTGAGATAGAGCTGTCAGTAATAAGAGTATAGAGCTCTCAGTAATAAGAGAGTTAGAGCACTCAGTAATAAGAGAGATAGAGCTCTCAGTAATAAGAGAGATAGAGCTCTCAGTAATAAGGGAGATAGAGCTCTCAGTAATAAGAGAGATAGAGCTCTCATTAATAAGAGAGATAGAGCTCTCAGTAATAAGAGAGTTAGAGCACTCAGTAATAAGAGAGTTAGAGCACTCAGTAATAAGAGAGTTAGAGCTCTCAGTAATAAGGGAGATAGAGCTCTCAGTAATAAGGGAGATAGAGCTCTCAGTAATAAGGGAGATAGAGTTCACAGTAATAAGAGAGATAGAGCACTCAGTAATAAGAGAGATAGAGCTCACAGTAATAAGAGAGTTAGAGCTCACAGTAATAAGAGAGTTAGAGCACTCAGTAACAAGGGAGATAGAGCACTCAGTAATAAGAGAGATAGAGCACTCAGTAATAAGAGAGATAGAGCTCACAGTAATAAGAGAGTTAGAGCACTCAGTAATAAGGGAGATAGAGCACTCAGTAATAAGAGAGATAGAGCTCACAGTAATAAGAGAGTTAGAGCACTCAGTAATAAGAGAGATAGAGCTCTCAGTAATAAGAGAGATAGAGCTCACAGTAATAAGAGAGATAGAGCACTCAGTAATAAGGGAGATAGAGCTCACAGTAATAATAGAGATAGAGCACTCAGTAATAAGAGAGATAGAGCTCTCAGTAATAAGAGAGATAGAGCACTCAGTAATAAGAGAGATAGAGCTCTCAGTAATAAGAGAGATAGAGCACTCAGTAATAAGAGAGATAGAGCACTCAGTAATAAGAGAGATAGAGCACTCAGTAATAAGAGAGATAGAGCTCTCAGTAATAAGAGAGATAGAGCTCACAGTAATAAGAGAGATAGAGCACTCAGTAATAAGGGTGATTGTAGCTCTTACATAGGGTTACATAGAATATACAGCACAGAAGCTGGCCATTCAGACCAGCCAGTCCATGTCAGCGTTTATGCTCCACACCAGCCTCCTCCTATTCTTCCTCATCTAACTCTATCAGCCTCACCCTCTATTCGCTTCTCCCCCCTCTGCTTATTTAGCTTCCCCTTAAATGTATCTGTACTATTCACCTCAACCACTCCCTGTGGTAGCGAGTTTCAGATTCTCACCACTCTCTGGGTAAAGAAGTTTCTTCTGAATTCCCGATTGGATTTTTGGTGACTATCTGATATCAATGACCATTAGTTTTGCTCTTCCCTTCAAGTGAAACAGTCTCTCTGTTCGGAATTTTCCAGGGTGTCAGCAGGTGGGATCAGTGGCGGGTCGGGTGGGAAATTTGATTTTTTTGACAGCGCCTTTCCCAATGGCGCGTCTGTGATCTCGGATCGGACCCGACCCGCAGAGGCAGGTGACCCAATTAAAGCAATTATTGGCTTGTTGACAGACCCTTAATAATGGTTTTAACCTTACCTTTTAACTTTAACTGCTTACCCACGGGGTCCACGCTGCTCGTGGTCTATGCCTGTTAACCTGAGGCAGGAGTTCAATGGCCATTGAATCAGCTGATCAGTGGACAGCTTGAAATGTGCTATAAAAGCTCCCATCTCACAGCTGTTCACTTTCCAAGCTCAGAAGCTGTTGCTTACTGCAGTTGGAAGACAGATTGAGCTTTATGCAGGTTGCAAGTGTTTGGAGTAAACTCTCTATCCAGTGTCACCTCATTGGAACAACCTCTCTCACCATTGACAGATCGCTTCTGTCATCTCAAGTTCACCTGCCATCTATTACATCAGCATCGGTGCCCTTGAAACTATCTCACCTTGGTCCTCAGAATCCCACCATGATCAGCCCCAACACCAGCAGCACCAGGCACACCAGCAGCACCAACAACAACACCAACCTTCTCCGCAATCACCTGATGCTGCACAGGACACAGGGCATCAGCACCCGACCACATTGCTGCCCAGGAGGCCAGGGATGGCTTCACTTGATGCTGCACACCCTGGCTGCCACATGATGCACCAGGTTGGCACCACCCACACCAACACCATAAAGCATCCCTACAATGTCCAAGCCATTCCTTTCACACTCATCACCATTGCGGGGGGTAATGTTATGTCTCACCATTCACTGCAACTCACTAAGCCACTTCCAAAGGTGCACACAAATCTGTCCAAGAAGGCAAAGTGTTGAAAATAAAGGTTTCAATGTTTGACAGCACATGAACAGAAACTTTTCATGAACATTGGCTAAAACACCCAAGTGCCTACCCTTGTGTGTTGGTAGTTGGTATGATTGGACTAGGATGAGGGTGAGTGTGAGGGGTGGTTAGTGATAATGTAAATAAAGAGAGAGGGATGGGTGGAGGCGCATTGTATGTTGGTGTGAGTAATGATGTGCAGGAGTAGGGTAGGAAAGGCAGAGTGATGGGGATGTGAAGAGTGGCACAGCAGGATGAGGTTGAGTGTGGCTTTGCAATAACGTTTTGTGATCTACTGAGATCATTGAAAGGTTTGCGCTACTGCAGCCAGGTCCTCCTGACCACATCCCTGCTTGTGACCTGCTGTACCTGTACCTGAAGAAGGAGCGGAGCTCCGAAAGCTCGTAATTTTAAATAAAACTGTTGGACTATAACCTGGTGTTGTGCGACTTCTCATTTTTGTCCACCCCAGTCCAACACCGGCATCTCCGCATAATGTGCAACCAGGCTGCGTTGGTCTCCTGGGGAGGTCTCTTCTGCCCATTGGAAGGGAAGAGAACCTCCCTGTGTGCTGTGACTCCCTCCATAAGCAAATGGAAGGAGTCATGGGAGAACCTGGGAGCAGCCGTGCACCTCTGTGCAGTGCTTGTCAGTGTTTGCAGCACCTCAATGCTGTTGAACACTGACAGCACAAACGTCAAAGATAAGGTGGCCATGGTCCCTTTAAGGAAATCGGCTCAAGACGCATCATGAATGATGTCTCCAGACCTGCTCCATCTAATTGGGCCGGGAAACACACTGGGCGGGCTTAACAAGCCCCATTGAGATAAGTTTATTTTAGGCAGCGAGATGGAGCCAACAATGGGGCCGTGACCCGCCGCCGCCACCGGCCGCACCGGACCCGCCGCCGCCACCGGCCGCACCGGACCCGCCGCCGACACCGGCCGCACCGGACCCTCCGCCGACACCGGCCGCACCGGACCCTCCGCCGACACCGGCCGCACCGGACCCGCCGCCTACACCGGCCGCACCGGATCCGCCTCCGACACCGGCCGCACCGGACCCGCCGCCGACACCGGCCGCACCGGACCCTCCGCCGACACCGGCCGCACCGGGCCCGCCGCCGCCACCGGCCGCACCGGACCCGCCGCCGACACCGGCCGCACCGGACCCGCCGCCGACACCGGCCGCACCGGACACGCCGCCGACACCGGCCGCACCGGACCCTCTGCCTGACACCGGCCGCACCGGACCCGCCGCCGACACCGGCCGCACCGGACCCGCCGCCGACACCGGCCGCACCGGACCCACCGCCGACACCGGCCGCACCGGACCCGCCGCCGACACCGGCTGCACCTGACCCTTGATAATTTAATTTCATAGTTCCTCTTTGCCTTCCTAATTGTTTTTTTTATTTCTCTCCTAGTCTCTTTGTATTCTCCCTTGTCACGCTCTCCCCTGCTGTCCATGTACTTAGTGTATTCCTCTTTCCTTAGTGTAGGCCTCTTTCCTTAGTGTAGGCCTCTTTCCTTAGTGTAGGCCTCTTTCCTTACCCTCAATTTTTCACTATGTCTTTATTCATCCACAGTGTCTCATTAGTGTTTCATTTGTTCTTGTTTTTTAGCGGAATATATTTTTCCTGGACTCTGTTGAACATAATTTTAAATATTTCCCATTGCTGTTCTACATCATTGTTTGCCAATGTTGTGGTCCATTTTATTTTCCCAAGTTCTATTCTCAGCCCCTCAAAATCAGCTTTTCTCCAATTTATTGCCCTGGTCTTTGTCATACTTATGTCCTTCTCAATTATTATCCTAAACTGTATTATATTATGGGGGGTGATTTTGCCAATGGGGGCGCATTGGAGGTGGAACTGCTGCTCGGCGGGTCGATGTCCCGCCTCCATTAACTTCTGGCCAATCCATATTTTTGACAGATGAATTGTCATCATTTGACAGCTCTGTGAAGCTGTCAAACAGTGACATTCTCTGTAGTTTGATGAGTTCTTGAATTTAAGACCTCATCAAACCTCTTTCTTTTGCAGAAATTAGATGGTTGTTGCATTGGAGAATGCAGCGGCCATCTGTCATCTCTGCTGCGGAGGTGCGAGACTCTCCGCATACCCAACTCTTGAAGCCTGCAGGAAGAAACAAAGGTAAGTAAACTTCTTCTAACACTTTCCACTTACCTCAGATTCAGATACTCACCTCTCCACACTTGCACCCATCACCCACCTCCACAGCACACTTTTAGACCCCTCCGACCCCCGCAGACCCACTGCTCGCCTCGGTGACCCTGGTGGGGTTCGGAGCCTTCAGGAAACCTGCACTTTTGTGGGTAAAATGAGGATAATCCTCTTATCTGCCTGTTAACTACCTGTTAACAGGCAGATAAGTGGCACTAATCCCCTTCCCGCCTCCAAGGAGACGGGACCCGGCGCGGGTTGGCTACCTGCCTCCTGACAAGATGGCACGGAGGTGGGTTGGAGGCAGTTTGGGCACCCGCCCCCAAATTCTGCAATTTTCCCGGCAGTCCCGCCTCCATACCCGCCTCCCCAGGGCTGGCAAGATCGCGCCCATGGTCTCTATTGGCTAGATGTTCCCCTCCTTTTACTTCTCTTATCTTCTCTGTTTCATTCCCCATTACCAAATCCAGTAGTGAATCCTCCCTTGTTGGGTTTCTTACATAGTGGTTTAGAAAGGAGTCCTGTACACATTACAGGAACTCCATTCCCTTATCCCCTTTACCTACCTCTTCCAGCCAATTAATTTTGGGGTAGTTGAAATCCCCCATGATTATTATTCCATGCTTTTTTAATCATTTCCCTAATTTGTTTGCATATTTCTTCCTCCACCTCCCTTCCACTATCAGGTGGTCTGTAGACTACCCCTATTAGTCTGATTGATCCTTTATTGGGCCTGAATTGGCAGTCAGAAGCTTCCCGCAGACAGATGCCTCCGACCGGCAATAAATCTACGAACTTACCTTCTGCCTCGGGATCCACGGAGACTTGCGTAGAGGCCCATGGATCCCAGGGCGCAGGCGGTTCGCAAGCACCCCAGGGATGTCGTGGGCCAGACCAACCAATGACAGAAGGGAATCCCCATTCATACTTATTCTGTATGTACGGAAACCCCATAAGTATAAATGGGAATACCCCAAAAATACATCGACACATCAAATAAATAAAAAGAAATCACATATATAAAAGTAATTAAAATTGCATTTAATTAAATATCTAAAACAAAAATGTAATTGTTTGAAAAATAAATTTACATGTTTTAAAGGGGCTAAAAGTAAACTTACCTTGTTTCATAGGTTTTTAAATGTATAAATTATTGAACAAATTTTATTTTTCTGTTTTTTAAAACTCTTCCACTGGTAAATTTGATTGGCACCCCATCCACCACCTTAAACATTCACTCCCTCCACCACCAGCGTACCGTGGCTGCAGTGTGTACCATCTACAAGATGCACTGCAGCAACTCGCCAAGGCTTCTTCGACAGCACCTCCCAAACCCGCGACCTCTTCCACCTAGAAGGACAGGGCAGCAGGCGCATCGGAACACCACCACCTGCAAGTTCCCCTCCAAGTCACACACCATCATGACTTGGAAATATATCGTCGATTCTTCATCGTCGCTGGGTCAAAATCCCTAAAAGCACTGTGGGAGTACCTTCACCACACGGACTGCAGCGGTTCAAGAAGGCGGCTCACCACCACCTTCTCAAGGGCAACTCGGGATGGGCAATAAATGCTGGCCTCGCCAGCGGCGCCCACATCCCATAAACGAATTTTAAAAAGCAGGCGCTTGCACTTGCTTTTACCGGGCATAAGAATTTCACAGGCGTTCGCTGGGCAGAAGTTGGGCAAATAGCCCAACTCTCCGCCTGCGGCTGCCTTTTTCCCAGGAATGTGGAAGATCTGTCAAGAGAATTCTTGACAGATTGCAAGTTCCGAGTTTCAGCGCATGCGCAGCGCATGCCTAAACCCAGAACCTGTGCGGCCCTTACGGGCACACACACACCTCGTACGCACTCATCGGGGCCGCAAATTACGGCCTATTATCTTTTATCTCTATCCACATGGATTCTATTTCTGTCTTACTAATGGCTGTATCACTTTTTTTCTACTGGCATTATGTTATCTCTAATAAGTACAGCTACTCCACTTCCCCTTTTCCCCTCTCTATCTTTTCTAAATATGTCATACCCTGCATGCTTAATTCCCAGTCCTGATTTTTCTGTAGCCATGTCTCTGTAATCCCTATTATGTCTGGTTCTTTGCAACGTATTATCGCCTTCACTTCCACTGTTTTATTACGGACACTGTGTGCATTGCTGTACAGACAGTTTAACTCATTTTTAACAGCAGTTCCTCTCATTTTATTTTTAACCATATTTTTACACTCTTGTTCGATAACTCTATTTATTCCCTGGCCATTTATGTCCTCCCTTAGTTTAGTCTGTCCCATGCTCTCCTTTCCTGTTTCATTTATACTTAAGCTTGTTTCATCTCTTGTAGATCCCTCCACCACCCCATCTTACTAGTTTAACGCCTATGCCACCTCCCAAGTTACCCTTTCCACTAGGACACTGGTCCCATTCCGGTTCAGGTGGAGCCCATCGGTACAGCTCCTTCTTGTCTCAGTACTGGTGCCAGTGTCCCATGAAAAGGAAACCCTCATTACCACACCAGCCCTTTAGCTCCGTCTTAACTCTTCTGATCTGTCTGTCTCTATGGCAATTTGCACGTGGCTCAGGCAATAATCCAGAGATTATTCCCCTCAAGGTAATAATCCTGTTTTTTAATTCAGTTCTTAAATCCTGAAACTCTTAGTAATAATGAAGATGGAGTTTTCATTCATAGAGCTGTGCGTGTACAGAGCTTGGTGAAACTGCTAAATGGAGTGGCAACGGGAATCTGTTGAGATTGGGAATTCACTGGTGTGTAGCTGGTAAATCGCACGCAGAGGGCGTTGTTAACAACCTGACATTTAACATCATTTTCTTACTTTAAAACTTTACTTTAAAAGTCAGTGGCAGTTAACAGTTAATAGTCAATTAGCTGTAAGTGGGTAGCTGACTAGGTGTTAATTGTTGTTGCTGGTTGTAGACTGACTAGTTGTAACTAGTGTGTTTCTAAAAGGTTTAAATTAGAGGGATATCTGGAAAACATAAGAACATAAGAAACAGGAGCAGGAATAGGCCACTTGGCCCCTTGAGCCTGCTCCGCCATTCAATAAGATCATGGCTGATCTAGGGCTCAAAGCCACTTCCCAGCCTGCTCCCCATAACCCTTCACTCCCTTATCTTGCAAAAATGTGTCTATCTCCACTTTAAATGATTCATTTTGGTAGGGCAAATTTGAATAAGGATTACAGGGTCAACGGCAGGGTTCTGAGGAACGTGGAGGAGCAGAGGGATCTGGGGGTTCATATCCACAGATCTCTGAAGGTTGCCACTCAAGTGGATAGAGCAGTAAAGAAGGCCTATGGTGTGTTGGTGTTTATTAACAGAGGGTTTGAGTTTAAGAACCGTGAGGTTATGCTGCAACTGTACAGGACCTTGGTGAGACCACATTTGGAATATTGTGTGCAGTTCTGGTCACCTCACTATAGGAAGGACGTGGAAGCATTGGAAAGAGTGCAAAGGAGATTTACCAGGATGCTGCCTGGTTTGGGGGGGAGGTCTTATGAGGAAAGATTGAGGGAGTTGGGGCTTTTCTCTTTAGAGCGGAGGAGGATGAGAGGCGACTTAATAGAGGTTTATAAGATGATGAGGGGGATAGATAGAGTGGATGTTCAGAGACTATTTCCTCGGGTAGAGGCAGCTGTTACAAGGGGGCATAACTATAAGGTGCATGGGGGGAGATATAGAAGGGATGTCCGAGGTAGATTCTTTACTCAGAGAGTGGTTGGGGTGTGGAATGGACTGCCTGCTGTGATAGTGGAGTCGGACACTTTAGGAACTTTCAAGCGGTTATTGGATAAGCACATGGAGCACACCAGAGTGATAGGGAGTGTGATAGCTTGATCTTGGTCTCGGACAATGCTCGGCACAACATCGAGGGCCGAAGGGCCTGTACTGTGCTGTACTGTTCTATGTTTCTATGTTTCTAAATGTATTTAATGACCCAGCCTCCACAGCTCTCTGGGGCAGAGAATTCCACAGATTTACGACCCTCTGAGAGAAGAAGTTCCTCATCTCAGTTCTAAAAGGGCGACCCTTTATTCTGAGACTGTGCCCCCAAGTTCTAGATTTCCCCATGAGGGGAAACATCCTCTCTGCATCTACCCTGTCAAGCCCCCTCAGTATCTTTATGTTTCGATAAGATCACCTCTCATTCTTCTAAATTCCAATGAGAAAAGGCCCAGCCTGCTCAACCTTTCCTCATAAGTCAACCTCCTCATCTCTGGAATTAACCTAGTGAATCGTCTCTGAACTACCTCCAATGCAAGTATATCCTTCCTTAAATAAGGAGACCAAAACTGTACACAGTACTCAAGGTGTGGTCTCACCAATACCTTGTACAGTTGTAGCAGGACTTCCCTGCTTTTATACTCCAGCCCCCTTGAAATAAAGGCCAACATTCCATTTGCCTTTTTGATTACTTGCTGTACCTGCATGCTAACTTTTTGTGTTTCATGCACAAGGACCCCCAGGTCCCTCTGAACTGTAGCATTTTGTAATCTCTCTCTATTTAAATAATAGTTTGCTTTTTTATTTTTCCTGCCAAAGTGGATAACCTCGCACTTTCCCACATTATACTCCATCTGCCAAATGTTTGCCCACTCACCTAGCCTGTCTATATCCCTTTGCAGATTCTTTGAGTCCTCTGCACAACTTGCTTTCCCACCCATCTTTGTATCATCCGCAAACTTGGCTACATTACACTCGATCCCTTCATCCAAGTCATGAATGTAGATTGTAAATAGTTGAGGCCCCAGCACCGATCCCTGTGGCACCCCACTAGTTATCGTTTGCCAACCAGAAAATTACCCATTTATCCCGACTCTCTGCTTTCTGTTATTTAACTAATTCTCTATCCATGCTAATATATTACCCCCAACTCCGTGAGTTCTTATCTTATGCAGTAACCTTTTATGTGGCACCTTATCGAATGCCTTCTGGAAATCCAAGTACACCACATCCACTGGCTCACCCTTGTCCACCCTGCTTGTTACATCCTCAAAGAACTCCAGCAAATTTGTTAAACATGATTTCCCTTTCCTAAAACCATGCTGACTCTGTTTGACTGCAGTATGTTTTTCTAAATGCCCTGCTACTGCTTCCTTAATGAAGGACTCCAGCATTTACCCAATGACAGATGTTAGGCTAACTGGTCTATAGTTTCCTGCTTTCTGTTTCTCTCCTTTCTTAAATAGGGGTGTTACATTAGCGGTTTTCCAATCTGCTGGGACCTCTCCAGAGTCCAGTGAATTTTGGTATATTGCAACCAATGCATCCACTATCTCTGCAGCCACTTCTTTTAAGACCCTGGGATGCAGGCCATCTGGTCCAGGGGACTTGTCGTCTTTTAGTCCCATTATTTTACCGAGTACTATTTCCTTAGTGATTGTCTTTAGTTCCCCACTCCCTGTGGCCCCTTAATTATCCATTATTGGGATGTTGTTAGTGTCTTCTACAGTGAAGACAGATGCAAAATATTTGTACAGAGTCTCTGCTATTTCCCCATTCCCCTTTATTAATTCCCCAGTCTCATCCTCTAAGGGACCAACATTTACTTTAGCTACCCTCTTCCTTTTTATATACCTGTAGAAGCTCTTACTATCTGTTTTAATGTTTCTTGCCAGCTTACTCTCATAATTCATCTTCTCTCTATATATTATTTTTTTAGTCATCCTTTGCTGGTTTTTAAAAATTTCCCAATCCTCTGGTCTCCCACCAATCTTGGCAACATTGTATGCCTTCGTTTTCAATTTGATACCATCCTTTACTTCCTTAGTTAGCCACGGATGGTGCTCCCTTCTCTTAAAATCTTTCTTTCTCACCGGAATATATTTTTGTTGAGAGTTATGAAATATCTCCTTAAATGTCCGCCACTGCATTTCAACTTTCTTACCCTTTAATTTGTTTTTCCAGTCCACTTTAGCCAGTTCTGCCCTCATGCCATTATAATTGCCTTTGTTTAAGATCAGGACACTGGTTTGGGATACAACTTTCTCACCCTCCAACTGAATTTGAAATTCAACCATGCTATGATCACTCTTTCCTAGAGGATCCTTTACTATGAGATAATGTATTAATTCTGTCTCATTACATAGTACCAGATCCAAGATAGCCTGCTCCCTGGTTGGTTCCATTACATACTGTTCTTGGAAAACATCCCGGATACACTCTATGAACTCCTCCTCCAGGCTACCATGGCCAATTTGATTTGTCACCCATGATTATTACCGTACCTTTTTTACAGGGCTCCATTATTTGTTGATTTATACTCTGTCCAACAGCATTGCTACTGTTCGGGGGGCCTGTAGACTACGCCCACCAGAGACTTTTTCCCCTTATTATTTTTATCTCCACCCAAACCGATTCTACATCTTTGATCTTCTGAGCCAATATCACTTCTCACCACTGCACTGATCCCATCTTTTACCAACAAAGCCACCCCACCTCCCTTTCCTTTCTTTCTATCCTTCCGAATTATCATATACCCTGGAATATTCAGTTCCCAGCCCTGATCGCCTTGCAACCACGTCTCTGTAATGACGATCAGATCATACCCATTTGTATCTATTTGTGCCGTCAACTCATTTATCTTGTTACAAATGCTGCGTGCATTCAGATATAGAGCTTTTAACTTTGTCTTTTTACCATTTTTCATTGTTTTGGCCTTTTTTTCTGTTACACTCTTATTTTTAAACATTCTGTCCCTTCCTGTCACACTCTGGTTATTATTTCCCCCATCTCTAGCCTGCTCTATTGCTTTCTCATTTCTCATTGACTTTTTATTTTCCCGCTCACCTGGATTCTCCCCCCCCACTATTTAGTTTAAAGCCCTCTCTACAGCCCTAGTTATTCGATTCGCCAGGACTCTAGCCCCAGCATGGTTCAAGTGAAGCCCGTCCAAACGGAACAGCTCCCTCTTATCCCAGTACTGGTGCCAGTGCCCCACAAATCTAAACCCATTTCTCCCACACCAGTCTTTGAGCCACTCGTTCATTTCTCTGATTTTATTTACCCTATGCAAATTCGCTCGTGGCTCAGGTAGTAATCCAGAGATTATTACCTTTGTGGTTCTGCTTTTTAATGTAGCCCCTAGCTGCTCATACTCTCTCAGCAGAACCTCTTTCTTTGTCCTACCTATGTCATTGGTACCTACATGGACCATGCCAACTGGATCTTCCCCCTCCCACTCCATGTTTCTCTCCAGCCCAGAGGAGATGTCCTTTACCCTGGCACCAGAGCTGTGTGTACAGAGCTTGATGGATTTGCTAAACCATGTGGCAACAGGAATTTGGTGAGGGTGGGAATTTGGTGCAGAAGGGGCAGGAGGTTCCAAGTAACTGCGTTTAAAGATGCTAATAACTGATAAATAGTTAAGTAATTAATCACAGTGACTATTACTAATTTATTTAACATAAAACTAAATCCACCCATTTAATAAATCTAGACTTCAAGTGACCGATTAGTTCAAGAAATAAGCTGCAGATAACTAACCGCTACAAAGGTGGCAGTGCAGGCAGTGTGTCGGAATTGTCACATGTGGGAGTCTGGACAACAAGACTGTCCCAGATTGCCACATCTGCAAGAAATGGCACTGCCATAAGGAAATGGCAAATGTTAAATAATTACTTTGCGTCAGTATTTACAGTAGAAGAAGAGGATAGTATCCCGGACACCCCAAGGAAACTAATACTGAATCAAGGACAGGGACTCACCAAAAGTAACGTAAGCAAAATAACAGCAATGAAGAAAATAATGGCACTAAAGAGTGACAAATCCCCAGGGTCAGATGGTTTCCATCCCGGGTTTTAAAGGAAGTAGATGAGAACATTGCAGATGCCCCAACTATAATATTCCAAAGTTCTCTTGATTCACAAATCATTCCTTTAGATTGGAAAATTGCACATGAGACTCCACTGTTTAAGAAAGGTGAGAGAGGGAAACCAGGGAATTATAGACCAGTTAGCCTAACATCTGATGTTGGGAAATTACTAGAGTCTATAATTAAGGATAAAGTAACTGAACACCTTGAAAATTTTCAGTTGATCAATGAGAGCCAGCATGGATTTATAAAAGGTCGGTCCTGCCTGACCTAGAAACATAGAAACATAGAAGATAGGAGCAGGAGTAGGCCATTCGGCCCCTCGAGCCTGCTCCGCCATTCGATGAGATCAGGGCTGATCATCCAAACTCAGTACCCTGTACCTGCCTTCTCCCCATATCCCTTGATACCTTTAGCTTTAAGAAATATATCTAACTCATTCTTGAATATATTTAATGACTTGGCCTCAACTACCTTCTGTGGTAGAGAATTCCACAGGTTCACCACTCTCTGGGTGAAGAAATTCTTCCTCATTTCTGTCCTAAATGGCTTACCCGTTATCCTTAGATTATGACCCCTGGTTCTGGACTCTCCGACCATCGGGAACATTCTTCCTGCATCTAGTTTGTCCAGACCTGTCAGAATTTTATATGTTTCGATGAGATCCCCTCTCATTCTTCTATACTCCAGCGAGTATAAGCCCAATCGACCCAATCTCTCCTCATATGTCATTCCTGCCATCCCAGGTATCAGCCTTGTGAATCTTCGCTGAACTCCTTCCATGGCAAGAACATCCTTCCTCAGATAAGGCGACCAAAACTGCACACAGTACTCAAGGTGTGGTCTCACCAAGGCCCTGTACAACTGCAGCAGGACATCCCTGTTCCTGTACTCAAACCCTTTCGCTATGAAGGCCAACATACCATTTGCCTTCTTCACCGCCTGCTGCACCTGCATGCTTACTTTCAGCGACTGGTACACAAGGACACCTAGGTCTCTTGCACTTCCCCTTCTCCCAATCTATTGCCATTCAGAGAATAGTCTGCCTTTCTGTTTTTGACACCAAAGTGGATAACCTCGCACTTATCCACGTTATATTGCATCTGCCACGCTTCTGCCCACTCACCTAACCTGTCCAACTCATCCTGGAGTTTCTCGGTATCCTCCTCGCAGCACACACTCCCACCCAGCTTTGTGTCATCTGCAAACTTGGAGATATTACATTTAGTTCCCTTATCTAGATCATTAATGTATATTGTGAATAGCTGGGGTCCAAGGACCGATCCCTGCGGTACCCCACTAGTCACTGCTTGCCACTCGGAAAAAGACCCATTAATTCCTACTCTCTGCTTTCTGTCTGCCAACCAGTTCTCTATCCAAGTCAATACCTTGCCCCCAATCCCATGTGCCTTAACTTTACACGCTAATCTCTTATGCGGGACCTTATCGAAAGCCTTTTGAAAGTCCAAATACACCACATCTACTGGTTCTCCCTTATCTATTTTCCCAGTTACATCCTCAAAAAATTCCAGTAGATTAGTCAAGCACGATTTACCTTTTGTAAATCTATGTTGACTTTGTCCGATCCCGTCACTGTTTTACAAGTGCTCAGCTATTACATCCTTTATAATGGACTCTAGCATTTTCCCCAATACCGATGTCAGTCTGTAATTCCCCACTTTCTCTCTACCACCCTTTTTGAATAGTGGGGTAACATTGGCTACCCTCCAATCCATGGGTACAGTTCCAGATTCCATCGAATGTGGGAAGATGATCAGCAATGCATCTACTATTTCTAGGGCCACTTCCTTAAGTACCCTAGGATGTAGATTATCAGGCCCTGGGGATTTATCGGCCTTCAATCCCGTTAATTTCCCTAACACCATTTCCCTGCAAATACTGATTTCTTTCAGTTCCTCCCTTTCATCAGACCGTATGTTCTCCAACATCTCTGGGAGGTTATTTGTGTCCTCCTTTGTGAAGACAGAACCAAAATATGCATTTAATTGGTCTGCCATTTCTTTGTTCCCCATTATAACTTCCCCCGCTTCTCACTGCAAGGGACCTACACTTGATTTCACTAATCTTTTTCTCTTCACATATCTATAAAAGCTCTTACAGTCAGTTTTTATGTTCCCAGCAAGCTTACTTTCATATTCTATTTTCCCCTTCTTAATTAATCCCTTTGTCCTCCTTTGTTGAATCCTAAACTGCTCCCAATCCTCAGGGCTACCGCTTTTTCTGGCCAATTTATATGCCCTCTCCTTGGATCTTATGCTATCCCTAATTTCCCTTGTTAGCCACGGTTGAGTCACCCTTTTTGTTTTATTCTTATGCCACACTGGGATGAACAAATTCTGTAGTTCATCCATGCAGTCTTTGAATGTTTGCCATTGCCTATCCACCGTCAACCCCTTGAGTGACACTCCCCAATCAATCCTACCCAATTCGCGCCTCATACCATCGTAGTTTCCTTTATTTAAATTCAGGACCCTAGTCTCTGATTCAACGACTTCACTCTCCATCCTAATGAAGAATTCTATCATATTATGATCACTCTGACCCAAGGGGCCTCGTACAACAAGATTGCTAATTAATCCTTTCTCGTTACAAACCTGCTTGAAATTTTTGAAGAGGCGACTAAAGTAGTGGACAGGGGAATGTCTATGGATGTAACTTATATGGACTTCCTTCCAAAAGATATTTAATAAAGTCCCTCATAAGAGACTGTTGGCTAAAGTTGAAGCTCATGGAATTGAAGGCAAATTATTGACCTTGTTAGTAAATTGGCTGAGCGGCAGGAGACAGGCTGCAGGGATAATGGGCAGGTACTCAAATTGGCAGGATGTGTCTAGTGGGATCCCACAGCGATCTGTGTTGGGGCCTCAACTACTAACTGTATTTATTAATGACTTAGATGATGGGATAGAGAGCCACATCCCCAAGTTTGCCAATGACACAAAGATAGGCAGCATTGTATGCAGTGTAGATGGAAGTATAACATTACAGAGATATTAATAGATTAAGTGAATGAGCAAAACTGTGGCTAATGGATTTCAATGTAGGCAAGTGTGAGGTGATCCACTTTGGACCTAAAAAGGATAGAACAGGGTACTTTCTAAATGGTGAAAAGTTAGAAACAGTGTATGTCCAAAGAGACTTAGGGGTCCATGCACACAGATCACTAAAATGCCATGAACAGGTACAGAAAACAATCAAAAAGATTAATGGAATGCTGGCCTTTATATCTGGAGGACTAGAGTTCAAGGGGGTAGAAGTTATGCTGCAGCTGTACAAAACCCTGGTTAGACCACACCTGGAGCACTGTGAGCAGTTCTGGGCACCACACCTTAGGAAGGATATATTGGCCTTGGAGGGAGTGCAGCGTAGGTTTACCAGAATGATACCCGGACGCCAAGGGTTAAATTACAAGGAAAGATTACACAAACTAGGGTTGTATTCCCTGGAATTAGGTTAAGGGGTGATTTGATCGAAGTTTTCAAGGTATTAAGGGGAAATGATAGGGTAGATAGAGAGAAACTATTTCCGCTGATTCAAAAGCAAAATACTGTGGATGCTGGAAATCTGAAATAAAAACAGAAAATGATGGAAATATTCTGCAAGTCATGCAGCATCTGTAGAGAGAGAAAGAGAGTTAACCTGTCTGACCTGCTGAGTATTTCCAGCATTGTCTGTTTTATTAACTATTTCCGCTAGTTGGGGAGTCTAGGACTAGGGGGGACATAGCATAAAAATTAGAGCCAGGTCTTTCAGGACAGCCAGAAACCTAACCAAGGCACCGTGGAGCAGGAGGCTGTCCAAGGGGAGGAGGTGCAGAGTAGAAAGGTTGTAGTTATAGGGGATTCTATAATTAGGAGGCTAGATAGTATTCTTTGCAGTCAGGATCGAGAGTCCCGAAGGGTGTGTTGCCTACCCGGTGCCAGGGTAAGGGACAACTTGAAACAGGTGGAAAAGAATCTGGAAAGGGAGGGGGAGGATCCACTTGTTGTGGTCCATGCCGGAACCAATGACATAGGAAAGATTAGGGTTGAGGTCGCTGACCTACATTGCCTCCCAATTAAGCAATGCATCAATTTAAAAATTCTCATCCTTGTTTTCAAATCCCTCCATGGCCTCACCCCTCCCTATCTCCGTAATCTCCTCCAGGCCCACAACTCCCCCGAGATATCTGCGCTCCTCGAATTCTGGCCTCCTGAGCATCCGCGATTTCAATCGCTCCACCATTGGTGGCCGTGCCTTCAGCTGCCAAGGCCCTGGCTGACGACACCCATCTCTACCTCACCAGCACCTCTCTCGACCCCTCGACCTCGACTGAATCTAAATTGTTAGTTTGCTTGTCTGATATCCAGCACTGGATGAGCAGAAATCTCCTCCAACAAAATATTGGGTGGACCGAAGTCATTGGTCAGAATCTTTACCTGAGCGTTGGGGCGGGTACGTGCAGGCCGCGTAGCGGGTCACCATCCTGAACTTTTGAACAGCGCATTCTACACTGTGCATTTAACTTAATTACATCAATTGAAACAGTCATACAGGTTTCCCGGCCAATTAAATGGAGCGGGTCTGATGACGTCACCGATGACTCATTTTCAGCGTGGATATTTAAAGCAGCCTTGCACGCATCCCAGTTGAAGGTTGTTGTACGAGAGATAAAGGTGTTTGGGAGAGCTACAAATTGCTGCATATCACTGAGATTTGTGTGGGTCATGGAGACACACAGACAGAGGGCTGCACCAAGATTCCCTGATGCCTCCCTGGAAGTGCTGATCCAGGGAGTCAGAGCACGCAGGGAGTTCCTCTTCCCTGCGGATGGCCACAAAAGACCAGCCAGAGACACTAAGAGGGCATGGCTGGAGATTGCGGAGGAGGCCAGCAACAGGGATGTCGTGAGGCGGATGTGGATCCAGTACCGCAAAAGATTCAATGATCCCATGAGGTCAGGAAAGGTGAGTGGAATGCCACATTCACCTACATCCTGATGTGGGTGTCACCCCAACCCCATCATTCTGCCTTCCCAAGCCTACTTCTACACATCACTCCTCACACCAACCTACCTTGCAGATGCACCCATCCCTCTCTGTCTATGCACCGACTCACATCCCCATCTGACTAACCACCACTGACACTCACCCTCTTCCTAATGCAATCATAGGAAGTAACACCACAGAAAGAGGCTATTTGCCATAGTCACGGCACTCCCTCATAGCACCCTCTACAGATCTAGCCCATCCATTCCATACACTCATACATAGAATACATAGAACAGTACAGCACAGTACAGGCCCTTCGGCCCTCGATGTTGTGCCGAGCATTGTCCGAGACCAAGATCAAGCTATCACACTCCCTATCACTCTGGTGTGCTCCATGTGCTTATCCAATAACCGCTTGAAAGTTCCTAAAGTGTCCGACTCCACTATCACAGCAGGCAGTCCATTCCACACCCCAACCACTCTCTGAGTAAAGAATCTACCTCGGACATCCCTTCTATATCTCCCCCCATGCACCTTATAGTTATGCCCCCTTGTAACAGCTGCCTCTACCCGAGGAAATAGTCTCTGAACATCCACTCTATCTATCCCCCTCATCATCTTATAAACCTCTATTAAGTCGCCTCTCATCCTCCTCCGCTCTAAAGAGAAAAGCCCCAACTCCCTCAATCTTTCCTCATAAGACCTCCCCCCCAAACCAGGCAGCATCCTGGTAAATCTCCTTTGCACTCTTTCCAATGCTTCCACGTCCTTCCTATAGTGAGGTGACCAGAACTGCACACAATATTCCAAATGTGGTCTCACCAAGGTCCTGTACAGTTGCAGCATAACCTCACGGTTCTTAAACTCAAACCCTCTGTTAATAAACACCAACACACCATAGGCCTTCTTTACTGCTCTATCCACTTGAGTGGCAACCTTCAGAGATCTGTGGATATGAACCCCCAGATCCCTCTGCTCCTCCACGTTCCTCAGAACCCTGCCGTTGATCCTGTAATCCTTATTCAAATTTGCCCTACCAAAATGAATCACCTCGCACTTATCAGGGTTAAATTCCATCTGCCATTTTTCGGCCCAGCTCTGCATCCTATCAATGTCTCTTTGCAGCCTACAACTGCCCTCCACCTCATCCACTACTCCACCAATCTTGGTGTCATCAGCAAATTTACTGATCCACCCTTCAGTCCCCTCCTCCAAGTCATTGATAAAAATCACAAACAGCAGAGGACCCAGCACCGACCCCTGTGGCACACCGCTGGTAACTGGTCTCCAGTCCGAAAATGTTCCATCCACTACCACCCTCTGCCTTCTATGAGATAGCCAGTTACTTATCCAATCGGCCAAATTTCCCTCTATCCCACAACTCCTTACTTTCTTCATGAGACGACCATGGGGAACCTTATCAAACGCCTTATCAAATCCATGTATACGACATCAACTGCTCTACCTTCATCTACACACTTAGTTACCTCCTCAAAGAATTCAATCAAATTTGTTAGGCAAGACTTACCCTTCACGAATCCGTGTTGACTATCCCTGATTAAGTTGCCCCTTTCCAAATGGTCATAAATCCTATCCCTCAGGACCTTTTCCATTATCTTACCAACCACCGAAGTAAGACTAACCGGCCTATAATTACCAGGGTCATTCCTATTTCCTTTCTTGAAGAGAGGAACAACATTCGCCACTCTCCAGTCCTCTGGCACCATCCCCGTGGACAGTGAGGACCCAAAGATCAAAGCCAGAGGCTCTGCAATCTCCTCCCTTGCCTCCCAAAGAATCCTAGGATATATCCCATCTGGCCCAGGGGACTTATCGACCCTCAGGTTCTTCAAAATTGTTAAAACATCTTCCCTCAGAACATCTACCACCTCCAGCCTATCCACCTTTATCACACTCTCATCCTCAAGAACATTGCCCCTCTCCTCGGTGAACACTGACGAAAAGTATTCATTCATCACCTCTCCTATCTCTTCTGACTCCATGCACAAGTTCCCACTACTGTCCTTGACCGGCCCTACCCTCACCCTGGTCATTCTTTTATTTCTCACATAAGAGTAAAAAGCCTTGGGGTTTTTCTTGATCCGACCCGCCAAGGACTTCTCATGCCCCCTCCTAGCTCTCCTAAGCTCTTTTTTTAGCTCATTCCTTGCTACCTTGTACCCCTCAATCGACCCAACTGAACCTTGTTTTCTCATCCTTACATACGCTTCCTTTTTCCTCTTGACTAGACATTCAACCTCTTTTGTGAACCATGGTTCTCTCACTCGGCCATTTCCTCCCTGCCTGACAGGGACATACCTATCAAGGACACGCAGTAATTGCTCCATGAAAAAGCTCCACTTTTCGTTTGTGCCTTTCCCTGATAGTTTCTGTTCCCATCTTATACTCCCTAATTCTTGCCTAATCGCATCATAATTACCCCTCCCCCAATTATAAACCCTGCCCTGCCGTATGGCCCTATCCCTCTCCATTGCAATAGTGAAAGTTACCGAATTGTGGTCACTATCTCCAAAGTGCTCTCCCACATACAAATCAAACACTTGGCCCGGTTCATTACCCAGTACCAAATCCAACGTGGCCCCACCTCTTGTCGGCCTATCCACATATTGTGTCAGGAAACCCTCCTGCACACACTGTGCAAAAACTATCCCATCCGAACTGTTTGACCTATAAAGGTTCCAATCAATATTTGGAAAGTTGAAGTCACCCATGACAACTACTCTGTGACCTCCACACCTATTCATAATCTGCTTTGCAATTTCTTCCTCCACATCTTTATTACTATTTGGGGGCCTGTAGAAAACTCCTAACAACGTGACCGCTCCTTTCCTATTTCTAACTTCAGCCCATATTACCTCAGACGGCAGATCCCCCTCGAACTGCCTTTCTGCCGCTGTTAAACTATCCTTGATTAACAATGCTACTCCTCCACCTTTCTTACCAACTTCCCTACTCTTACTGAAACATCTATACCCCGGAACTTCCAACAACCATTCCTGTCCCTGTTCTAACCATGTCTCCATAATGGCCACCACATCGTAGTCCCAAGTACCAATCCACGCTCCAAGTTCTCCTACCTTATTCCGGATGCTCCTTGCATTGAAGTAGACACACTTCAAGCCATCTTCCTGTCTGCCGGTACATTCCTGCGACCTTGATACCCTCCTCAGTACCTCCCTACACTCACCACTGGCTCGTGGACTACAGCCCTTTTTCCCATCCCCCTGACAAATTAGTTTAAACCCCCCCGAAGAGCCGTAGCAAATTTCCCTCCCAGGATATTGGTGCCCCTCTGGTTCAGGTGCAAACCGTCCTGTTTGTACAGGTCCCACCTTCCCCAGAATGTGCTCCAATTATCCACATAACTGAAACCCTCCCCCCTACACCATCCCTGCAGCCACGTGTTTATCTGCACTCTCTCCCTGTTCCTCAACTCGCTAGCACGTGGCACCGGCAACAAACCAGAAATTACAACATGGTTTGTACTGGCTCTCAGCTTCCAACCTAGCTCCCTAAATTCCTGTTTTAAATCGCCGTCCCTTCTCCTACCTATGTCGTTGGTACCGATGTGTACCACGACTTGTGATTGTTCCCCTTTCCCACTCATTCCATCACGCTCACTCAAAGTTCTCTTCTTTCCCTCCTTGCAGGAGAAGAGATCCCAGAACAACAGGGAGAGGCAGAGAACTGGAGGTGGCCCTCCAATATTCACCAATTTGACTCCAGCAGAGGGGGAGGTGCTTGAAATCTCTGGAGTTGCAGAGCTGTTGGTGGTGGGAGACAGAGAGAGGGGGATCTCCCAGCAACCTGGTGACAGAACTAAATCACATACAGCCACATGGCATACAACAGTCACATATGGTGACTGACGTCAGCAGCCAGTGAAATGTCATCATGTGCATAATGGTAACGTTACACATTCTTTTCATAAGAGGTCTAATTCATCTCTTTACTCTCCCATACGTGCATTAAGTGTAACCCCCCCACCCCCACTGTCCAGCCAGAGGAGGAAGACGACTCCTCAGAGGAAGCTCCAGTCTCTGAGGGTGAACTGTCAACAGACCCATGTACACCCAGCACCAGCACAGATACACACACCTCGGTGGGTCCTGTGAGAGATAGAGTAGCGCTGTCACCCGGTGTCTCACAGATCACAAGTGAGCAAGAGTAGATGGTGGAGACAGGGACAGCAGTGGAGAGTCCTCGCCGGAGGGCGCAGGATGCTCCCAGCTCTGCTGAGTTGCATGCAGACGCTGAACCTCGGGGGCCATTGAGAAAGAGAGTGGTCTTGGAGGAGCAGCAACAATTGCGTGAAGTTCTGGCAGGTTTTGCAGCCGCGATGTGTGCAACTGTACAGAGAATGGAGGAGTTCATCTCCAACATGAACACCACCATCTCACAGGCGATGGTGACGATGTGCTTGTTCCATGGAAAGGATGGCCACCTGCATGGAGCAGCAAACGCGCCAGTCCAACAAGAACATGCTTGCTGTGAACAACAGATTGCTGACACTCATTGACATCATCTCGAGGAGGGATACTAACTTAGACTTGGGCACCCCACTGATGTGCAGCAAAGTGCTCTCCAGCTCCTTGCTAGCAGGGAAGTGCGGGTGGTCCATGAGAGGGATATTGGTGAGAGGGGACATGGAAATGGGGGCTCTTCTCAAAGTGCTCCCACTTCTCCCCCATGCCTCCCCATCATTCAGAGCCCACATGCTGCCTCGGATCCCGATGGCCGAGTCTGTCCCTGCACAGTTGCAGGAGGAGCAGTCTTTGTTGGGGCCCTCACAGGCTCTAAAACCCAGAGGACATCCGCCAAAAGTATCAAATCAGTCACAGCAGGGAAGTGAGCAGCCTGCCTCTACCTCTGCTGAAGCCACAGGCGTTGCACCTCATAGAAGCATGCATAAGTAAAGGGCACCTAGAAGTAAAGGGCATTAAGGTTTACGGGGAGCGGGCAGGAATTTGGACATGAGTCTAGGTTCGGATCGGTCATGGCCCTGTGGGTAGTGGAGCGGGCCCAGGGACTGTGTAGCCTGATTCTGCTCCTATTTCGTGTGTGCAATTCTGTTTGATGCAGGAGATGGTTCTGTGATAGATAGTAGATTGGCGGTTAGGATCAGATCAGCCATGATCTTATTGAATGGCGGAGCAGGCTCGAGGGGCCGATTGGCCTACTCCTGCTCCTATTTCTTATGTTCTTATGTTCTTATAAACAAAAAAATACACAATCCGAGAGGCACAAGAGTATGCCATGGGTGTATGAAAAAATGTTAATGTTAAGTTTCAATTCTATTTATGACGCACTTAAATTTATTCCTTTGCACCACTTTCCGGTCTTGTCCCTTTTTGCCTGCTCCCTGGGAAGTGGTTTTGTCACTTGGAGTGAATGGTGAGACATTCCTTAACCTCGAGCACTGGGGGTTTGGGTGACAGGAATGGCTTGGTCATTGTAGGTCGGCTTTGTGGCGTTGCTGGGGGGGGGAAAGTTAGTCCAGCATCTTGGAGCCATATTGAGTGCACTGGTGCAAGTTAAGTAAATGTGGCCATTATGAGGCCATCCCGGGCCTCCCGGGCAGCAATGTGCGCCACTGCTGGTGCCATCTCTATCTCAGGTTCCTTCTCCTCCTCGTCTTCCACCTGTTCCTTCTCCTCCACCTCCTCTGAAGAGGCTGTGTGCTAAGAACATAAGAATTAGAAGCAGGAGTAGGCCATACGGCCCCTCGAGCCTGCTCCACCATTCAATAAGATCGTGGCTGAGTCTTCGACCTCAACTCCACTTTCCTGCCCAATCCCCATATCCCTTGATTCCTCGGGAGTCCAAAAATCTATCGCTCTCAGCCTTGAATATACTCAATAACTCGGCATGCACAGTCCTCTGGGGTAGAGAGTACCAAAGATTCAGAACCCTCTGAGTGAAGAAATTCCTCCTCATCTCAGTCTTAAATGGCCGACCCCTTATCCTGAGACTATGCCCCCTAGTTCCAGACTCTCCAGCCAGGGGAAAACAACCTCTCAGCATCTACCCTGTCAATCCCCTTCAGAATCTTATATGTTTCAATGAGATCACCTCTCATTCTTCTAAACTCCAGAGAGTATCGGCCCAATCTACTCACTCTTTACTCATAGGACAGCCCTCTCATCCCAGGAATCAATCTAGTGAACTTTGTTGCACTGCCTCTAAGGCAAGTATATCCTTCATTAAATAAGGCGACCAAAAATGTGCACAGTACTCCAGGTATGGTCATAAGAACATAAGAAATAGGAGCAGGAGTAGGTCATTTCGCCCTTCGAGCCTGCTCCGCCATTCAATAAGATCATGGCTGATCTTCTACCTCATCTCCACTTTCCTGCACTATCCCCATATCCCTTGATTCCCTTAATATTCAAAAATCTATCGATCTCTGTCTTGAATATACTCAACAACTGAGCCACCACAGCCCTCTGGGGTAGATAATTTCAAAAATTCACAATCCTCTGAGTGAAGAAATTTCTCCTCATCTCAGTCCTAAATGGCCGACCCCTTATTCTGAGACTGTGACCCCTGGTTCTAGACTCCCCAGCCAGGGGAAACATCCTCCCTGCATCTACCCTGTCAAGCCCTGTAAAAATTTTGTATGTTTCAATGAGATCACCTCTCATTCTTCTAAACTCTAGAGAATATAGGCCTAGTCTACGCAAACTCTCCTCATAGGACAATCCCCCCATCCCAGGAACCAGTCTGGTGAACCTTCGTTGCACTCCCTCTACGGCAAGTATATCCTTCCTTGGGTAAGGAGACCAAAACTGTACACAATGCTTCAGGTGTGGTCTCACCAGGGCCCTATATAATTGCAGTAAGACGTCTTTACTCTTATACTCAAATCCTCCTGTAATAAAGGCCAGCATACCATTTGCTTTCCTAATTGCTTGCTGTACCTGCATGTTAACTTTCAGTGATTTGTGTACAAGGACACCCAGGTCCCTCTGAACACCAACATTTCCCAATCTCTCACCATTTAAAAAATACTCTGCTTTTCTATTTTTCGACCAAAGTGGATAACTTCACATTTCTCCATATTATATTCCATTTGCCATGTTCTTGCCCACTCACTTAGCCTGTCTATATCCCCTTGAAGCCTCCTTGCATCCTCCTCACAACTTAAATTCCCACCCAGCTTTGTATCATCAGCAAACTTAGATCTATTACATTTGGTCCCCTCATCCAAATCATTGATGTAGATTGTGAATAGCTGAGGCCAAAACACTGATCCTTGCGGTACCCCACTAGTTACAGCCTGTCAACCATTTATTCCTACTCTCTGTTTTCTGTCCGTTAACCAATCCTCAATCCATGGTGGTATATTACCCCCAATCCCATGAGCCCTAATTTTGTTTAATAACCTCTTGTGTGGCACCTTATCGAATGCCTTCTGAAAATCCAAATACACCACATCTATTCTGTTAGTTACAATCTCAAAAAACTCTAACAGATTTGTCAAACACGATTTCCCTTTCATAAATCTGTGTTGACTCCGCCCAATCCTATTATTATTTTCTAATTGCCCTGTTACCACGTCCTTAATAATAGATTCTAGCATTTTCCCTACTACTGATGTCAGGCTAACTGGTCTGTAGTTCCCCATTTTCTCTCTCCCTCCTTTCTTAAATAGTGGGGTTACATTTGCTACCTTCCAATCCGCAGGAACCATTTTAGAAAATGACAACCAATGCATCCACTATCTCTATAGCCACCTCTTTCAAAAGGATGTAGGCCAGGCAGTTAACAGGCAGTTAATTGGCACTAATCCCCTTCCCACCTTGGGGAAGTGGCTCCCAGTGCGGGTCGGGTACCCGCCTCCTGGGAAGAAGGCATGGTATCGGGTTGGGGGCTGGATGGGTACCCGCCCCAGATTCTGCCATTTTCCCAGCAGTCCCGCCTCCAAACCCATCTCCCCAGGGCTGGCAAAACCATCCCCAAAGTATTTGTTTAATTTCTCTGCCATTACCTTACTCCCCATTATAATTTCTCCTGTCTCAGCCTGTAAGGGACCCACATTTACTTTCGCTAATCTTTTCCTTTTTACATACCTATAGAAGCTTTTACAGTCTGTTTTTATGTCTCTTGCTAGTTTACTCTCATATTCTATTTTCCCTTCCTTTATCAATTTCTTGGTCCTCCTTTGCTGAATTCTAAACTCCTCCCAATCCTCAGGCTTACTACTCTTTTTGGCAACATTATAAGCTTCTTCCTTTGATCTAATACTATCTTTAACTTCTCTTGTTAGCCACAGTTGGACTACTTTTCCTGTGGGGTTTTTGTGCCTTAAAGGAATGTAGATTTGTTGTAAATTATGTATTAATTCTTTAAATGCTAACCATTGCTTGTCTACCATCATACCTTTTAATGTAGTTTCCCAACTCGCCCCTCATACCTACGTAGTTTACTTTGTTTAGATTTAAACCCTAGTTTTGGATTTAACTAAATCACTTTCAAACTCAATATAAAATTCTATCATATTATGGTCACTCTTCCCTAAAGGCCCCTTTACTACAAGGTTATTCATTAACCCTTTCTCATTGCACAATACTAGAGCTAAAATAATCTGTTCCCTAGTTGGTTCCTCAACATACTGATCTAGAATACTATCTTACATACATTCCATGAATTCGACTTCCACACTATTACTGCAAATTTGGTTTTCCCAGGCTCACCAGAGCGTACAATTGTAGTAAGGTTTCCTTATTCTTATACTCCAACCCTCTAGCAATAAAGTCCAAACATACCATTTGCCTTCCTAATTGCTTGCTATACTCTTTGTGTTTCTTGTACTAGGTCACCCAAATCTCTCTGAACACCAACATTTAATAGTTTCTCACCATTTAAAAAAAATCTATTCTCCCTCCCAAAGTGAATAACCTCACATTTCCCCACATTATACTCCATCTGCTACCTTATTGCCCACTCACTTAACCTGTCTATATCCCTTTGTGTCCTCCTCACATCTTACCTTTCTACCTAGCTTTGTGTCATCAACAAACTTGGATACATTGCACTCAGTCCCTTCATCTAAGTCATTAATATAGATTGTAAATAGTTGAGGCCCAAGCACTGATCCTTGCAGCACTCCAGTAGTTACAGCCTGCCAACCGGAAAATGACCTGTTTATCCCTACTCTCTGTTTTCTGTCTGTTAACCAATCCTTTATCCATGCTCATACCTTACCCCAACCCCATGTGCCCTTAACAACCTTTTATGTGGCGCCTTATTGAATGCCTTTTTGAAATCCAAATATACTACATCCACTGGTTCCCCTTTATCTACCCAGCTAGTTACATCCTCAAAAAACTCTAATAAGATTGTCAAACATGATTTATCTTTCATAAAACCATGTTGGCTCTGCCTAATCATATTTTGTTTTTCTAAGTACCCTGTTACCACTTCCTTAATAATGGATTCCAACATTTTCCCAACGACTGATGTCAGGCTAACTGGCCTGTAGTTCTTGTTTTTTTTCTCTCCCTCCTTTCTTGAATAGCGGCGTTACATTTGCTACCTTCCAATCAGTTGGGGCCTTTCCAGAATCTAGGGAATTTTGGAAGATCACAACCAATGCATCCACTATCTCTGCAGCCACCTCTTTTAGAACCCTAGGATGTAGGCCGTCAGGTCCAGGGGATTTGTCGGCTTTGAGTCCCATTAGTTTCTCCAGTACTTTTTCTCTACTGATATTAAATACTTTAAGTTCCTCACTTTCATTAGCCCACTATATTTGGTATACTTTTTGTGTCTTCTACTGTGAAGACAGATACAAAATATTTGTTTAAAGCCTCTGCCATTTCCTTGTTCCCCAATATAATTTCTCCTGTCTCAGTCTCTGAGGTGTAAGCCGTTTAAATTCACCTGGTCCTTTAACCCATGCAACAGTTTCCAAAGTTCAGACCCAGGGAACAGACAACGCAAAACACAAGGATTCCAGGGAAAACTTTCTTTTGCCTATAAATCAACAAGAGGTTACAAGTAAGCTCACACAAACTGTTACAGAAATAAAAGTTACAACCCGCACTCATCCATGAACTTATTACAATAAGCTCACACGGATCTACTCATTTACTTTAAGCTCAAGCGATCATAAGCAAACACATACGTACCGACACCCACCAATGGTCGGTTCGGCGGTGACTAGTACCTCTTTAACTAGCAACTGACCAAGTTGCCCGACTGCAGCCCCGGGGTGTCTTTTAACAGCACCTTTTATACCCCAAAACTTGGCAACCCGTCCACTGCATGCGTGTCCCAAACTCTGTGAGTGATGGTCAGCAGTTGTTTTTTCTCTTCTTCTTATCAGTGGCCAGTCAGTCAGTGGGCCTCAAGGCTGGTTACATCCCAAAGTCTGAAGATGTTCCGGTTTTTGCAATGGTTCCACAGTTCAATAGCTTGTCTTTACAGAGCTCTCAAGGTCTGTTACTTATCTGTTGAAGGACAGCTGGCAGCCTTCACAGCTCACAACCGCATCAGCCTTATTTTACAAAAGTTCTCTCAGCAACCATTCTCTTGGCCTCGCGAAGCATGCTGGTACATAAAATTTGGTCGACTTTAAGGTTGGTCAAGTTACAGCAAAATGATGTATTCTTACAGTGTGACTGCCTCCTGGATCAAAGTGTCCAGATAACGCTCCCCCTCCCTGATGCCCCACAATGTCTGCAACTCGGAGTCCAGCTCTGAGCTGAGGTTCCTCGAGATGCAGACACTTACTGCAGATGTGGTCATCCGGGATCACAATACTCTCCACAAACTCCCACATGCTGCAATTGCGGCACACCACCTGCACTGCCATCCCTTTAGAACCTTGTTTTAATTATTTAGGTAAGTAAAGTTTATGTATTTAATTAACTTAGCTTACAGTTTAGTTTTCAACTAATTACCAGATCTAGTTTAAGTTCTAGGTAGATGAAATTAAATATTTATCTGTAACACAGAGCACTCCAAGATTTGGAGGCAAAAAGCAGCACCTCCTTCCCCTCTGCTCCAAATTCCCACTCTCTCCAAATTCCCAAGTTTCACCCCTCTGTTTAAGTGCATTCCGTTTAAGAAACTCTGGGGTAAAAATTCACTTGGTTGCGCCTCCTGTTAGCGCCTTAAGAGGGCGCTAATGGGGCGCAAAGCCGCTAACGCCCGGGCGCAGCGATGTTTGCGCCGCTCAAGAACTTAACTTGAGATTGTGCGGCGGCGCTAAAACTTACCGCTGCGACCACCTGCGCGCGCAGATTGTGACGTCATTCCATGGTGCAACGCCCTTGTGGCGCCCCGTAGCGGAAATTGAGTGGCGCCCCCTGCCTTACCGCCTGGCGCTTCCAACGACCAGAAGACTGGAATGCTATCAATCGCTGTGGGGCTGGGGGGGGCGCTATTTAAAGGGGGCCTCTTCCTGTCTTTTATTGTTGGTGGCATTTTTGAACTACGCATTCTGAGAGCGAGAGGGAGAGACTTCTGGAGAGATTCAACGTTGTGTGAAGGAGTTTTGGGTACTGAGCAGCACTTTGCAGGTTCATTTTGATTTGCCATTCCTTGTATCGATTTAGCAGAGACTGTGGGAGCTGCACTCTGAGCTCTTTGCCTGGTACTCTCCATTGTTCTTTCCAGCACATTTGATGTGCAAGTCTCTCCAGGCCGAGATTCAAGGCTGCAATGAACAGGATGTGGATGGAAAGCAAGATTAACCATCCCCTTTAAGAACTGGCCCGTGCCATTGTGTGTGTGTTCCATTGCTGACTGACATTACATGAGCTTCGCCAGCGCTCTGAGTTAGCGCCTCACTGCTCGGCCTTTGCGCCTTAAGAGAGGTGTGCAGCGCCTGCTTTAGCGCTCTACTCACCTCCCGGGGTGGTAAAAGTGAAGTTTCCTGTCAGTGCCGATAATTAGCGCCAGGCGCTAATATTTGCGTCCGGACGATATTTGCGCCCCAAATGGGGCGCGACCTAATTTCTACCCCTCTGTGCTGACCACTTTGCTCTGTGTGTTCTGCACCTTGCTCCTCCTGCAGCTCCAATCCTTGCTGCTGCGCTATGTTGTGCAGCAGATGACGATGATTCTGGAGACCCTGGCTGGTGCGTACTGAAGGGCTCCTCCAGATCAAGGCATCTGAAGTGCATCTTCATCATTCCGAATGCATGCTCTAGGACACATCTGGTGAACATGTAGCTGTCATTAAACCGCTCCTCAGCCTCATTGCTTGGCCTCCTCAAGGGTGTCATCTGCCATGTCTTCAGTGGATAGCCCTTGTCTCCAAGCAGCCAGCCGGTAAGTGTGTTTGGAGGTGCGAAGAGCTGAGGGAGGATGGACTGGCGCAGCATGAAAGAGTCATGACAGCTGCCAGGGAATCTGGCGCACACATGCATGATGATCTTTTTATGGTTGCAGACGAGGTGCACCTTGAGGGAGTGGAAGCTCTTGACATTCATAAACACTCCTGGGTGATGATGGGGTCCCTTGATGGCCACATGTGTGCAGTCGATGACGACCTGCACCTGTGGGAAGCCAGCCAGAGCAGCAAAGCCGAGCGCCCGCTCAGTAACACTGGCTTCATCAGTGGCGCAGTTTACATAATTGGCTGACTTGTGAAACATGGCATCGGTCACCTGGGTGATGCATCTGTGGGAGGCTGACTGCGAGATCCTGCAACTGTCTGCTGCAGATCCCTGGAAGGAGCCTGAGGCAAAGAAGTTGAGGGCGGTGGTGACTTTGACAGCCACTGGTAAGGACTGTCCACCAGGTCCTCTGGGCAGCAGGTCTTGCTCCAGCAAGCTACAATGGTCTGCAACAACCTGGCGTGATAGCCTGAGCCTCCTGAAGCACTGCTGCTCAGTCATGTCCAGGAAGCTCATCCTCTGCCTGTATACCCTGTGTTGGGGGTATTGCCTCCGGCGCGGTGCAGCCCTGCGCTGATGCCCTCTCTCCTGTGGAGTATCAGGTCATTGAGGAGAAGGCTGCTGGTGTGGCTGGTGTTGTTGGTGCTGAGGCTCATCTTGGTCTGATTCTGAGGTCCAAGGTGAGACAGCATAAGCGGGACCCATGCTGATCTAACAGATGGCAGGTAAGGTGACGATCAGAGGCCCAATCCTTCAATGTAGTGAGAGTGACTAACAATGTGGTGAGAGTGGCTTCCGAAGTTGCAGAAATGTCCTGCAAACTCCTGAAAGCTAAATCTCTGCACAGAACGGTATCATCAAGAGACTTTCCCTTAGGCAAGGAAGCAGGTGTAAGGTCTGAGTATTTATGTGTTTTTCCAGGTGTCACTTAATGATCTCACACAATGGCCACTGAGCTCCCGCCTCCCCTTCACAGGCGAGGTACCCGAGGTGCGTGAATCCCGTGCGCAACAAGTTAAAGCCCAAACCTGCTGTTAAAAAGGCAGTTACAGGGCTGTAAATGAACAGTACCTCAATGAAGTCTCCCGTCTCTCCCGAACGGGTCCGTGGCGCACCTCGAAATGCGCTCGAGTTAAACACGGAAGTCGGCAGATTCCCGATACACTGTCAATTTCCGCGGTTTTAACTGCCAACCCGTCCCCAAACCCGCATGCCCTGTAATGGGAAAATTCTGGCCATTGTCTTCACTCCCCGCCACAAACTACATGCCCGATCCATTGACTCCATCCCTCTCCCTGTCAACTGTCTGAGGCTGAACCAGACTGTTTGTAACCTTGGTGTCGTATTTGACCCTGAGATGAGCTTTTGACCACATATCCGAGCCATCACTAAGACCACCTACTTCCACCTCCATAACATCGCCCGACTCTGCCCCTGTCTCAGCTCATCCGCTGCTGAAACCCTCATCCATGCCTTTGTTACTTCTAGACCTGGCTATTCCAATGCACTCCTGGCCGGCCTCCCATGTTCTACCCTACGTAAACTTGAGCTCATCCAAAACTCTGCTGCCCGTGTCCTAACACGCACCAAATCCCGTTCGCCCATCACCCCCTGTGCTTGCTGACCTACATTGGCTCCCGGTTAGGCTATGCCTCGATTTTAAAATTCTCATCCTTGTTTTCAAATCCCTCCATGGCTTCGCCCCCACCCTATCTCTGTAATCTCCTCCAGCCCCACAACCCCCCGAGATATCTGCGCTCCTCTAATTCTGCCCTCTTGAGCATCCCTGATTATAATCGCTCCACCATTGGTGGCCGGGCCATCAGTAGCCTAGGCCCTAAGCTCTGGAATGCCCTCCCTAAACCTCTCCGCCTCGCTACCTCACTTTCCTGCTTTAAGATGCTACTTAAAACCTTTCTCTTTGACCGAGCTTTTGGTCATCTGCCCTAATATCTCCTTATGTGGCTCGGTGTCAAATTTTGTTTTATAACGCTCCTGTGAAGCACCTTGGGACATTTTACTACGTTAAAGGAGCTATATTGTTGTTGTGTTTGAGGTCTTGCTAAGAGAGTATCAGGAGTTAGGAGGTAAATTGAAAAACAAGACTTCAATGGTAATAATCTCGGGATTATTACCCGAGCCACGTGTAAAATGGCATAGGGACAAACAGATTAGGAAAGTCAAGCTGTGGCTGAAGGAGTGGTGTGGGAAGGAGGGGTTCCATTTCATGGGACAGTTGCACCAGTACTAGGACAGGAAGAAACTGTACTGTTGGGACGGGTTGCACCTGAACCGGGCTGGGACCAGGGTCCTAGCGGAAAGGACAACTAAGGCTGTAAATAAGACTTTAAACTAATAACATTGGGGGAGGGAACTGCTAGAAATTACAGAAACCTAACAATAAAAGAATCAGGAAATGAGAGTAAAGGACAAACTAAAGGAAGGAATAAGGATAATACGAATAGCCAGAGATCGGATAACGTCATTGAGCATAAAGGTAAAATAATTACTGAAAACAAAGAGAGAGGAATAATAAATAAAAACAATTTAAACTATTGGTAATGTACATAGTATTCAAAACTAAATAGATGAACTGCAGGCAATAATTTGTAGAGAGGATCTGGACATAGTCGGGATGACTGAAACATGTCTACATAGAGAACAGGATTGGCAACTAAATATTGCAGGATATAACACATTTAGGAAGGAAAGGGAAGGAAGGAGGGGAGGTGGAGCAGCTGGACTAGTTAACGGTAACATAATGGCAGTAGAAAAAAAGGATGCAACTAGCGGTAAGATAGATATAGAATCCAAATGGATTGAGTTAAATGATAAGAAGGGATCCATCACCCTAATAGTAGTGTATTATAGACCACCAAATAATGGAAGGGAATTGGAGGAAGAAAGATGTAAGCAAATCTACGAGGTGAGTAGCAGGCATAGAAAAATAATCATGGGAGATTTCAACCACCCCCAATTAAACTGGCAGGAAGAAGTAGTGAAAAGCAAAAAGCGAATGGAGTTTTTACACTGTGTATACAGGACTCCTTCCTCACTCAGTCCATAAGAAGTCCAACAAGTAAAGAACCACGGCTGGATCTTGTAATGGGTGATGGACCAGAACAAATCGGAGAAGTAAGAGTAGGAGAGCATCTTAGTAGTAGTGATCACAACACAGTAAGGTTCAAGATTAGGATCGAGAGTGACATAAGTCTACCTAGAAGGACAAGGGCAGCAGGCGCATGGGACCACCATCACCTGCAAGTTCCCCTCCAAGTCACACGCCATCCCGACTTTTATTTTTATTTGTTTATGGGATCTGAGTGTCGCTGGCAAGGCCAGCATTTATTGCCCATCCCTAGTTGCCCTTGAGAAGGTGGTGGGTGAGCCGCCTTCTTGAAGCGCTGCAGTCCGTGTGGTGAAGGTATTCCCACAGTGCTGTTAGGGAGGGAGTTCCAGGATTTTGACCCAGCGATGATGAAGCATCGGCGATTTACTTCTAAGTCAGGATGGTGTGTGACTTGGAGGGGGAACTTGGAGGTGATGGTGTTCCCATGCGCCTGCTGCCCTTGTCCTTCTAGGTGGAAGAGGTCGCGGGTTTGGGAGGTGCTGCCGAAGAAGCCTTGGCGAGTTGCTGCAGTGCATCATGTAGATGGTACACACTGCAGCCACGGTACGGGAGTGAATGTTTAAGGTGGTGGATGGGGTGCCAATCAAGCGGACTGCTTTGTCCTGGATGGTGTCAAGCTTCTTGAGTGTTGTTGGAGCTGCACTCATCCAGGCAAGTGGAGAGTATTCCATCACACTCCTTACTTGTGCCTTGTAGATGGTGGAAAGGCTTTGGGGAGTCAGGAGGTGAGATACTCGCCACAGAATACCTAGCCTCTGACCTGCTCTTGTTGCCACAGTATTTATGTGGCTGGTCCAGTTAAGTTTCTGGTCAATGGTGACCCCTAGGATGTTGATAGTGGGGGATTCGGCGATAGTAATGTCATTGAATGTCAAGGGGAGGTGGTTAGACTCTCGCTTGTTGGAGATAGTCATTGCTTGGCACTTCTGTGGCGCGAATGTTACCTGCCATTTATCACTCAAGCCTGAACATCGTCCAGGTCTTGCTGCAAGTGGGCATGGACTGCTTCATTATCTGAGGAGTTGTGAATGGCGCTGAACACTGTGCAGTCATCAGCGAACATCCCCATTTCTGACCTTATGTTGGAGGGAAGGTAATTGATGAAGCAGCTGAAGATGGTTGGGCCTAGGACACTGCCCTGAGGAACTCCTGCAGCGATGTCCTGGGGCTGTGATGATTGACCTTCAACCACCACAACCATCTTCCTTTGTGCTAGGTATGACTCCAGCCAGTGGAGCATTTTGCCTTCGATTCCCAGTGACTTCAGTTTTACTAGTGCTCCTTGATGTCACACTCGGTCAAATGCTGTCTTGATGTCAAGGGCAGTCACTCTCACCTCACCTCTGGAATTCAGCATCTTTGTCCATGTTTGGACCAAGGCTGTAATGAGGTCGGGAGCCGAGTGGTCTTGGCGGAAACCAAACTGGGCATCAGTGAGCAGGTTATTGGTGAGTAAGTGCTGCTTGATAGCACTGTCAATGACACCTTAGAAGTGTATTGGCGATCCTTCATTGTCGCTGGGTCAAAATCCTGGAACTCCCTAACAGCACTGTAGGAGCACCTTTACCACACGGACTGCAGCGGTTCAAGAAGGCGGTGCACCACCACCTTCTCAAGGGCAAATAGGGATGGGCAATAAATGCTGGCCTTACCAGCGATGCCCACATCCCATAAACGAATAAAAAAAATAAGTAAGACAAAGACTGAGGCTGGAATTTTGAGGAGCAAGGCGGTTCGTGGGCGGTGTTGGGGGGACTCTGAGGCGGTCTGGAAACCAGGGAGGCCGAGTTTCCTGCAGGCCCTGCCAACTTTAACAGCAGGGCCTGATTTGTATGCGAGGCCTCGGTTTCCCACCCGCAGCCATCCAGATTGAGAGGCTGGCAGGCGGGCTGGTGGGGGTCGGCCTGCGGCTGCACAGAAGGGGGAGGGCTGGCAAGGGGACTGGGCCGTTAAATGGATCAGGGTGTGGGGCGGGTCGAGGATCGGGGGTGGGGGGGGAGAGAGGATCGAGGCCGGATGATGGGGGGTGGGGGGGACAGAGAGAAGATTGAGGCCGCCCTCCCGAGGATCAGGGCCGGCCTGAGCGTCATCGCTGGGGCGGGGGGAGGGGGGAATGTCTGGGGTGGGGGGTGATCGGAGGCCCCCTCAGAGGGTCTCTGATTGCGGGGGGTGGGTTACGCAGGAGCCTGGATCAGGAGCTAGGTATAAAGCCACTTACCTCCTGGATCCAGCAGTCCCCGCCTCACTGTAACTGCCGGGTTTCATGAATTGTGTAAAACCCGTCCACAGGCAGTTAACAACAAAATGGAGGTTAAAAAAAGGCTTCCAGCCTCATTATAATATTTAAATTGACATTCCGGCCCCTGGGAATGGGTTGGTCGCCCACCCGCCCGCTGTCGCGGTTCCGTTAAAGTGGGAGTGGGCGGGTTGGAGGCAGGTTCAGGTCGGGAATCCCATTTTTAACAGTTTAACTGCCCCATGCTCCAAACCCACCCGGACTTTAAGGTTTAAATTCCCCCCTGAGGTAATCGATTGGGAAAGAGCAAATTATGAAGAAATGAGGGTGGAACTAAAGCAGGTAAACTGGGAGAAAATCTTAGAAAACAGAGAGAGAAAAAAACGTGGAAATCTTTAAAAGGGTAATCAATCGTTCAAGAGAAATGTATTCCACTAAAAGCCAAAAACAAGCAAGCTAATTATGGGCACTGTGGATGAATAAAGAACTAATGGGAAAATTTATTCTAAATAAAATGACATCTAAGTATAAATTAGATACTAAAGGAGAGAACGACAAAAGGGAATGTGAGGAACTTAGCAGACATTAAAAAAAATCAGGAAGGCAAAGAGAAATTACAAAATCAAATTATCAAGGAATATAAAAAGAAATAATAAAGCGTTTTATAGACACATAAATAACAAAAGGAAAATTAAAGTAGGGATCGGGCCACTGAAGGATGAGCAAGATAAAATCACAGGTAATGACAGAGAAATGGTAGGAATATTGAATAATCACTTGGTCTCAGCTTTTACTAAAGAAGATAATGAAATAGACACTTCACTAGAGGATGAGCTTAAAATGATTATTAATATAGTTGGGATAGAAAGAAGAAAATAATTGACAAACTAGCAAAATTGAAAGAGGCTAAAACCCCAGGTCTGGATGATAGGTGCGTGTCTATGTATATATGTGTCTATGTATATATGTAAGTTCTATAGAAGATGGGATGGTGCCAGAGGACTGGCAGACAGCTGATGTTGTTCCTATATACAGAAAGGGAGATAGAACAAAACCTGGGAACTATAGACCAGTCAGCTTAATGTCAGTGATAGGAAAGATACTGAAATCTATACTAAAAGAAGTGATAGAAGAGCATCTAGTAACAGAAAATATAATAAAAAATAGCCAGCACAGATTCCAAAAGGCTAAGTCTAGCTTAACTAACCTGATCGAATTCTTTGAAGAGGTAACGGAAAGAGTAGACATGGGTAATGTAGTAGATGTCATATACTTGGATTTTCAAAGGCCTTTGTTAAGATACCACACGGCAGGCTCAAGACAAAGGTTAGGGCATGTGGAGTCAGGGCACAAACAGCTGAATGGATAGCAAATTGGCTAAAAAAAGAGTAGAAAGCAGAGAGATGGGGTAAAGGGTAGTTATTCAGATTGGAGGAAGGTAGAAAGCAGTGTTCCACAAGGATCGGTGCTGGGACCATTGTTATTCATAATTTACATTAATGATTTGGATTTAGGAATAAGTAACTCAATATCAAAATTAGCAGATAATACCAAACTGGGGGTTACAGCTAACAGAGGAAGAATGCAACCTAACACAAGAAGACATTACAAAACTTGCAGACTGGGCAGTTAAGTAGCAAATGAACTTTAACATAGATAAATGTGAGGTGATGCACTTTGGTAGGAAAACCAGAATCATCTGCACCGTAAAAAATAAAAAAAACTGAATGGGGTAGAAGAGCAAAGGGATGTGAACATACGAAAATGACGGGCAGGAAAAGACCATTGAGTCTACCCCACAGCACGAGAGCTGGACCATCACAGCTAAACACTTCTTCGCTCCCCCGACCACCTCCCCCACCTCACCCCCCACCACTTCACGCCCCCCTCGCAGCCATAGAATCATAGAGTTTTACGGCCCAGGAGGAGGCCATTCGGCCCATCGTGTCTGTGCCGGCCGAAAAAGAGCTGCCCATCCTAATCCCACTTCCCAGCTCTTGGTCCGTAGCCTTGTGGGTTACAGCACTTCAAGTGCACATCCAAATGCATTTTAAATGCGATGAGGGTTTCTGTGAAATAAGCCATGTAATCTCCTGGGAGAGGCAAAAAAACAGAAAAACCCAGCGCCCAATAAGGGAAAAAATACCCAGCAAAATCCCTCACCGACACGCTGAGGTGATGGAAACTAGTCCAGGAGATCACACGGACCAAGGATTATCTATAAAGGCACTTAGCTTCTCTGTGATGTGATCTCTGCCCCAGTCAGAAGCCGGTCCAGCTCCCTCTTGAAGGCAGAGAGTCAGCGCCCACCGCACCAGCCCGCAACACATTCCAGAGGCTCACTGCTCTCTGGGGAAAGAAAACCCCCCCAACAATCCAGCCTATTCCTACTCTTACACTGTTTAAACTCGTGTCCCCTGCTCCTCCCCAATCTGGTTCACTGGAATAATCTATCAATAGGCACATGATCCAGCCCTTTCATTATTTTATAGACCTCTATTTGGTCATCTCTAAGTCTACACTGTTCTTAGAACATAAGAACATAAGAAATAGGAGCAGGAGTCGGCCATTCGGCCCCTCGAGCCTGCTCCGCCATTCAATAAGATCATGGCTGATCTTCTACCTCATCTCCACTTTCCTGCACTATCCCATATCCCATGATTCCCTTAATATTCAAAATTCTATCGATCTCTGTCTTGAATATACTCAACGACTGAGCCTCCACAGCCCTCTGGGGGAGAGAATTCCAAAGATTCACCACCCTCTGAGTGAAGAAATTTCTCCTCATCTCAGTCCTAAATGGCCGACCCCTTATTCTGAGACTGTGACCCCTGGTTCTAGAATCCACAGCCAGGGGAAACATCCTCCCTGCATCTACCCTGTCAAGCCCTGTAAAAATTTTGTATGTTTCAATGAGATCACCTCTCATTCTTCTAAACTCTAGAGAATATAGGCCTAGTCTACTCAATCTCTCCTCATAGGACAATCACCCCATCCCAGGAACCAGTCTGGTGAATCTTCGTTCCACTCCCTCTATGGCAAGTATATCCTTCATTAGGTAAGGAGACCAAAACTGTACCCAATACTCCAGGTGTGGTCTCACCAGGGCCCTATATAATTGCAGTCAGACGTCTTTGCTCTTATACTCAAATCCTCTTGTAATAAAGGCCAACATACGATTTGCTTTCCTAATTGCTTGCTGTACCTGCATGTTAACTTTCAGTGATTGTATACAAGGACACCCAGGTCCCTCTGAACACCAACATTTCCCAATCTCTCACCATTAAAAAAATACTCTGCTTTTCTATTTTTCCTACCAAAATGGATAATTTCACATTTCACCACATTATATTCCATTTGTCATGTTCTTGCCCACTCACTTAGCCTGTCTATATCCCCTTGAAGCCTCCTTGCATCCTCCTCACAACTTACATTCCCACCCAGCTTTGTATCATCAGAAAACTTGGATATATTACATTTGGTCTCCTCATCCAAATCATTGATGTAGATTGTGAATAGCTGAGGCCCAAGCACTGATCTTTGTGGTACCCCACTAGTTACAGCCTGCCAACCCGAAAATGACCTGTTTATTCCTACTCTCTGTTTTCTGTCCGTTAACCAATCTTCAATCCATGGTGGTATATTACCCCCAATCCCATGAGCCCTAATTTTGTTTAATAACCTCTTGTGTGGCACCTTATCGAATGCCTTCTGAAAATCCAAATACATCACATCCACTGGTTCCCCCTTATCTATTCTGCTCGTTACAACCTCAAAAAACTCTAACAGCTTTGTCAAACATGATTTCCCTTTCATAAATCCGTGTTGATTCTGCCCAATCCTATTATTATTTTCTAAGTGGCCTGTTACCACGTCCTTAATAATAGATTCTAGCATTTTCCCGACTACTGTCAGGCTAACTGGTCTGTAGTTCCCCGTTTTCTCTCTCCCTCCTTTCTGAAATAGTGGGGTTACATTTGCCACCTTCCAATCTGCGGGAACTGTTCTAGAATCTATGGAATCTTGGAAAATGACAACCAATGCATTCACTATCTCGATCGCCACCTCTTTCAAAACCCTAGGATGTAGGCCATCAGGTCCAGGGGATTTATCGGCTTTCAGTCCCATTAATTTCTCCAGTACTATTTTTTTACTAATACTAATTTCTTTCAGTTCCTCATTCTTGCCTTAGTTCGCCACTATTTCCAGGAAGTTTTTTGCGTCTTCTTCCGTGAAGACAGATGCAAAGGGCTGGATTTTACCAGCCCTGAGGAGGCGGGTATGGAGGCTGGTAATATGGGAAAAATTGGGAGCGTGTCCCAACCCAGCTCCCAACCCGCCTCCGAACCATCTTCCCGGGAGGCGGGTCCCCGACTCGCGCACGGACCTGTCTCCTCGAGGCGGGAAGGGGATTAGAGCCAATTAACTGCCTGTGAACAGGTAGTTAACAGGCAATTTTGAGGCTTTTCCCCATTTTACGCCTGCAAGTGCGGGCTTCCCGATGGCTGCGAACCTCGCCAGGGACAGTAAGGTGAGCAGTGGGTCTGCGGGGGGTGAGAGGGGTCGAAATGTCAGCTGTAGAGGTGAGTGATGGGTGCAAGTGCAGAAAAACTTTCCTTACCTTTGCTTCTTTCTGCAGGCTTCAACCCTTGGGAATTCGGATGTGCCTCATCTCAATGACAGAGATGATAGAATGGCTGCTGCATTCTCAGATGTAGCAGCCATCTGCTTTCTGCTGAGGAGAGAGGTCTTGGTGTGCCTTCTGTGCAAGGGCTCACCTTAGAACAGAGATTGTCAGAGTTTGACAGCTTCTCAAAACTGTCAAACGCTGACCATTCATCCGTCAAAACTTTTTCGACAGATGAAGCGTCATACACTGTTGTCATCTGTCACCGGCTTTCCCTTAATTGGCCGCTAAGCCCGCAGAACGGGTTTAACAAGGCCAATCAAGGGATAATAGCGTGGGTTCGTCAGACGTCGCTGAGGGAGGGACTGAAACCCGAAAACCAGAAGTCCCGCCTCCAGCACGTCTCCAGAGGTAAGATCGCGGCCAAAGTATTTGTTTAATTTCGCTGCCATTTCCTTATTCCCCATTATAACTTCTCCTGTCTCAGCCTGTAAGGGACCCATGTTTACTTTCGCTAATCTTTTCCTTTTTACATACCTATGGAAGCTTTTACAGTCTGTTTTTATGTTTCTCGCTAGTTTACTCTCGTTCTATTTCCCTTTCTTTATCAATTTCTTGGTCCTCCTTTGCTAAATCCTAAAATCCTCCCAATCCTCAGGCTTACAACTATTTTTGGCAACGTTATAAGCCTCTTCCTTTGATCTAATACTATCATTAACTTCTCTTGTTAGCCAACTCGCCCCTAAAGTAAATACGCTCGACTTGTCGATCGACAGTTCCGACGGGCCACAGCGAAAAATCGCATAGACCTCCTCAGAAGACGAACACGGGACACAACCAACAGAGTACCCTACGTCGTCCAGTACTTCCCCGGAGCGGAGAAACTACGCCATGTTCTTCGCAGCCTTCAACATGTCATCGATGACAACGAACACCTCGCTAAGGCCATCCCCACGCCTCCACTACTCGCCTTCAAACAGCCACCTAACCTCAAACAGACCATCGTTCGCAGCAAATTACCCAGCTTTCAGGAGAACAGCGACCATGACACCACACAACCCTGCCACGGCAACCTCTGCAAGACATGCCAGATCATCAACACGGACACCACCATCACACGTGAGGACACCACCCACCAGGTACATGGTACATACTCATGTGACTCGGCCAATGTTGTCTACCTCATACGTTGCAGGAAAGGATGCCCCAGAGCATGGTACATCGGCGAGACCATGCAGACACTGTGACAACGTATGAACGGACACCGCGCAACAATCGCCAGGCAGGAGTGTTCCCTCCCAGCCGGGGAACACTTCAGCAGTCAAGGACATTCAGCCTCCGATCTTCGGGTAAGCGTTCTCCAAGGCGGCCTTCGAGACACACGACAACGCAAAATCGTTGAGCAGAAACTGATAGCCAAGTTCCGCACCCATGAGGACGGCCTCAACTGGGATCTTGGGTTCATGTCACGCTACATGACGTAGAGTCATCCAGACTCGAGTCATCGTTGGCTTGTTCTCTCTACACAGATGCGGCCGGACCTGCTGTGATTTCCAGCAAAAAAAGTTTTTTGTTTTCCATACAGACCCCAGCATCTGCCACATTGTCTTTGATGTAATGTTTTCCTGACTGACCTGTTTGGACACCATTCACACCTTTGATTGCCGTGATTGTCTCTCTGCCGAGGTGTGATAAAGGGCAGTGAGAAAGATTAACTGTAATCATCTGGCTGTGTTCTCTGACTATATATGCTGTGCCTATATGTATCTCTTCACTTCACCTGACGAAGGAGCAGCGCTCCGAAAGCTTGTGATTTCAAATAAAACTGTTGGACTATAACCTGGTGTTGTGCGACTTCTCACTAAAGTAAATAGACCACGTTTCTTGAGCCTATCTGAGTAGCTGAGGTTCTTTAAGCTGGGAATCAATCTTGTAGCTCCTCTGGACCTTTTCCAAGGCCATTATCACCCACCATGTGGGGGGACCAAAACTAGGCGCAGTCTCTAGACTGACCAGTGACTTGTATAGTGACAGAATGGTGTTCTTTGATTTATACTGAATGGTTCGATTAATACAACCCAGTACCCTGTTCTCTTTGGCTACAATTTCTCTACATTGGTCATAAACCTTCAGTAATCTGTGCACAATAACACCGAGACCTTTTTCTCCCTCAACCTCTCTTAGTATTGTTCCCTGCAACTGATATGTGTATTCTATGTTGGCCTGACCAACATGCCATGAGACTACATTTATCTAAATTAAATGCCATTTGTTAACATGTGGCCCACTCCCCGAGCACATCTAAATCCACTTGGATTTGATTGCACTTCTCCACCATCTTAACCCTTGCACAAATGTTGGTGTCATCTGCAAACTTACTTACCATACTCCCAACATCACTGTCCAGCTCATTAATAAAGACCATGAAGCTTAGTGGACCTAGGACCGATCCCTGGGGGACACCACTAGTAACATGTCTCCAAGCTGAACCATATCCATTAACTACAACTTTTTGGCTGCGGGATTGGAGTCAATTCCTAATCCAGCGTTTCAAATTTCTACTGATACCAAAAGATTCTATCCTGTGAAGTAACCCAGTGTGAGGAAGCTTATCAGAGGCTTTCTGAAAGTCCAGCTAGACAATGTCGACCGGATTTTCCTCATCCACTACCCCAGTAACTTCCTCAAAAAACTCATCAAATTTGGTAGGCATGACCTATTTTTTCAGAAGCTGTGTTGTGAATTTCTAACGGCCCCTTTCCCAGTGACCATAAAGGGCTTCTTTTATGAACCCTTGCAGCATCTTCCCAACAATGGATGTCAGGCTGATAGGTCTGTAGTTCCCTGGCTCTGATTTGTCCCTATTTTTGAAAATAGGAACTACATGAGCTAACTTCCAGTCGAAGGAAACTATCCCTGACTCTATTGAGCTATTGAAGATATGGGCAAGGGGATTATCGAATTTACTCACCCTTGGATGGAGATTATCCTGACCTGGAGCCCTATCAATTTTGAGATTCCCAACGCTATCCAAAATGACATTACTATCTATTTTAATATGAATAATGCTATTCAATACTGAGCATTCCCCCCCCGCCCCACTCCTGCTGCCCCCCCCCCCCCCCCCCAGCCCGTCTGGAACATAAGTATCATCTACAGGAGTATGGACTGATGCTAAATAGTCATTTAGCAGCTGTGCCATAACCAGAGAATCAGTTTGAATCAGCCCCACAGTATCCTTCAGTGGCCCTATACGGTCATTAATGGTCTTCTGACTTCTGACATCGCTAAAAAAGATTTTACTATTATTGCCACAATTGTGCATTATCTTCTTTTCTAGACATCTCTTGGCTATCTTATGGCTACTTTTGTCTTCCTTAATTGCATGTGGTACTTTTCCCTGTTCTCCCGTGAGTTAAATGCCTTCAGTGTGTAGAATGCCTTCAGCTTCAATCGAACTTGCCTCTGTACATTCCTCGTCAACCATAGTGGTTTTGTTTTACCAAGTGCCGTTCCTTTAACCATTGGGATACACATGGCTTCATTCTCTTTGAGAATGGTTTGAAATAGTGCCCATTTGTCCTCACTACTTGATTTCCTATCTAGTAGTGATCCCAGTCGACTTTTGCCAGATCATCAGCCATTTTTGTAAAGTTAGCCCTCTTAAAATCTGAGGCCAGCATTGAATTGGCTGCAGCCTTGGATTGGCCAATAAGATTAAAACTAATTATATTATCTAGGGATACAGGTGAACAAATCATTAAAAGCAGCATTGCAGGTCAGCAAAGCAATTAAAAATGCTAACAAAGCACTGAGATTTATTTCTAGAGGTATAGGGGTAGAAATTAGGTCGCGCCCCATTTGGGGCGCAAATATCGTCCGGACGCAAATATTAGCGCCTGGCGCTAATTATCGGCACTGACAGGAAACTTCACTTTTACCGCCCCGGGAGGTGAGTGGAGCGCTAAAGCAGGCGCTGCACACCTCTCTTAAGGCGCAAAGGCCAAGGAGTGAGGCGCTAACTCAGCGCGCGAGCGCAGCGCAGCTGCTGCCAGTTAGCGAGGGAACACAGACACACTGGCGCCGGACACTTCTTAAAGCAGGGGGGGCCACTTGCTCCCCAGCCACACCCTGCTCATTGCAGCCTTGAATCTCAGCCTGGAGAGACCTGTAATCCATTTTGCTGCCAAGCATGGAGAGGGTGAGAGAACGCGCTCATCGCTTCACCGAGCGGGCCTTGGATGCTCTGGTTGATGCAGTGGAGCGCAGACGATGTATGCTGTTCCCTGAGAGTGGCAGGAGGCCTTTGCCACGCGAGTTCAGAAGAGTGTGGAGGGAGGTGGCTCAGAGCGTCTCCTCCAGGAGCATGGTGCCCAGGACCCATACTCAATGCCGCAAAAAGTTCAACGACCTCACTCGGGTCGTCAGGGTGAGTGGCTTTTTCTCAATACCTCTCCATCCCTCCATCCCAACCTCACTCTATGGCCAGAGGGTCTTAAAACCCCAATGCACAACACTCATCCAACACCTATGGCCCTTTCATCAAACACACACACACATTCCACACTTTGCATACAGTAAGGGCTATTCACCTATGGGAGGCACATCAGGCAAGACCATGGCTGCATACAGTAAGGGCTATTCACCTATGGGAGGCACATCAGGCAAGACCATGGCTGTATATTTACTCAGATGCTGTCCTTTTTCTTGCAGGCTAAGCTGGCTCATAATAGGAGACAGCAGCAACGGACAGGTGGAGGGCGGCTTCAGCTGCAACCCCTCAGCGATCTGGAGGAGCGCGTCCACAGGATTGTGGCAAGCCGGGTGATCGGTCCCGTCGCCACTGGAGACGCCGACCCCGTTGTGGACAGCAATGGTAAGGTCATCACCTTTTTGTCCTCTGTCCTTCCACTTGTCCCTCACAACACCAGCCTTTGACACTTTCAATCCAACTTGCTAACTCGCTGCACTTATTCCTCCCTTACTGCCACCCTGTCCTCACGCTAAAGCCACTCTTGTACCTCCCTGCTTTCAGATGGTGATTCACCAGCTGAGGAGACGGGCCCTGAAGCTGCCACTGGGAGTGATGCTGCAGCCGAGGAGGAAGAGGAAGCCAGAGCATCAGTGCCACCCTCTCCCGAGGAAGCCCATGCCCACACTGGGAACACGCCTTCCCCGGAGGGGAGCAGGGGGGAAGGGGCTGATGATGGTGAAGCTCCAGGACCCAGCGGGCTGCAGCAACGCCATGGGGGGGGTAGGGAAGAACGGGGGCCTTCTCCCCAGAGGGAGAGTATGCCAGACACTCCTACTGCAATGGACGCAGAGGAGGAGCGGCTGATTGCAGAAATGAACATCCAGGCGGTGGGCATGCATACTGAGCTCATGGGTGCAGTGGGAAGGGTGCCCGATTGCATTGAGTCACTGGCAAGGAGTGTGGAGCACTTCGCTGTAGCACAGGCGGATGCCACACTAACGCTTAGTGCTGCAATTCAGTCACTGGCTGCCGTGATCCCACCTCTGACTGCTCTCATACAGACTCAGATGGAGGCCACGCGAGCACAGACTGCTGCCAACCTCGATGGTTCGTGCACATGTCCCCGAGGCTGTCACCGCGCCGCAGCAGGCCAGCAATCTGTTCTCCGGCAGATTGCTCCGGATGCTGAAGTGCTGCCCCGTGGGAGTGCCAGTGTGTCGGGCGAGCAGGGAGTTGCTGGCCTCTCTCACGATGACAGCATTCCTGCTGCCAACACTGTCACTTCTCCACTGCACTTGCCACCGCCTGTAGGACAGACTGCTGCCGCCCATGCAGAGTTGGTGCAGTCTGCAGCCGGGCCCTCCAGGCCCAGAAGTGGTCGAGGCCGTCCTTCAGGGGCATCTGCAGTGTCAGGGTCTGACGAGCAGCAGCCTTCCACCAGCCTTGCTGCAGCCACTGAGGTCCCATTACGGAGGAGCAGTAGGGTTAGAAGGGGGGAAGTGCGCAAGGGAAGGAGATCACCCTCGAAGGGCAAAAAGTAGGAGGTGTGACAAAATGCTGGTCATTTTTTTATTAAAGGCCGAGGTTCATGGTCCAACTTTTGTTTAGTGTTTTGGACATTATCTCCAGGTTGTGAGAACCAGTTATGTTATTGACTGTTTTTTTGTGTTTATTTCTATGAGTTTGTCATGAGGAATTGACACAAACAGAGTTTGTAAAATAAATAAGTTTCTGTATTCAAAATATACATGGCTGGTGGTTGGAATTATTGGTGCCTTGGCCGGCTTAGGGGTTGCGTGCTGGGTTGATTAGTGTTTGTAGCAATGGCAGGGGCCCTAGAAGCGGCTTGTTATTAGTCGTTGACGGACGGCCCTTGCAGTTTGACCATTGTGGGCCGCCCTCCTGCCTTGGTGCTGCTGATGATCATCGTCCTCGTCCTCTTCCTCCTCTTCCTCCTCCTCCTCTGGTGGTGCTACAAGGCCTGGTGGCATTGGCTGGGTCCTGAGGATTGCCATGTTGTGCAACATGCAGCACACGACTACGAAGTTCGAAACTTGCTCAGGCGAGTACTGCAGGGCTCCTCCGGAATGGTCCAGACAGCGGAACCGTTGTTTCAGCACGTCGATTGTGCGCTCAATAATGTTCCTGGTTGCTTGATGGCTTTCATTGTACCGCAGCTCAGCAGGGGTGTTTGGCGTACGGAGCGGTGTCATCAGCCAGGTGCTCAATGCGTACCCCTTGTCCCCCAGAAGCCAACCAACTGGCTGATGCGGTACCTCGAAAAGTTCTGCCACAGTAGTCTGGCGCAGGATGAAAGCATCGTGGCAGCTGCCCGGATAGTGGGCATTGACAGCGAGTATCACCTGTCTGTGGTCACAGACCAACTGCACATTCAAGGAATGGAACCCCTTTCTGTTCCTGAATTCCTCTGCATTCTCTCGCAGAGCACGCAAAGCCACATGCGTGCAGTCAATGGCGCCCTGCACCATGGGGAAGCCCGCTAACCTCGCAAAGCCCAGAGCACGGTCACGCTGCTTGTCTGGGGTCATAGGGAAAGAGATGAAGTCTCGTCTCCTTCTGAAGAGGGCATTGGTGACCTGTCGGATGCAGCGATGCACCGCAAACTGGGAGATATTGGCGAGGTCCCCAACAGCAGCTTGGAATGAGCCAGTGGCGTAGAAGTTCAAAGCCACTGTGACCTTCACTGCCACCGACAGAGACGTCCTGGACCTCAGCTGAGGCTGCAGATCTGGCTGCAGCAGGTGGCAGAGCTCAGTGACCACCTCCTTGCTGAATCGCAGCCTTCGCAAACACAGCTCCTCGGACATATGGATGTAGGAGAGCTGTTCACGATATACCCTGGGAGGGTAAGCTCTCCTGTACATGCGCCTGATGGCCATCACTCTCTGTCTGCGTCTTGGTATCCTCCGATTCAGCTGGAGCAGGACGACGCCCCCAATCATTGCAGCCCCCATATTCTCTTTGCCAGAAAAGTAATGAGGTACAGCAACTAAAGTAGCAACAAAGTTAGGATGAATAGGCAAAACTACCTCACAAAGCGTTGAGTCAATGTAGAAGTCTCTCTCTCTCTCTCTCCGAATCTCTCTCTCTCTCTCAGAACGAGTGGTGCATAAATGTCGACCACAGAAAAAGACAGGAAGAGGCCCCCTTTAAATAGCGCCCCCCCCAGCCCCACACCGATTGATAACGTTCCAGTCTTCCGGTCGTTGGAAGTGCCAGGCGGTAAGGCAGGGGGCGCCACTCAATTTCCGCTCCGGGGCGCCCCAAGGGCGTTGCACCATGGAATGACGTCACAATCTGCGCGCGCAGGTGGTTGCAGCGGTAAGTTTTAGCGCCGCCGCACAATCTCAAGTTAATTTCTTGAGCGGCGCAAACATCGCTGCGCCCGGGCGTTCGCGGCTTAACGCCCCATTAGCGCCCTCTTAAGGCGCTAACGGGAGGCGCAACCAAGTGAATTTTTACCCCATAGGGTTTAAAGTAGTGAAGTTATGTTAAACTTGTATCGAACCTTGGTTAGACCACACTTAGAGTACTGAGCACAGTTCTGGTCTCCATACTATAAAAAGGACATAGAAGGACTGGAGAAAGTGCTCAAAAGATTTACAAGGGTGGTACCAGAACTGAGAGATTACAGCTATCGGGACCGATTGAACAGGTTGGGGCATTTTTCTTTAGAAAAGAGAAGACTTAGAGGTGACCTGATAGAGGTCTTTAAAATTATGAATGGGTTGGATAGGGTAGATGTGGAGAGAATGTTTCCACTTGTGGGAAAATCCAAAACTAGGAGCCATAAATACAAGGCCTGCTTTTACCAGCATAAGAGTTTAAAAAAGTTAAAAAAATATTTATTTTTTTCACTCATTTATAATTTTAAAATACTTTAAAAAAAGGTAAGTTTAGTTTTAGCCCCGTAAAAAACCTTAATTATTTAAAAAAATGAATTAAATTAAACAAAAGTATGAAGGGGGATTCCCTTCTTTCATTGGCTCGCCTAGCCCACGTGATCCCAGGGACGCTTGCGAACCGCCTGCGCCCCTGGGATACATGGGCCCTGCACATTTCGACTGTGGACAGGCCCAGCATCGGAAGTGTCCGGACCTCGGGAGCCCTCAGGTAAGTGCGTAGATTTTTTTCCGATAGGAGGCATCCGCACGCAGGAAGCCTCCTATCGGAAATTATGGGCCAAGATAATTACTAATAAATCCAATAGGGAAATAAAGAGACATTTCTTTACTCAGTGGTTAGCTGAGAAACTCGCTACCACAAGAAGTGGTTGAGCCAAATAGCTTAGATGCTTTCAAATGGAAACTAGATGAGTACATGAGAGAAAAGGGAATAGGGAATATGCTGCAAGGCTGAGATAAGGCAGATGGAATGGGAGGAGACTCGTGTGGAGTATAAACACCAGCACAGACTAGTTGGGTGGATTGATCTGTTTCTGTGCCGTATATTCTAGGTAATTCTATGTAATAAGGAAGATGTAGATATCAGTATCAAGGATAATGCGCCTCTCAGTAATGAAGATGGAGCTCTCCATAATAAGGGAGTTGTAGCTCACAGGAATAGGGAGGATGACGACCTCAGTTTTAAGGGAGTTGTAGCTCTCAGTAATATGGGAGCGGTAGCAAACAATATCAAGGATAATGGAGCTCTCAATAACAAGCAAGACATAGCACTCAGTAATATAGAAGGTAGAGCTCGCAGGAATAGGGAGAATGAAGAACACAGTAATAAGGCAGATGGAGCTCTCTGTTTGCAGCACTCCTTTTTTACTCAGTATGCAAAAAGCCCAACAAGAGGGATTACAGTTACGTGGATAGACTGGAGAAGTTAGGGTTGTTGCCCTTGGACCAAAGGAGGCTAAGAGGAGATTTGATAGAGGTGTTTAAAATCATGAAGCATTTAAATAGAATAAATAAAGAGAAACTGTTCCCAATGTTTGAAAGGTCGATAACCAGAGGGCACAGATTGAAGGTGATTGGCAAAAGAACCAGAGGCGACGTGAAAAATTTTTTTTTTATGCAACGAGTGGTTAGGATTTGGAATGCACTGCCTGATAGGGCGGTGGATACAGAGTCAATAGTAGCCTTCAAAAGGGAATTGGAAAAATACTTGAAGGAGAAAAAATTGCAGGGATATGGGGAAAGAGCGGGGGAGTGGGACTAACGGGATCGCTCTTCGAAAGAGCCGGTGCAGACTGGATGGGCTGAATGGCCTCCTTTGGTGCAGTACTATTCAATGATTCTATGATTCTAAGAGAGGGAGCACTGCTGGATCTAGTAATGGGAAATGAATCAGAACAAATAAGAGAAGAAAGTGATGGGGAACATCTAGGCAATAGGGATCACAAAATGAGGTTTAAGATAAAGATTGAGAAGGACATAAGTAAGACAAAGACCAAAGTAATAAATTGGGGAAAAACAGCTGATTTTACAGGGATGAGAATGGAACTCGGGAAAATAAACTGGCAAAATTTACTGACTGACAAAGAAATAGAACCGCAGTGGGAAACCTTTGAAACGGTTATCAAGAGAGTCCAGGAGTAATATATCTCACTAAAAAGCAAGAACAAAATAGCCAGTAATGACACCCCATGGATGAATAAAGAAATAAGGGCAAAATTGAAACTGAAGAAAAGGGCATACACTCAGGCAACAAAGGAGAGGATGATAAAAGGGAATACGAAAAGGTTAGGAAAGAAGTCAAAAAAACAATTAGGAAGGGAAAGAGAAACTACAAAATTAAATGATAAAGGAACATAAAAATAAATAGTAAAGTATTCTACAGACACAAATAACAAAAGACAAATCCGTATAGGGATCGGGCCACTGAGGGAAACACACAATAAACTCACAGGCAATGACAGCGAAATGGCAGAAATATTGAATAATTACTGAGTCTCCCTGGTAAATACCGAGGCAAACAGTGTGGACAGGACACGAGAAGAGATCAAAAAAGATATCAAGATAGAAAGGGGAGATAATTGATAAACTATTCAAACTAAGAGGATAAAACCCCTGATCCGGATGGATTGCATCCACGCATATTAAAAGAAGTTAGGGAAGAGATAGCATATATAAAAATTCATTAGCAAAGGGAATAGTGCTAGAGGTGGACACCTAATGTGATTCCAATATTTAAAAAGGGAGATAGAACAAGTTCAGGGAACTATAGACCAATTAGCTTAATGTTGGAGGTAGGAAAGATAATAGAAACCGTACTCAAAAATGTAATAGAAAAGCCATCTAGAATCTGAAAATATAATAGAGTAGTCAGCACAATTCCAAAAGGGAAGGTCATGCTTGACCAACCTTACTGAATTCTTTGAAGAAGTAATGGAAAGGGTAGATAAGGGTAATGCAGTAATGCAGCAATATTTGGATTTTCAAAAGGCCTTCGATAAGGTAGACTCATGACTAAGATCAGAACATGTGGAGTCAGGGGACAAGTAGCAGAATGGCTAGCGAGCTGGCTACAAAACAGAAAACAGAGAGCAGGGGTTAAAGGTAGTGACTCAGACTGGTGGAAGGTGGGAAGTGATGTTCCACAAGGATCGGTGCTGGGACCACTGTTGTTCACCATTTACATAAACCATTTGGACTCGGGAATCGGAAGAACAATTTCAAAATTTGTGGACGGACGACAAATTGGGAGCTGTCATTAATACTGAGGAGGACTGCGACAAAATACAGGGAGACATTAATAAACATGCAGAATAGACAGGTAATTAGCAAATAAACTTCAATCTAGATAAGTGTGAGGTGGTACATTTTGCTAAGAAGAATAATAAGGTCACATACTCCTTGGAAAATAAGTGTCTAAATGGGGTAGAGGAGCAGAAGGATTGGGGGGTAGAGATACACAGATCACTAAAAGTAGCAACGCAAGTTAGTAAAGCCATAAAAAAGCAAACCAAGCATTGGGGTTCATTTCTAGAGGGATAGAATTGAAAAGCAGGGAAGTTATGTTAAACTTATATAGAACCTTGGTTAGACCCCACTTGGAGCACTGTGAACAGTTCTGGTCTCCATATTATAAAAAGGATATAGAGGCACTGGAGAAGGTGCAAAAAAGATTTACTAGACTGATAGCAGAACTGAGAGGTCATAACTATCAGGAAAGACTGAACAGGCTGGGGCTCTTTTCTTTGGAAAAGAGAAGACTGAGGGGTGACCTGATAGAGGTCTTTAAGAGAATGAAAGGGTTTTGACAGGGTAGACGTAGAGATGTTTCCACTTGCAGGCGAGACCAGAACCAGGGGCCATAAATATAAGATAGTCACTAATGAATACTGCAGGGATTTCAGGAGAAACTTCTTTACCCAGAGAGTAGTGAGAATGAGGAAGTCACTACCACAAGGATCAGTTGAGGTGAGTAGCATAGATACATTTAAGGGGAAGCTAGATAAACTCATGAGGAAGAAAGGAATAGAAGGTTATGTTGATGGGGTAAGGTGAAGAGGGGTGGCAGAAGGCTCGTGTGGAGCATAAACACCGGCATGTACTGTTGGGCCGAACGGCCTGTTTCTGTGCTGTAAATACTATGTAATAAGGAAGATAAAGCTCTTAGTAACCAGGACAATGGGCCTCTCAGTAACCAGGACAATGGGCCTCTCAATAACCAGGAAAATGGGCCTCTCAATAACCAGGACAATGGGCCTCTCAGTAACCAGGACAATGGGCCTCACGGTAACCAGGACAATGGGCCTCTCGGTAACCAGGACAATGGGCCTCACGGTAACCAGGACAATGGGCCTCTCAATAACCAGGACAATGGGCCTCTCAGTAACCAAGACAATGGGCCTCTCAGTAACCAGGACAATGGGCTTCTCAGTAACCAGGACAATGGGCCTCTCGGTAACCAGGACAATGGGCTTCTCAGTAACCAGGACAATGGGCCTCTCAGTAACCAGGACAATGGGCCTCACGGTAACCAGGACAATGGGCCTCTCAATAACCAGGACAATGGGCCTCTCGGTAACCAGGACAATGGGCCTCAGTAACCAGGACAATGGGCCTCTCAGTAACCAAGACAATGGGCCTCTCAGTAACCAGGACAATGGGCTTCTCAGTAACCAGGACAATGGGCCTCTCAGTAACCAGGACAATGGGCCTCATGGTAACCAGGACAATGGGCCTCTCAATAACCAGGACAATGGGCCTCTCGGTAACCAGGACAATGGGCCTCTCAGTAACCAGGACAATGGGCCTCTCAGTAACCAGGACAATTGGCCTCACGGTAACCAGGACAATGGGCCTCTTGGTAACCAGGACAATAGACCTCAGTAACCAGGACAATGGGCCTCAGTAACCAGGACAATGGGCCTCTCGGTAACCAGGACAATGGGCCTCTCAATAACCAGGACAATGGGCCTCTCGGTAACCAGGACAATGGGCCTCTCGGTAACCAGGACAATGGGCCTCTCGGTAACCAGGACAATGGGCCTCTCGGTAACCAGGACAATGGGCCTCTCGGTAACCAGGACAATGGGCCTCTCGGTAACCAGGACAATGGGCCTCTCGGTAACCAGGACAATGGGCCTCTCGGTAACCAGGACAATGGGCCTCTCGGTAACCAGGACAATGGGCCTCTCGGTAACCAGGACAATGGGCTTCTCGGTAACCAGGACAATGGGCCTCTCGGTAACCAGGACAATGGGCCTCTCGGTAACCAGGACAATGGGCCTCTCGGTAACCAGGACAATGGGCCTCTCGGTAACCAGGACAATGGGCCTCTCAGTAACCAGGACAATGGGCCTCAGTAACCAGGACAATGGGCCTCTCGGTAACCAGGACAATGGGCCTCAGTATCCAGGACAATGGGCCTCTCAGTAACCAGGTCAATGGGCCTCTCAGTAACCAGGACAATGGGCCTCTCAGTAACCAGGACAATGGGCCTCTCAGGAACCAGGACAATGGGCCTCTCAGGAACCAGGACAATGGGCCTCTCAGGAACCAGGACAATGGGCCTCTCAGTATTAAGTAAGATGCAGCGCTGATAAAGAAGATGGAAATATCAGTACAAAAAGCCTTGCATTTATATAGTGCCTGTAATGTAATAAAATGTCCCAAAGCGCTTCACAGGAGCGTTATAAAACAAAATTTGACATTGAGCCACATAAGGAGATATTAGGACAGATGACCAAAAGCTTGGTCAAAGAGGTAGGTTTGAAGGAGCGTCTTAAAGGGGGAAAGAGAGAGAGGTAGAGAGGTTTAGGGAGGTGATGGTGAGTTAGAGGTGGGTGTTGCCATCGTACATGTGGTACCTGACATGAGTTTTCAGATGATGACGCCGAGGGGCAGCATGTAGATGAGAAATAGGAGGGGACCAATCATGGGGGATTCCAGAGGTAATGGTGCGGGAGCAGGAAGAGAAGCCATTGCAGGTGATTCACTGGCTAAGACCTAATAAGGAAGATGTAGCTCCCAGTACTGAGGAAGATTAAGCTTTATTACTCAGAGGCACATTATCTTTCTTACCAAGAGCAACATCTTCCTTATTATTCACAGCATGTTATATTTGTTACTCGGAAGGTGTAGCACTCAGTGATAAGGAAGATGTAAATATCAATAATAAGAACATAAGAAATAAGAGCAGGAGTCGGCCATTCGGCCCCTCGAGCCTGCTCCACCATTCAATAAGATCATGGCTGATCATCGACCTCAACTCCACTTTCCCGCCCGATCCCCATATCCCTTGATTCCCCTAGAGTCCAAAAATCTATTGATCTCAGCCTTGAATATACTCAATGACTCAGCATTCACAGCCCTTTAGGGTAGAGAATTCCAACGATTCACAACCCTCCGAGTGAAGAAATTCCTCCTCATCTCAGTCTTAAATGGCCGACCCCTTATCCTGAGACTATGCCCCTAGTTCTAGACACTCCAGCCAGGGGAAACAACCTCTCAGCATCTACCCTGTCAAACCCCCTTCAGAATCTTGTATGTTTCAATCAGATCACCTCTCATTTTTCTAAACTCCAGAGAGTATAGGCCGATTCTACACAATCTCTCATCACAGGGCAGCCCTCTCATCCCAGGAATCAATCTTGTGAACCTTTGTTGCACCGCCTCTAAGGCAAGTATATCCTTCCTTAGATAAGGAGACCAAAACTGTGCACAGTACTCCAGGTGTGATCTCACCAAGGCCCTGTACAATTGTAGCAAGACATTGGGCCAAAAATTCGGCCCTTCCCGGGTGAGTACGCGGTAGAGGCTGCGCGCACGCAGCAAACTTAGATTTTTTTTCAGGTTTCTACGGGAGGGTAAGTAGTGAAGAACCTACGCCTATAAAAAGGAGGCGCAGGACCTGTTTTCAACAAGGTAAGTGGTTAATTAAGTATAATTTAAAAAAAATTTCAACAGGTTTATCTTTTTTAGATACTTTAAAGAAAGGTAAGTTTATTTTTATCACTTTTAAAAAGTATTTTAATTTTTTCAAAAATTTAAATTTTTGTTTAAAGTGGTTAATTTATTTAACTATAGTTATTTTATAAATGTGATGGGTTTTTTAAAATTTATTTTAAGTTTAGCTGTTCTTTTGGGGCCGATTTCAATTCACAGATTTGACAGCTCTTCCTGTCAAATCTATGAATGAAAGATGGTCTGCTGCCATTGGCTCTCCATGGCCCACGTGATCCCAGGGGACGCATCGCACTAACTATGCACCTGGGACACGCAAGCACTGCGCGCCGGCACTTGGAGCAGGCCCAGGAGCTGAAGTTCCCGTGGGCCCAAAACACAACGGCAGGCGCGGTAGGTAAGTGCGCGCGCGATCCTTACCCCCGCGGCAAGCCGGAGAGGCGAATTTCTGGGCCGTTATTACCCTTATTTCCAACCCCCTTGCAATAAAGGCCAACATGCCATTTGCCTTCCTTATTGCTTGCTATACCTGTATGCTAGCTTTCTGTGTTTCTTGCACGAGGACACCCAAATCTCTCTGAACACCAACATTTGAAAGTTTCTCACCATTTAAAAATATTCTGTTTTTCTATTCTTCCTACCAAAGTAAATAACCTCACATTTCCCTACATTATACTCCATCTGCCACCTTACTGCCCACTCACTTAGTCTATCTATATCCCTTTGCAGACTCTCTGGGCTGGATTTTCTCAGCCCTGAGGAGGCGGGTATGGAGGCAGGACTGCCGGGAAAGTTGCAGAATTTGGGGGCAGGTGGCAAAACCGCCCCCAACCCGCCTCTGTGCCCTCTTGCCAGGAGGCGGTAAGCCGTCCTGCCCCAGGTCCCGTCTCTTGGGAGGCGAGAAGGGATTAAAGCCTTTTAACTGCCTGTTAACAGGTAGTTAACAGGCAGCAAATAGGATTATCCCCATTTTTCGCGCTGAAGTGTGAGCTTCCCGACCTGGGGGAACCCCGCCAGGGTGTAGGAGGTGAGTAGGAGGTCTGCGGGGGTCGGAGGGGTCTGAAAGTGCGATGTAGAGGTGAGTGATGGGTGCAAGTGTGGAGTGGTAAGTATGTAAGGTGAGTGTAAAGTGTTAGAAAATGTTAACTTACTTTTGTTTCTACCTACAGCCTTCAGCCGCTGTGGAGCCAGAGTCCCGACATCTCCATTGTAGAGATCACAGACTGGCTGTTGCATCCTCCGATACAACAGCCAGCTGATTTCTGCAAAGTAGAAAGGTTTAGTGAGTCCTGAACACAAGGACTCATCAAACTACACAGAATGTCAGTGTTTGACAGTGTCACAGAGCCGTCAAACGATGACATTTCTTCTTTCAAAAGTTCTTGACAGATGACACGTCATACGTTGACGTGCTCTGTCACTGACTTCCCCCTAATTGGCCTGCTGAGCCCGCTGGGCGGGCTTAACAAGGTCAATCAGAGGAAATTCCCGCTGGTTGGCCAGAAGCTGATGGAGGCGGGATTGAAAGCCGGCAAGCAGCAGTCCCGCCTCCAAAAGCTCCCCATTCAGAAAATCCAGCCCTTTGTGTTCTCCTCACAGCTTACTGTCCCACCTAGCTTTGTATCATCAGCAAACTTGGATACATTACACTCGGTCCCTTCATCTAGGTCATTAATATAGATTGTAAATAGCTGAGGCCCCAACACTGATCCTTGCGGCACTCCACTAGTTACAGCCTGCCAACCTGAAAAAGATCTGTTTATCCCTACTCTTTGTTTTCTGTCCGTTAACCAATCCTCTATCCATGCTACTATATTACCCCCAACCCCATGAGCCCTAATCTTGTGTAATAACCTTTTATGTGGCACCTTATCAAATGCCTTTTGGAAATCCAAATATGCTACATGCACTGGCTCCCCTTAATCTACCCTGCTAGTTACATCCTCAAAAAACTCTAATAAATTTGTCAAACACGATTTCCCTTTCATAAAACCATGTTGACTCTGCCTAATCATGTTATGATTTTCTAAGTAACATGATACCACTTCCTTAATAATGGATTTCAGCATTTTCCCAACGACTGATGTCAGGCTAACTGGCCTGTAGTTCCCTGTTTTTTCTCTCCCTCCTTTCTTGAATAGCGGCGTTACATTTACGACCTTCAAATCCGCTGGGACCATTCCAGAATCTAGAATTTTGGAAGGTCAAAACCAATGTATCCACTATCTGTTCAGCCACCTCTTTTAGAACTCTAGGATGTAGGCCATCAGGTCCAGGGGATTTGTTGGCTTTTAGTCCCATTAGTTTCTCTAGTACTTTTTCTCTACTTATATTAATTATGTTAAGTACTTCACCCTCATTAGACCCTTGGTTCCCCATTTTTTTGGTATGCTTTTTGCGTCTTCTACTGTGAAGATAGATACAAAATATTTGTTTAACATTTCTGCCATTTCCTTATTCCCCATAATAATTTCTCCTGTCTCAGCCTCAAAGGGACCAATGTTTATTTTTGCTACTCTTTTCCTTTTCACATACTTGTAGAAACTCTTACAATCTGCTTTTATAATTCTTGCTAGTTTTCTCTCATATTCTATTTTTTCCCTTTTGATCAATTTTTTGGTCAACCTTTGCTGGTTTCTGAAACTCTCCCAATCCTCAGGCTTACTATTATTCTTTGCAACATTATAAGTGTAGAGGGAGCTTTACTTTGTATCTAACCCGTGCTGTACCTGCCCTGGGAGTGTTTGATGGGACAGTTAGAGGGGCTTTACTCTGTATCTAACCCATGCTGTACCTGCCCTGGGAGTGTTTGATGGGGCAGTGTAGAGGGAGCTTTACTCTGTATCTAACCCATGCTGTACCTGCCCTGGGAGTGTTTGATGGGACAGTGTAGAGGGAGCCTTACTCTGTGAGAGTGAAGGGGCAGTGAGTGATTTGCGTCTTCAATAGAGCGCTTAATTACTGAGCTAAACATTAACATTTAATATTTATATATGCTGCAGTCAACTTAAGGAAGGAAAACTGGTGAAGCACATCATGTTCCCAACCTGAATCTGGTTTAAAGGGATTATTTTAATGTAAAGTGGAATTCATTGTAGTATTGCTCTCTTGGGACCTCTCAGTGAAGTAACTGACCGAGGTCACTGCCCTCCCAGGCCCCTGCCAGCCACATTTGATAGAGGAAGAAGTCCCAGTCCTTTCACAACAGCAGACGAGGCACATCAGAGAGCAAAGTATATTAAAGAGGCAGTGCCACTCCTGACAATCCATGTGTTTTTAAACCAGGGACTGAGCAGTAATACGATGAGCGACGTGATCATGGGGTAAAGTGCATCCTTCAGTAGACCCATTGCATTATAAAACCAGCAAGACTTCCTGTGTAAATATCGGCAGTGCATCAGACACCGACGCAGGTTTACTCAACACCACAACGTGGCATCGCTTTCAGAGGCAGCTTCTGGGAATTGAATCTGACTGAAATCCCCTCAGAACAGCTGCTGGAGTCTTAGGGGGAAAAGATTCGCTGTCGCCCCTTTTGGGGCATTAACGTCGCCGGGGCGCTAATTTTGTCGCCCCGAAAAAGTTAGCGCCCCTCCACCGGAATTTCATTAGTAGCGCCCCAAACAGGAGGCGGGGCTCTACTGGAAACGCTCCCCCTCCTTCTTGGGACGCTTCAACTGAAGATTTCAGTGCTACGTGCAACAGCACCACGCCCGTCCGCTCGTAGCGCCGCGTCATTGCAGGCCTCCATCCCCTGATTAAAGGGGAGGGGCCTAGCGCTGCGTGCACCGGGGCCCTGCTGGACCACCATGGAGCGAGGTGCCGGGGAAACAGCCCGGCCCTCAAGAGGAGCGCGGGGCTGATTGATCGCGGCCAGCACCGCGAAGAAAAAGGGAAAGGGGGCAGGTGCTGGCAGTTGGCCAAAAAAAATGCCCTCTGCCACCGCTGCAAAAACGCCCCCCTGACCCTGTCGGACATATCGTCCGGCGATAGGTCAGGGGGGCGCAAGGAAAGTTTGCAGCCAGGGCGCGAGCGGGGCGCTGCGTACGGCGATGATGTCATTGCTAGCGGCGCAGCACCGCCGCCGCTAACCTCCCGCTGAATTTCACGGGAGGCATTAGCGGCGCCACGCCCGGACACTAGGGGATCCGCACTCCGTTAACGCCCCCGGGGGCACCAACAAGAGGCGCAAATCAACCCAATTTTTTCCCCCTTAGAGTTCTCCCCCTTTTCTTGCTGCTTTCTCAGTCCACAGTTCTCCTTTCCGGTTTAGAGCAGTTTGCTCACCTCTTGTCTTTCTCGCACCTGTTGATAGCCTGACTGAGTTGACCTTTTTATATCAGGCCACATTCTTCATCACCTCCAGTTTGTAAAATCTCTTGGCAGGCTGTTAAACTCTCAGCCTGTGTGTAAGAGCAGGTGGTATATCTGTATTTCAGCCTTTATCTCTGTTCAGCCTTCGTGTCTGTTGAGGTCAGTCTGGAACAGGTTTCTCTCCTGCCTGTTCTGAATTAGTTCTGAAGAAGGTTCTCCAACTCCACTCTCCATTAACCTGTTTTTCTTTCTCTTTTCTAGAATTTTATTTTGTATTTATGTCAGATTAGTAACAATAGAGTAGTAATATTAGGAGATTTTAATTACCCTAATGTAGACTGTGAAAATCATAGTGCGAAGGGTAGGGAAGGAGAGAAAAAAAAGAAACTCTTGCATTTATATAGCACCTTTCACGACCACAGGATGTCCAAAAGCGCTATACAGCCAATGAAGTACTTTTTGAAATGGAGTCACTGTTGTAATGTATGAAACGCGGCAGCCAATTTGCACACAGCAAGCTCCCACAAACAGCAATGTGATAATGACCAGCTTATCTGTGTTAGTGATGTTGATTGATGGATAAAGATTGGCCAGGACACTGGGGAGAACTCCCCTGCTCTTCTTCGAAATAGTGCCATGGGATCATATAGTGAGGAATTTCAGATATGTGTACAGGAGAACTTTCGCAATCACTATGTCTCCAGTCCAACAATGACGGAAGCAGTGTTGGATCTGGTTCTGGGAAATGAAGTGGGGCAGGTGGAGTGTGTTACAGTAGGAGATCATCTCGCTAACAGTGACCACAACATCATTCGGTTTAAAGTAATTATGGAAAGAGAGCAGAAAATATCGAAGGTAAAAAATGCTCAACTGGGGAAGAGCTAATTTCAGTGATGTAAGAAGGGACACCACACAGGTAGATTGGAAAAGGCGATTGAAGGGTAAAGCAGTAACGGAGCACGGGAGGGCATTCAGGGAAGAAATAGCTTGTGTACAAAACAGGCATACTCCGTTGAAGGGAAAAGGCAGAGCATCCAAAGTGCCTTGGTTAACAAAGGAAATAAAAGTAAAATAAAACAGTAAAAGGAGGCTTATGAAAAATGTCAGGAGCATAAGAACTTAAGAAACAGGAGCTGGAGTCGGCCATTTCATCGAATCATAGAAAGTTACAGCACGGAAGGAGGCCATTTCGGCCCATCGTGTCCGCGCCGGCCAACAAAGAGCTATCCAGCCTAATCCCACTTCCCATCTCTGGGTCCATAGCCCTGCATGTTACAGCATCCCAAGTGCACATCCAAGTACTTTTTAAATGTGGTTAGGGTTCCTGCCTCTACCACCCTTTCAGGCAGTGAGTTCCAGACCCCCACAACCCTCTGGGTGAAGAAATTTCCTCTCAAATCCCCTCTAAACCTTCCACCAATTACTTTAAATCTGTGCCCCCTGGTTTTTGAACCCTCTGCTAAGGGAAATAGGTTGTTTCTATCCACTTTATCTAGGCCCCTCATAATTTTATACACCTCAATAAGGTATCCCCTCAGCCTACACTGTTCCAAGGAAAACAAACCCAGCCTATCCAGTCTTTCTTCATAGCTAAGATTCTCTACTCCCGGCAACATCCTTGTAAATCTCGTCTGTACCCTCTCGAGTGCAATCTAAAGCGGAAGCAGCATGCTACAGACAGGGCTAAGCGATCCCACAAGCAACGGATCAGATCAAAGCTCTGCAGTCCTGCCACATCCAGTCGTGAATGGTGGTGGACCATTAAACAACTAACGGGAGGAGGAGGCTCCAAGAATATCCCCATCCTCAATGATGGTGGAGCCCAGCACGTGAGTGCCAAAGACAAGGCTGAAGCATTTGCAACCAACTTCAGCCAGAAGTGCCGAGTGGATGATCCATATCGGCCTACTCCCGAGGTCCCCACCATCACAGAAGCCAGTCTTCAGCCAATTCGATTCACTCCACGTGATATCAAGAAACGGCTGAGCGCACTGGATACAGCAAAGGCTATGGGCCCCGACACCATCCCGGCTGTCGTGCTGAAGACTTGTGCTCCAGAACTAGCCGCGCCTCTAGCCAAGCTGTTCCAGTACAGCTACAACACTGGCATCTATCCGACAATGTGGAAACCTGCCCAGGTATGTCCTGTCCACAAAAAGCAGGACAAATCCAATCCTGCCAATTACCGCCCCATCAGTCTATTCTCAATCATCAGCAAAGTGATGGAAGGTGTCATCGACAGTGCTATCAAGCGGCACTTACTCACCAATAACCTGCTCAATGATGCCCAGTTTGGGTTCTGCCAGGACCACTCGGCTCCCGACCTCATTACAGTCTTGGTCCAAACATGGACAAAGGAGCTGAATTCCAGAGGTGAGGTGAGAGTGACTGTCCTTGACATCAAGACAGCATTTGACCGAGTCTGGCATCAAGGAGCCCTAGTAAAACTGAAGTCAATGGGAATCAGGGGGAAAACGCTCCACTGGTTGGAGTCATACCTAGCACAAAGGAAGATTGTGGTGGTTGAAGGTCAATCATCACAGCCCCAGGACATCGCTGCAGGAGTTCCTCAGGGCAGTGTCCTAGGTCCAACCATCTTCAACTGCTTCATCAATGACCTTCCTTCCAACATAAGGTCAGAAATGGGGATGTTCACTGATGACTGCACAGTGTTCAGCGCCATTCACAACTCCACAGATAATGAAGCAGTCCATGCCCGCATGCAACAAGACCTGGACGATGTTCAGGCTTGGGCTGATAAGTGGCAGGTAACATTCGCGCCACAGAAGTGAAAGGCAATGACTATCTCCAACAAGCGAGAGTCTAGCCACCTCCCCTTGACATTCAATGGCATTACCATCGGCGAATCCCCCACTATCAACATCCTGGGGGTCACCATTGACCAGAAACTTAACTGGACCAGCCACGTAAATACTGTGGCTACAAGAGCAGGTCAGAGGCTAGGTATTCTGTGGCGAGTGTCTCACCTCCTGACTCCCAAAGCCTTTCCACCATCTACAAGGCACAAGTAAGGAGTGTGATGGAATACTCTCCACTTGCCTGGATGAGTGCGGCTCCAACAACACTCACGAAGCTCGACACCATCCAGGAGAAAGCAGCCCACTTGATTGGCACCCCATCCACCACCTTAAACATTCACTCCCTCCACCACCAGCGTACCGTGGCTGCAGTGTGTACCATCTACAAGATGCACTGCAGCAACTCGCCAAGGCTTCTTCGGCAGCACCTCCCAAACCCGCGACCTCTTCCACCGAGAAGGACAAGGGCAGCAGGCGCACGGAACACCACCACCTCCAAGTTCCCCTTCAAGTCACACACCATCCTGACTTGGAAGTATATCGCCGTTCCTTCATTATCGTTGGGTCAAAATCTTGGAACTCCCTCCCTAACAGCACTGTGGGAGTACCTTCACCACACAGACTGCAGCAGTTCAAGGCGGCGGCTCACCACCACCTTCTCAAGGGCAACTAGGGATGGGCAATAAATGCTGGCTTTGCCAGCGACGCCCTGATCCCATAAAAACGAATCAAAAATAAAAATTAAAAAAATCACATCTTTCCTGTAATGTGGTGACCAGAACTGCACGCAGTACTCTAGCTGAGGACTAACTAGTGTTTTATACAGTTGAAGCATAATCCCCCTGCTCTTGTATTCTGTGCCTCGGCTAAGAAAGGCAAGCATTGTGTATGCCTTCTTAACCACCTTATCTACCTGGCCTGTTACCTTCAGGGATCTGTGGACATGCACTCCAAGGACCCTTTGTTCCTCTACACTACACAGTGTCCTACCATTTAATGTGTATTCTCTTTCCTTGTTAGCCCTCCCCAAATGCATACCTCACACTTCTCCGGATTGAATTCCATTTGCCACTGTTCTGCCCACCTGACCAATTTATTGATATCTTCCTGCAGTCTACAGCTTCCTTCTTCAGTATCAACCACACAGCCGATTTTAGTATCATCTGCAAACTACTTAATCGTACCCCTGTATTCAAGTCTAGATCATTGATATATACCACAAAAAGCAAGGGACCTAGTACCGAGCCCTGCGGAACCCCACTGGAAACAGCCTTCCAGTCACAAAAACACCCATCAACCATTACCCTCTGCTTCCTGTCTCCGAGCCAGTTTTGAATCCAACTTGACACTTTGCCCTGGATCCCATGGGCTTTTAACTTCGTGACCAGTCTGCCATGTGGAACCTTATCAAAAGCCTTGCTAAAGTCCATATACACTACATTAAACGCACTACCCTCAACTACCCTCCTTGTTACCTCCTCAAAAAATTCAATCAAGTTTGTCAGACACGACCTTCCCTTAACAAATCCGTGCTGACTATCATAAGAACATAAGAACATAAGAAATAGGAGCAGGAGTAGGCCAATCGGCCCCTCAAGCCTGCTCCGCCATTCAATAAGATCATGGCTGATCTGATCCTAACCGCCAATCTACTATCTACTATCACAGAACCATCTCCTGCATCTAACAGAATTGCACACACGAAATAGGAGCAGAATCAGGCTACACGGTCCCTGGGCCCGCTCCACTACCCACAGGGCCATGACCGATCCGAACCTAGACTCATGTCCAAATTCCTGCCCGCTCCCTGTACCCCTTAATGCCCTTTACTTCTAGGAAACTGTCTATTTCTGTTTTAAATTTATTTAATGATGTAGCTTCTACAGCTTTTTGTGGCAGCATATTCCATGGACCTACCACCCTCTGAGTGAAGTAGTTCCTCCTCATCTCAGTTTTGAAAGAGCAGCCCCTTATTCTAAGACTATGTCCCCTAGTTCTAGTCTCACCCGTCATCGGGAACATCCTCCCCGCATCCACCCGATCCAACCCCTTCACAATCTTATATGTTTCTTTGATTAATCCATGTCTTTCTAAATGAAGATTTATCCTGCCCTTCAGAATTCTTTACAATAATTTTCCCACCACCGAGGTTAGGCTGACTGGCCTGTAATTACTCGGTCTATCCTTTTCTCCCTTTTTAAACAATGTTACCTCATTAGCAGTCCTCCAGTCCTCCAGCACCACACCTGAAGGCAGAGAGGATTGACCTCACCATCCTCGGCCTCTTGCATTGTTCCACGGAAGCTCAGCGTAAGCTCGAGGAACAGCACCTCATCTTTCGTTTAGGCACGCTACAGCCCTCTGGACTCGCATAGAGTTCAACAATTTCAGATCATAACCACGGCCCCTATCATATATATATATATATATATATATATATATTTTTTATTTTTTTATCCACCCTTTTGTTTGGCCCCCTTTTTTTCTTCCCTCCTAGAAGCTGGCAGCTGTCCTTCATTCTGCCAGCGCATATCACACTTCATCTAGCCTCAACCTGTCACATTATCACCTCCTCTTGCCTTGAATATCTCTCAATGTCTCTTAATCTCTCCTGCTTTCTATCCCACCACTGACCTTCCCTTTTGTTCTTTCATCCCCTCCCCCTTTTCCCAGCATTATACTTGCTTTAAATCTATTTCATTTCCTGCTTTTTTCCAGTTCTGATGAAAGGTCTTCGACCTGAAATGTTAACTCTGTTTCTCTCTCCACGGATGCTGCCTGGCCTGCTGAGTTTTTCCAGCGTTTTCTGTTGTTATTTCAGATTTCCAGCATCCGCAGTATTTTGCTATCGTACGAGGATTGAAAAATGATGGTCAGAGCCTCTGCTGTTTCCTCTTTTGGTTCGCTTAACAGCCTGGGATACATTTCATCCGGGCCTGGGGATTTATCAACTGTTATAGCTGCTAAACCCCTTAATACTTCCTCTCTCACTATGTTTATTTCATCTAATATTTCACACTCCTCCTCCCGATAGCAATGTCTGCTTCGCCCCTCTCCTTTGTGAAAACAGACGCAAAGTATTCATTAAGAACCCTACCGACATCTCCCACCTCCACACACAGATTACCCTCATGATCTCTAATAGGCCCTATCCTTTCTTTAGTTATCCTCTTACTATTAAAATATTTATAAAACATCTTTGGGTTTTCCTTGATTTTACTTAGCAAGAATTTTTCATGCTCTCTCTTTCCTTTCCTACACTTTCCGCTACTTCTGGCGCCACGAAAAAATTAGCGACCCCACTGCCAAAATTCATCGGTAGCGCCCCAAGAGGGAAGCCGGGCGCTGCGAGGGAATATCGCGGCGCTACGTGCCGCAGTATTGCAGGCCTTCCTCCCCTTCTTAAAGGTGAGGGGCCTTGCGCAGCACGACCCGGGGCCCAGCAGGGCCACCAGGGATCGGGAGTGCCGGCAAAAGAGCCTGGCACTCAAGAGAAGTGCCGGGCTCACGGAGCGCAGCTGGCACTCCGCGGGGGGGGCGGGTCAGGAGGCCGGGGACGGCAACGGGGGGCAGGTACTGGCAGGCGGCCAGCAACAAAAATGGTCGCTCGGCTCCTCGCCTTTAATTAGCGCTGCCCTGGCCGCAGGTGGGCCCCATGACCCCGTTGGACATAGCTTTCAGCGGTAAGACAGGGGGCGCTACGGCGATAATGGTTACCGCCGCCGCTAACCTCCCGCTGAATTTCGCGGGAGGCGTTGGCGGTGCCGCGCCCGGGCGCTAGTTGCTTTGCGCCCCGTTATCGCCCTCTTAGGGCGCTAACGGGAGGCACAAAGCAACCGAATTTTTGGGCCTATAGGCCTAGTCTACTCAACTCCTCCTCATAGGATATTCCCCTCATTCCAGGAATCAGTCTAGTGAACTTTCGCTGCACCCCCTCTATGGCAAGTATGTCTTTCCTTATGTAAGGAGACCAGAACCGTACACAATACTCCAGGTGTGGCCTCACCAATGCCCTGTATAATTGTAGTAAGACTTTGTTACTCTTATAGAAACATAGAATATAGAAACATAGAAAAATAGGAGCAGGAGTAGGCCATTCGGCCCTTCAAGCCTGCTCCGCCATTCAATATGATCATGGCTGATCCTCTATCTCAATACCATATTCCCGCTCTCTCCCCATACCCCTTGATGCCTTTTGTGTCTAGAAATCTATCTATCTCCTTATTAAGTATATTCAGTGACTTGGCCTCCACAGCCTTCTGTGGTAGAGAATTCCACAGGTTCACCACCCTCTGAGTGAAGAAATTTCTCCTCATCTCAGTCCTCGTTCTAGACCCCCCAGCCAGGGGAAACATCCACCCTGCATCCAGTCTGTCTAGCCCTGTCAGAATTTTATACGTTTTAATGAGATCTCCTCTCATTCTTTTAAACTCTAGTGAATACAGGCCTAATCGACCCAATCTCTCCTCATACGACAGTCCTGCCATCCCAGGAATCAGTCTGGTGAACCTTCGCTGCACTCCCTCCATGGCAAGTATATCCTTTCTTAGGTAAGGAGACCAAAACTGCACACAGTACTCCAGGTGTGGTCTCACCAAGACCCTGCATAACTGTAGTAAGACATCCTTGCTCCTGTACTCAAATCCTCTTGCAACGAAGGCCAACATATCATTTGCCTTCCTAATTGCTTGCTGCATCTGCATGTTTGCTTTCAGTGACTGGTGTACAAGGATACCCAGGTCCCTTTGTACATCAACATTTCCCAATGCATCACCATTTAATAATACTCTGCCTTACTGTTTTTCCTACTGAAGTGGATAACTTCACATTTATTCATGTTATACTGCATCTGCCATGTATTTGCCCACTCACTCAACTTGTCTAAATTGCCTTGAAGCCTCTTTGTATCCTCCTCACAACTCACAATTCCACCTAGTTTCATGTCGTCAGCAAACTTGGAAATATTACATTTGGTTCCCTCATCCAATTCATTGATATATATTGTGAATAGCTGGGGCCCAAGCACTGATCACTGCTGTACCCCACTAGTCACCGCCTGCCACCCCGAAAAAGACCCATTTATTCCTACTCTCTGTTTCCCGTCTGTTAACCAATTTTCAATCCATGCCAGTATATTACCCCCAATCCCATGTGCTTCAATTTTGCAGACTAACATCCTATGTGTGACTTTATCAAAGGCCTTCTGAAAATCTAAATACATCACATCCACTGGTTCTCCCTTATCTATTCTACCAGTTACATCCTCAAAAATCTCCAGTAGGTTTGTCAAACACGATTTCCCTTTCATAAATCCATGTTGACTTTGTCTAATTCCAATGATATTTTCTAATATACTCTAATCCCTTTGTAACAAAAGCCAACATACCATTTGCTTTCCTAATTGCTTGTTGTGCCTGCATAGTAACTTTCTGTGATTCATGTACAAGGACACCCAGGTCCCTCTGAGTGCAAACGTTTCCCAGTCTCTCACCATTCAAAAAATATTCTACTTTTTTGTTTTTCCTACCAAAGTGGATAACTTCACACTTCCCCACATTGTATTCCATTTGCCATGTTCTTGCCCATTAAGTCAACCTGTCTATATTTCTCTGCAGCCTCTTTGTGTCCTCCTCACGGCTTACTTTCCCACATAACTTTGTATCATCAACAAACTTGGATACATTACACTCAGGCCCTTCATCCAAGTCATTAATATAAATCGTAAATAGCTGAGGCCCAAGCCTGATCCTTGCTGTACCCCACTAGTTACAGCCTGCCAACCTGAAAAAGTCCCGTTTATTCCTACTCTCTGTTTACTGTCCATTAACCAATCCTCAATCCATGTTAATATATTACCCCCAATCCCATGAGTCCTAATTTTGTGTAATAACCTCTTGTGTGGCTAACTGGCCTATAGTTCCCCGTTTTTTCTCTTCCTCCTTTCTTAAATAGCGGGGTTATGTTTGCTACCTTCCAATCCTTGGGGACTGTTCTAGAATCTAAGGAACTCTGGAAGATTAATACCAGTGCATCCACTATCTCTGCAGCTACCTCTTTTAAAACCCTAGGATGCTGGTTGTCAGGTCCAGGGGATTTGTTGCCACTTAGTCCCATTAATTTCTCCAGTACAATGTCTTTACTTATACTGATTTCTTTAAGTTCCTCATTCTCTCTAGACCCTTGGTTCCCCATTATTTCTGGAATGTTTTTTGTGTCTTCTACCGTGAAGACAGATACAAAGTATTTGTTTAATGTCTCTGCCATTTCCTTATTGCCCGTTATAATTCCACCTCTCTCTGCCTCTAATGGGCCCACGTTTATTTTCACTAATCTCTTTCTATTTACATACCTATAGAAACATTTACAGTCTGTTTTTATGTCTCTTGCTAATTTACTCTCATATTCTTTTTTCTCTTTCCTTATCAATTTCTTGGTCCTCCTTTGCTGAATTCTAAAATCCTCCCAATCCTCAGATTTACCAGTCTTTATGGCAACATTCCTTTGATCTAATACTATCTTTAACTTCTCTTGTTAGCCACGGTTGGACCACTTTTCCTGTGGAGTATTTCTGCCTTAAAGGAATGTATATTTGTTGCATAGTATATATTAATTCTTTAAATACTAGCCTTTGCTTTTTAATACCTTTTAACGTAGTTTCCCAATCTACCTTAGCCAACTCGCCCCTCATACCTATGTAGTTTGCTTTGTTTAGATTGAAGACCCTAGTATCGGATTTAACTAAATCTCTTCCAAACTGAATATAAAATTCTATCATATTATGGTCACTCTTCCCTAAAGGCCCCTTTACTACAAGGTTATTAATTAACCCTTTCTCATTGCACAATACTAGATCTAAAAGGAGCATGATTCAGTTAACATCCAGGAAGATTATTGGAAGTACATGAGTAAATTGAAAAAGTTAATATGGGAGGCAAAGAGAAGTTACAAGAAAAGATTAGCAGGCAACATTAAATTGAATCCTAAAACATTTTATAAACATAAAGGGGTGAAATTCATTATAGCCCAGGAATGGGCGGTAACTTCTGAAAAATTTGAGAATTAGCGCCAGGTGCTAATGCTTCAGACTGCACTCAAAATTAAGTCTCATTACACAAAGAAAGGATTGGAGTGCTAAATCAAGCGTTAATGGCCTAGCTCAGTGGCGTTAAACTCAAAGCTCTGACTAATATCAGGTGCAGTCTAATCACAAGTCATCGTTGCCATAGGCTCTTTCCAGTTCTTAAAGGGGAGGTTCATTGATGCTGTAATGAACTGGGGGCAAATCTTGCCAATCTCCTCCCCATCCAACTCATCCACCCCAGCGCTGACCCTGTGGATGCTGGCAGTGGGGCAGCCATTACTGACCCTCTTTGCATCTCCCTTCAGAATGTCCGTTCACTTGCGAACAAGGCCCTTGCCATCCATTAGCTTATCGTGGATGACTGCATCGATATCATGGCCCTGACGGAAACTTGGCTGAAGGGTGATGACACCTTACCCTTAAATGAAGCCTCCCCGCCTGGCTATACCTTCCACCACTTGCCCCGCTCAGACCGCCATGGTGGCTCTCATCACCAAATCTGTCTCCCTATTCCTCCAGCAGTTCACCCCTCTCACCTCTCATTTAAAATTCTTGTTCTCTACCGCCCACCCAAGTACCATAAAAACTTTATTGCTGAGATATCTTCACTGCTGTCCTCCCTCAGCCTCTGCACCGAGCGACTTCTCATCCTTGGTGATTTCAACCTCCATCTCAATTCATCATGCTCTCTCTCCTCTGAGTTCACTAGCCTCCTATCCTCCCTTAATCTCTCCCTCCATGTAAACTCCCCAACCCATATTCACGGCCACGCCCTTGAACTTGCCATCTCTCGTGGCCTCGCTACTCCCATCGTGTCAATTGCAGATAAGGCCATCTCTGACCATTTCCTCGTATCGCTCTCCAACCACATCCCCCTTCCCCCACCCCCCCCCAACCCTAGTTCCTTCTGTATCCGCCCCTGGAAAAACTCTCTCCCAACTCTCTTACAACTGCACTTATGAAATCGCAACTGTCCAGCCTCTGGCCCTCCAGTTACCATGACAGCTACCGTACTGCTCAACCATACCCTCACCACTATCTTTGATGCCCTAGTCCCTACTAAAACAATTACCTTCTGTCACCCTGGCCATTCCCCCTGGTACGGCTCTCATCTTCACTCCCTTAAGTCCAAAGGACGCAGACTCGAACGGATATGGTGGACAACTGGTTTAGCCATTCAGCGCCAGATCTGGCTGGACCACATAAAGCACTATCGGGCCATGCTCTCGTCTGCCAAAATTGCTCACTATTCCAGAATCATTCTGGAATGCAAAGATAAACCCCAGCTCCTATTCTTTATTGCTAACCGTCTTCTTAAACCCCTCTCCCCTGTCTCCTCCACCCTCACCTCCGATAACAAGTGTGAGGAGCTCATGGACTTCTTTGTCTCTAAGATTGAGACCATCCATTCAGCTGCCTCTGCCACTTCCCTTCCTTGCCCTAGCCCACCGGGCCAAACTTCCTCTAAGGTTCCCTATTGCCCTAGCCCTGAACTCACATCTTTCTTCAGTTTCTCTCCAATCTCCCCTCATGACCTCTCTGCACTCATCTTATCTATGAGACCCACCACCTGCTCCCTCGACCCTATTTCCACCAAACTGCTGACCACCCAACTTCCTTTTCTGGCTTTGATGTTAGCTAACATTGTCAACGGTTCTCTCTCCTCAGGCACTGTCCCCCTCTCCCTCAAATCTGCCGTCATCACCCCTCTCCTCAAAAAAACAACCCTTGGCCCCTCCATCCTTGCAAACTACCGCCTCATCTCCAACCTCCCTTTCCTCTCCAAAGTCCTTGAACCTGATGTCGCCTCCCAAATCCGTGCCCATCTTTCCCGCAATTCCATGTTTGAATCCCTCCAATCAGGTTTCCGCCCTTGCCACAGTACCGAAACGGCTCTCATCAAAGTCACAAATGACATCTTTTGTGACTGTGACAAAGGTAAACTAGCCCTCCTCGTCCTTCTTGACTTGTCTGCAGCCTTTGACACGGTTGATACAAAATATTTGTTTAACATTTCTGCCATTTCCTTATTCCCCATAATAATTTCTCCTGTCTCAGCCTCAAAGGGACCAATGTTTATTTTTGCTACTCTTTTCCTTTTCACATACTTGTAGAAACTCTTACAATCTGCTTTTATAATTCTTGCTAGTTTTCTCTCATATTCTATTTTTTCCCTTTTGATCAATTTTTTGGTCAACCTTTGCTGGTTTCTGAAACTCTCCCAATCCTCAGGCTTACTATTATTCTTTGCAACATTATAAGTGTAGAGGGAGCTTTACTTTGTATCTAACCCGTGCTGTACCTGCCCTGGGAGTGTTTGATGGGACAGTTAGAGGGGCTTTACTCTGTATCTAACCCGTGCTGTACCTGCCCTGGGAGTGTTTGATGGGGCAGTGTAGAGGGAGCTTTACTCTCTATCTAACCCATGCTGTACCTGCCCTGGGAGTGTTTGATGGGACAGTGTAGAGGGAGCCTTACTCTGTGAGAGTGAAGGGGCAGTGAGTGATTTGCGTCTTCAATAGAGCGCTTAATTACTGAGCTAAACATTAACATTTAATATTTATATATGCTGCAGTCAACTTAAGGAAGGAAAACTGGTGAAGCACATCATGTTCCCAACCTGAATCTGGTTTAAAGGGATTATTTTAATGTAAAGTGGAATTCATTGTAGTATTGCTCTCTTGGGACCTCTCAGTGAAGTAACTGACCGAGGTCACTGCCCTCCCAGGCCCCTGCCAGCCACATTTGATAGAGGAAGAAGTCCCAGTCCTTTCACAACAGCAGACGAGGCACATCAGAGAGCAAAGTATATTAAAGAGGCAGTGCCACTCCTGACAATCCATGTGTTTTTAAACCAGGGACTGAGCAGTAATACGATGAGCGACGTGATCATGGGGTAAAGTGCATCCTTCAGTAGACCCATTGCATTATAAAACCAGCAAGACTTCCTGTGTAAATATCGGCAGTGCATCAGACACCGACGCAGGTTTACTCAACACCACAACGTGGCATCGCTTTCAGAGGCAGCTTCTGGGAATTGAATCTGACTGAAATCCCCTCAGAACAGCTGCTGGAGTCTTAGGGGGAAAAGATTCGCTGTCGCCCCTTTTGGGGCATTAACGTCGCCGGGGCGCTAATTTTGTCGCCCCGAAAAAGTTAGCGCCCCTCCACCGGAATTTCATTAGTAGCGCCCCAAACAGGAGGCGGGGCTCTACTGGAAACGCTCCCCCTCCTTCTTGGGACGCTTCAACTGAAGATTTCAGTGCTACGTGCAACAGCACCACGCCCGTCCGCTCGTAGCGCCGCGTCATTGCAGGCCTCCATCCCCTGATTAAAGGGGAGGGGCCTAGCGCTGCGTGCACCGGGGCCCTGCTGGACCACCATGGAGCGAGGTGCCGGGGAAACAGCCCGGCCCTCAAGAGGAGCGCGGGGCTGATTGATCGCGGCCAGCACCGCGAAGAAAAAGGGAAAGGGGGCAGGTGCTGGCAGTTGGCCAAAAAAAATGCCCTCTGCCACCGCTGCAAAAACGCCCCCCTGACCCTGTCGGACATATCGTCCGGCGATAGGTCAGGGGGGCGCAAGGAAAGTTTGCAGCCAGGGCGCGAGCGGGGCGCTGCGTACGGCGATGATGTCATTGCTAGCGGCGCAGCACCGCCGCCGCTAACCTCCCGCTGAATTTCACGGGAGGCATTAGCGGCGCCACGCCCGGACACTAGGGGATCCGCACTCCGTTAACGCCCCCGGGGGCACCAACAAGAGGCGCAAATCAACCCAATTTTTTCCCCCTTAGAGTTCTCCCCCTTTTCTTGCTGCTTTCTCAGTCCACAGTTCTCCTTTCCGGTTTAGAGCAGTTTGCTCACCTCTTGTCTTTCTCGCACCTGTTGATAGCCTGACTGAGTTGACCTTTTTATATCAGGCCACATTCTTCATCACCTCCAGTTTGTAAAATCTCTTGGCAGGCTGTTAAACTCTCAGCCTGTGTGTAAGAGCAGGTGGTATATCTGTATTTCAGCCTTTATCTCTGTTCAGCCTTCGTGTCTGTTGAGGTCAGTCTGGAACAGGTTTCTCTCCTGCCTGTTCTGAATTAGTTCTGAAGAAGGTTCTCCAACTCCACTCTCCATTAACCTGTTTTTCTTTCTCTTTTCTAGAATTTTATTTTGTATTTATGTCAGATTAGTAACAATAGAGTAGTAATATTAGGAGATTTTAATTACCCTAATGTAGACTGTGAAAATCATAGTGCGAAGGGTAGGGAAGGAGAGAAAAAAAAGAAACTCTTGCATTTATATAGCACCTTTCACGACCACAGGATGTCCAAAAGCGCTATACAGCCAATGAAGTACTTTTTGAAATGGAGTCACTGTTGTAATGTATGAAACGCGGCAGCCAATTTGCACACAGCAAGCTCCCACAAACAGCAATGTGATAATGACCAGCTTATCTGTGTTAGTGATGTTGATTGATGGATAAAGATTGGCCAGGACACTGGGGAGAACTCCCCTGCTCTTCTTCGAAATAGTGCCATGGGATCATATAGTGAGGAATTTCAGATATGTGTACAGGAGAACTTTCGCAATCACTATGTCTCCAGTCCAACAATGACGGAAGCAGTGTTGGATCTGGTTCTGGGAAATGAAGTGGGGCAGGTGGAGTGTGTTACAGTAGGAGATCATCTCGCTAACAGTGACCACAACATCATTCGGTTTAAAGTAATTATGGAAAGAGAGCAGAAAATATCGAAGGTAAAAAATGCTCAACTGGGGAAGAGCTAATTTCAGTGATGTAAGAAGGGACACCACACAGGTAGATTGGAAAAGGCGATTGAAGGGTAAAGCAGTAACGGAGCACGGGAGGGCATTCAGGGAAGAAATAGCTTGTGTACAAAACAGGCATACTCCGTTGAAGGGAAAAGGCAGAGCATCCAAAGTGCCTTGGTTAACAAAGGAAATAAAAGTAAAATAAAACAGTAAAAGGAGGCTTATGAAAAATGTCAGGAGCATAAGAACTTAAGAAACAGGAGCTGGAGTCGGCCATTTCATCGAATCATAGAAAGTTACAGCACGGAAGGAGGCCATTTCGGCCCATCGTGTCCGCGCCGGCCAACAAAGAGCTATCCAGCCTAATCCCACTTCCCATCTCTGGGTCCATAGCCCTGCATGTTACAGCATCCCAAGTGCACATCCAAGTACTTTTTAAATGTGGTTAGGGTTCCTGCCTCTACCACCCTTTCAGGCAGTGAGTTCCAGACCCCCACAACCCTCTGGGTGAAGAAATTTCCTCTCAAATCCCCTCTAAACCTTCCACCAATTACTTTAAATCTGTGCCCCCTGGTTTTTGAACCCTCTGCTAAGGGAAATAGGTTGTTTCTATCCACTTTATCTAGGCCCCTCATAATTTTATACACCTCAATAAGGTATCCCCTCAGCCTACACTGTTCCAAGGAAAACAAACCCAGCCTATCCAGTCTTTCTTCATAGCTAAGATTCTCTACTCCCGGCAACATCCTTGTAAATCTCGTCTGTACCCTCTCGAGTGCAATCTAAAGCGGAAGCAGCATGCTACAGACAGGGCTAAGCGATCCCACAAGCAACGGATCAGATCAAAGCTCTGCAGTCCTGCCACATCCAGTCGTGAATGGTGGTGGACCATTAAACAACTAACGGGAGGAGGAGGCTCCAAGAATATCCCCATCCTCAATGATGGTGGAGCCCAGCACGTGAGTGCCAAAGACAAGGCTGAAGCATTTGCAACCAACTTCAGCCAGAAGTGCCGAGTGGATGATCCATATCGGCCTACTCCCGAGGTCCCCACCATCACAGAAGCCAGTCTTCAGCCAATTCGATTCACTCCACGTGATATCAAGAAACGGCTGAGCGCACTGGATACAGCAAAGGCTATGGGCCCCGACACCATCCCGGCTGTCGTGCTGAAGACTTGTGCTCCAGAACTAGCCGCGCCTCTAGCCAAGCTGTTCCAGTACAGCTACAACACTGGCATCTATCCGACAATGTGGAAACCTGCCCAGGTATGTCCTGTCCACAAAAAGCAGGACAAATCCAATCCTGCCAATTACCGCCCCATCAGTCTATTCTCAATCATCAGCAAAGTGATGGAAGGTGTCATCGACAGTGCTATCAAGCGGCACTTACTCACCAATAACCTGCTCAATGATGCCCAGTTTGGGTTCTGCCAGGACCACTCGGCTCCCGACCTCATTACAGTCTTGGTCCAAACATGGACAAAGGAGCTGAATTCCAGAGGTGAGGTGAGAGTGACTGTCCTTGACATCAAGACAGCATTTGACCGAGTCTGGCATCAAGGAGCCCTAGTAAAACTGAAGTCAATGGGAATCAGGGGGAAAACGCTCCACTGGTTGGAGTCATACCTAGCACAAAGGAAGATTGTGGTGGTTGAAGGTCAATCATCACAGCCCCAGGACATCGCTGCAGGAGTTCCTCAGGGCAGTGTCCTAGGTCCAACCATCTTCAACTGCTTCATCAATGACCTTCCTTCCAACATAAGGTCAGAAATGGGGATGTTCACTGATGACTGCACAGTGTTCAGCGCCATTCACAACTCCACAGATAATGAAGCAGTCCATGCCCGCATGCAACAAGACCTGGACGATGTTCAGGCTTGGGCTGATAAGTGGCAGGTAACATTCGCGCCACAGAAGTGAAAGGCAATGACTATCTCCAACAAGCGAGAGTCTAGCCACCTCCCCTTGACATTCAATGGCATTACCATCGGCGAATCCCCCACTATCAACATCCTGGGGGTCACCATTGACCAGAAACTTAACTGGACCAGCCACGTAAATACTGTGGCTACAAGAGCAGGTCAGAGGCTAGGTATTCTGTGGCGAGTGTCTCACCTCCTGACTCCCAAAGCCTTTCCACCATCTACAAGGCACAAGTAAGGAGTGTGATGGAATACTCTCCACTTGCCTGGATGAGTGCGGCTCCAACAACACTCACGAAGCTCGACACCATCCAGGAGAAAGCAGCCCACTTGATTGGCACCCCATCCACCACCTTAAACATTCACTCCCTCCACCACCAGCGTACCGTGGCTGCAGTGTGTACCATCTACAAGATGCACTGCAGCAACTCGCCAAGGCTTCTTCGGCAGCACCTCCCAAACCCGCGACCTCTTCCACCGAGAAGGACAAGGGCAGCAGGCGCACGGAACACCACCACCTCCAAGTTCCCCTTCAAGTCACACACCATCCTGACTTGGAAGTATATCGCCGTTCCTTCATTATCGTTGGGTCAAAATCTTGGAACTCCCTCCCTAACAGCACTGTGGGAGTACCTTCACCACACAGACTGCAGCAGTTCAAGGCGGCGGCTCACCACCACCTTCTCAAGGGCAACTAGGGATGGGCAATAACTGCTGGCTTTGCCAGCGACGCCCTGATCCCATAAAAACGAATCAAAAATAAAAATTAAAAAAATCACATCTTTCCTGTAATGTGGTGACCAGAACTGCACGCAGTACTCTAGCTGAGGACTAACTAGTGTTTTATACAGTTGAAGCATAATCCCCCTGCTCTTGTATTCTGTGCCTCGGCTAAGAAAGGCAAGCATTGTGTATGCCTTCTTAACCACCTTATCTACCTGGCCTGTTACCTTCAGGGATCTGTGGACATGCACTCCAAGGACCCTTTGTTCCTCTACACTACACAGTGTCCTACCATTTAATGTGTATTCTCTTTCCTTGTTAGCCCTCCCCAAATGCATACCTCACACTTCTCCGGATTGAATTCCATTTGCCACTGTTCTGCCCACCTGACCAATTTATTGATATCTTCCTGCAGTCTACAGCTTCCTTCTTCAGTATCAACCACACAGCCGATTTTAGTATCATCTGCAAACTACTTAATCGTACCCCTGTATTCAAGTCTAGATCATTGATATATACCACAAAAAGCAAGGGACCTAGTACCGAGCCCTGCGGAACCCCACTGGAAACAGCCTTCCAGTCACAAAAACACCCATCAACCATTACCCTCTGCTTCCTGTCTCCGAGCCAGTTTTGAATCCAACTTGACACTTTGCCCTGGATCCCATGGGCTTTTAACTTCGTGACCAGTCTGCCATGTGGAACCTTATCAAAAGCCTTGCTAAAGTCCATATACACTACATTAAACGCACTACCCTCAACTACCCTCCTTGTTACCTCCTCAAAAAATTCAATCAAGTTTGTCAGACACGACCTTCCCTTAACAAATCCGTGCTGACTATCATAAGAACATAAGAACATAAGAAATAGGAGCAGGAGTAGGCCAATCGGCCCCTCGAGCCTGCTCCGCCATTCAATAAGATCATGGCTGATCTGATCCTAACCGCCAATCTACTATCTACTATCACAGAACCATCTCCTGCATCTAACAGAATTGCACACACGAAATAGGAGCAGAATCAGGCTACACGGTCCCTGGGCCCGCTCCACTACCCACAGGGCCATGACCGATCCGAACCTAGACTCATGTCCAAATTCCTGCCCGCTCCCTGTAACCCTTAATGCCCTTTACTTCTAGGAAACTGTCTATTTCTGTTTTAAATTTATTTAATGATGTAGCTTCTACAGCTTTTTGTGGCAGCATATTCCATGGACCTACCACCCTCTGAGTGAAGTAGTTCCTCCTCATCTCAGTTTTGAAAGAGCAGCCCCTTATTCTAAGACTATGTCCCCTAGTTCTAGTCTCACCCGTCATCGGGAACATCCTCCCCGCATCCACCCGATCCAACCCCTTCACAATCTTATATGTTTCTTTGATTAATCCATGTCTTTCTAAATGAAGATTTATCCTGCCCTTCAGAATTCTTTACAATAATTTTCCCACCACCGAGGTTAGGCTGACTGGCCTGTAATTACTCGGTCTATCCTTTTCTCCCTTTTTAAACAATGTTACCTCATTAGCAGTCCTCCAGTCCTCCAGCACCACACCTGAAGGCAGAGAGGATTGACCTCACCATCCTCGGCCTCTTGCATTGTTCCACGGAAGCTCAGCGTAAGCTCGAGGAACAGCACCTCATCTTTCGTTTAGGCACGCTACAGCCCTCTGGACTCGCATAGAGTTCAACAATTTCAGATCATAACCACGGCCCCTATCATATATATATATATATATATATTTTATTTTTTTATCCACCCTTTTGTTTGGCCCCCTTTTTTTCTTCCCTCCTAGAAGCTGGCAGCTGTCCTTCATTCTGCCAGCGCATATCACACTTCATCTAGCCTCAACCTGTCACATTATCACCTCCTCTTGCCTTGAATATCTCTCAATGTCTCTTAATCTCTCCTGCTTTCTATCCCACCACTGACCTTCCCTTTTGTTCTTTCATCCCCTCCCCCTTTTCCCAGCATTATACTTGCTTTAAATCTATTTCATTTCCTGCTTTTTTCCAGTTCTGATGAAAGGTCTTCGACCTGAAATGTTAACTCTGTTTCTCTCTCCACGGATGCTGCCTGGCCTGCTGAGTTTTTCCAGCGTTTTCTGTTGTTATTTCAGATTTCCAGCATCCGCAGTATTTTGCTATCGTACGAGGATTGAAAAATGATGGTCAGAGCCTCTGCTGTTTCCTCTTTTGGTTCGCTTAACAGCCTGGGATACATTTCATCCGGGCCTGGGGATTTATCAACTGTTATAGCTGCTAAACCCCTTAATACTTCCTCTCTCACTATGTTTATTTCATCTAATATTTCACACTCCTCCTCCCGATAGCAATGTCTGCTTCGCCCCTCTCCTTTGTGAAAACAGACGCAAAGTATTCATTAAGAACCCTACCGACATCTCCCACCTCCACACACAGATTACCCTCATGATCTCTAATAGGCCCTATCCTTTCTTTAGTTATCCTCTTACTATTAAAATATTTATAAAACATCTTTGGGTTTTCCTTGATTTTACTTAGCAAGAATTTTTCATGCTCTCTCTTTCCTTTCCTACACTTTCCGCTACTTCTGGCGCCACGAAAAAATTAGCGACCCCACTGCCAAAATTCATCGGTAGCGCCCCAAGAGGGAAGCCGGGCGCTGCGAGGGAATATCGCGGCGCTACGTGCCGCAGTATTGCAGGCCTTCCTCCCCTTCTTAAAGGTGAGGGGCCTTGCGCAGCACGACCCGGGGCCCAGCAGGGCCACCAGGGATCGGGAGTGCCGGCAAAAGAGCCTGGCACTCAAGAGAAGTGCCGGGCTCACGGAGCGCAGCTGGCACTCCGCGGGGGGGGCGGGTCAGGAGGCCGGGGACGGCAACGGGGGGCAGGTACTGGCAGGCGGCCAGCAACAAAAATGGTCGCTCGGCTCCTCGCCTTTAATTAGCGCTGCCCTGGCCGCAGGTGGGCCCCATGACCCCGTTGGACATAGCTTTCAGCGGTAAGACAGGGGGCGCTACGGCGATAATGGTTACCGCCGCCGCTAACCTCCCGCTGAATTTCGCGGGAGGCGTTGGCGGTGCCGCGCCCGGGCGCTAGTTGCTTTGCGCCCCGTTATCGCCCTCTTAGGGCGCTAACGGGAGGCACAAAGCAACCGAATTTTTGGGCCTATAGGCCTAGTCTACTCAACTCCTCCTCATAGGATATTCCCCTCATTCCAGGAATCAGTCTAGTGAACTTTCGCTGCACCCCCTCTATGGCAAGTATGTCTTTCCTTATGTAAGGAGACCAGAACCGTACACAATACTCCAGGTGTGGCCTCACCAATGCCCTGTATAATTGTAGTAAGACTTTGTTACTCTTATAGAAACATAGAATATAGAAACATAGAAAAATAGGAGCAGGAGTAGGCCATTCGGCCCTTCAAGCCTGCTCCGCCATTCAATATGATCATGGCTGATCCTCTATCTCAATACCATATTCCCGCTCTCTCCCCATACCCCTTGATGCCTTTTGTGTCTAGAAATCTATCTATCTCCTTATTAAGTATATTCAGTGACTTGGCCTCCACAGCCTTCTGTGGTAGAGAATTCCACAGGTTCACCACCCTCTGAGTGAAGAAATTTCTCCTCATCTCAGTCCTCGTTCTAGACCCCCCAGCCAGGGGAAACATCCACCCTGCATCCAGTCTGTCTAGCCCTGTCAGAATTTTATACGTTTTAATGAGATCTCCTCTCATTCTTTTAAACTCTAGTGAATACAGGCCTAATCGACCCAATCTCTCCTCATACGACAGTCCTGCCATCCCAGGAATCAGTCTGGTGAACCTTCGCTGCACTCCCTCCATGGCAAGTATATCCTTTCTTAGGTAAGGAGACCAAAACTGCACACAGTACTCCAGGTGTGGTCTCACCAAGACCCTGCATAACTGTAGTAAGACATCCTTGCTCCTGTACTCAAATCCTCTTGCAACGAAGGCCAACATATCATTTGCCTTCCTAATTGCTTGCTGCATCTGCATGTTTGCTTTCAGTGACTGGTGTACAAGGATACCCAGGTCCCTTTGTACATCAACATTTCCCAATGCATCACCATTTAATAATACTCTGCCTTACTGTTTTTCCTACTGAAGTGGATAACTTCACATTTATTCATGTTATACTGCATCTGCCATGTATTTGCCCACTCACTCAACTTGTCTAAATTGCCTTGAAGCCTCTTTGTATCCTCCTCACAACTCACAATTCCACCTAGTTTCATGTCGTCAGCAAACTTGGAAATATTACATTTGGTTCCCTCATCCAATTCATTGATATATATTGTGAATAGCTGGGGCCCAAGCACTGATCACTGCTGTACCCCACTAGTCACCGCCTGCCACCCCGAAAAAGACCCATTTATTCCTACTCTCTGTTTCCCGTCTGTTAACCAATTTTCAATCCATGCCAGTATATTACCCCCAATCCCATGTGCTTCAATTTTGCAGACTAACATCCTATGTGTGACTTTATCAAAGGCCTTCTGAAAATCTAAATACATCACATCCACTGGTTCTCCCTTATCTATTCTACCAGTTACATCCTCAAAAATCTCCAGTAGGTTTGTCAAACACGATTTCCCTTTCATAAATCCATGTTGACTTTGTCTAATTCCAATGATATTTTCTAATATACTCTAATCCCTTTGTAACAAAAGCCAACATACCATTTGCTTTCCTAATTGCTTGTTGTGCCTGCATAGTAACTTTCTGTGATTCATGTACAAGGACACCCAGGTCCCTCTGAGTGCAAACGTTTCCCAGTCTCTCACCATTCAAAAAATATTCTACTTTTTTGTTTTTCCTACCAAAGTGGATAACTTCACACTTCCCCACATTGTATTCCATTTGCCATGTTCTTGCCCATTAAGTCAACCTGTCTATATTTCTCTGCAGCCTCTTTGTGTCCTCCTCACGGCTTACTTTCCCACATAACTTTGTATCATCAACAAACTTGGATACATTACACTCAGGCCCTTCATCCAAGTCATTAATATAAATCGTAAATAGCTGAGGCCCAAGCCTGATCCTTGCTGTACCCCACTAGTTACAGCCTGCCAACCTGAAAAAGTCCCGTTTATTCCTACTCTCTGTTTACTGTCCATTAACCAATCCTCAATCCATGTTAATATATTACCCCCAATCCCATGAGTCCTAATTTTGTGTAATAACCTCTTGTGTGGCTAACTGGCCTATAGTTCCCCGTTTTTTCTCTTCCTCCTTTCTTAAATAGCGGGGTTATGTTTGCTACCTTCCAATCCTTGGGGACTGTTCTAGAATCTAAGGAACTCTGGAAGATTAATACCAGTGCATCCACTATCTCTGCAGCTACCTCTTTTAAAACCCTAGGATGCTGGTTGTCAGGTCCAGGGGATTTGTTGCCACTTAGTCCCATTAATTTCTCCAGTACAATGTCTTTACTTATACTGATTTCTTTAAGTTCCTCATTCTCTCTAGACCCTTGGTTCCCCATTATTTCTGGAATGTTTTTTGTGTCTTCTACCGTGAAGACAGATACAAAGTATTTGTTTAATGTCTCTGCCATTTCCTTATTGCCCGTTATAATTCCACCTCTCTCTGCCTCTAATGGGCCCACGTTTATTTTCACTAATCTCTTTCTATTTACATACCTATAGAAACATTTACAGTCTGTTTTTATGTCTCTTGCTAATTTACTCTCATATTCTTTTTTCTCTTTCCTTATCAATTTCTTGGTCCTCCTTTGCTGAATTCTAAAATCCTCCCAATCCTCAGATTTACCAGTCTTTATGGCAACATTCCTTTGATCTAATACTATCTTTAACTTCTCTTGTTAGCCACGGTTGGACCACTTTTCCTGTGGAGTATTTCTGCCTTAAAGGAATGTATATTTGTTGCATAGTATATATTAATTCTTTAAATACTAGCCTTTGCTTTTTAATACCTTTTAACGTAGTTTCCCAATCTACCTTAGCCAACTCGCCCCTCATACCTATGTAGTTTGCTTTGTTTAGATTGAAGACCCTAGTATCGGATTTAACTAAATCTCTTCCAAACTGAATATAAAATTCTATCATATTATGGTCACTCTTCCCTAAAGGCCCCTTTACTACAAGGTTATTAATTAACCCTTTCTCATTGCACAATACTAGATCTAAAAGGAGCATGATTCAGTTAACATCCAGGAAGATTATTGGAAGTACATGAGTAAATTGAAAAAGTTAATATGGGAGGCAAAGAGAAGTTACAAGAAAAGATTAGCAGGCAACATTAAATTGAATCCTAAAACATTTTATAAACATAAAGGGGTGAAATTCATTATAGCCCAGGAATGGGCGGTAACTTCTGAAAAATTTGAGAATTAGCGCCAGGTGCTAATGCTTCAGACTGCACTCAAAATTAAGTCTCATTACACAAAGAAAGGATTGGAGTGCTAAATCAAGCGTTAATGGCCTAGCTCAGTGGCGTTAAACTCAAAGCTCTGACTAATATCAGGTGCAGTCTAATCACAAGTCATCGTTGCCATAGGCTCTTTCCAGTTCTTAAAGGGGAGGTTCATTGATGCTGTAATGAACTGGGGGCAAATCTTGCCAATCTCCTCCCCATCCAACTCATCCACCCCAGCGCTGACCCTGTGGATGCTGGCAGTGGGGCAGCCATTACTGACCCTCTTTGCATCTCCCTTCAGAATGTCCGTTCACTTGCGAACAAGGCCCTTGCCATCCATTAGCTTATCGTGGATGACTGCATCGATATCATGGCCCTGACGGAAACTTGGCTGAAGGGTGATGACACCTTACCCTTAAATGAAGCCTCCCCGCCTGGCTATACCTTCCACCACTTGCCCCGCTCAGACCGCCATGGTGGCTCTCATCACCAAATCTGTCTCCCTATTCCTCCAGCAGTTCACCCCTCTCACCTCTCATTTAAAATTCTTGTTCTCTACCGCCCACCCAAGTACCATAAAAACTTTATTGCTGAGATATCTTCACTGCTGTCCTCCCTCAGCCTCTGCACCGAGCGACTTCTCATCCTTGGTGATTTCAACCTCCATCTCAATTCATCATGCTCTCTCTCCTCTGAGTTCACTAGCCTCCTATCCTCCCTTAATCTCTCCCTCCATGTAAACTCCCCAACCCATATTCACGGCCACGCCCTTGAACTTGCCATCTCTCGTGGCCTCGCTACTCCCATCGTGTCAATTGCAGATAAGGCCATCTCTGACCATTTCCTCGTATCGCTCTCCAACCACATCCCCCTTCCCCCACCCCCCCCCCCAACCCTAGTTCCTTCTGTATCCGCCCCTGGAAAAACTCTCTCCCAACTCTCTTACAACTGCACTTATGAAATCGCAACTGTCCAGCCTCTGGCCCTCCAGTTACCATGACAGCTACCGTACTGCTCAACCATACCCTCACCACTATCTTTGATGCCCTAGTCCCTACTAAAACAATTACCTTCTGTCACCCTGGCCATTCCCCCTGGTACGGCTCTCATCTTCACTCCCTTAAGTCCAAAGGACGCAGACTCGAACGGATATGGTGGACAACTGGTTTAGCCATTCAGCGCCAGATCTGGCTGGACCACATAAAGCACTATCGGGCCATGCTCTCGTCTGCCAAAATTGCTCACTATTCCAGAATCATTCTGGAATGCAAAGATAAACCCCAGCTCCTATTCTTTATTGCTAACCGTCTTCTTAAACCCCTCTCCCCTGTCTCCTCCACCCTCACCTCCGATAACAAGTGTGAGGAGCTCATGGACTTCTTTGTCTCTAAGATTGAGACCATCCATTCAGCTGCCTCTGCCACTTCCCTTCCTTGCCCTAGCCCACCGGGCCAAACTTCCTCTAAGGTTCCCTATTGCCCTAGCCCTGAACTCACATCTTTCTTCAGTTTCTCTCCAATCTCCCCTCATGACCTCTCTGCACTCATCTTATCTATGAGACCCACCACCTGCTCCCTCGACCCTATTTCCACCAAACTGCTGACCACCCAACTTCCTTTTCTGGCTTTGATGTTAGCTAACATTGTCAACGGTTCTCTCTCCTCAGGCACTGTCCCCCTCTCCCTCAAATCTGCCGTCATCACCCCTCTCCTCAAAAAAACAACCCTTGGCCCCTCCATCCTTGCAAACTACCGCCTCATCTCCAACCTCCCTTTCCTCTCCAAAGTCCTTGAACCTGATGTCGCCTCCCAAATCCGTGCCCATCTTTCCCGCAATTCCATGTTTGAATCCCTCCAATCAGGTTTCCGCCCTTGCCACAGTACCGAAACGGCTCTCATCAAAGTCACAAATGACATCTTTTGTGACTGTGACAAAGGTAAACTAGCCCTCCTCGTCCTTCTTGACTTGTCTGCAGCCTTTGACACGGTTGATACAAAATATTTGTTTAACATTTCTGCCATTTCCTTATTCCCCATAATAATTTCTCCTGTCTCAGCCTCAAAGGGACCAATGTTTATTTTTGCTACTCTTTTCCTTTTCACATACTTGTAGAAACTCTTACAATCTGCTTTTATAATTCTTGCTAGTTTTCTCTCATATTCTATTTTTTCCCTTTTGATCAATTTTTTGGTCAACCTTTGCTGGTTTCTGAAACTCTCCCAATCCTCAGGCTTACTATTATTCTTTGCAACATTATAAGTGTAGAGGGAGCTTTACTTTGTATCTAACCCGTGCTGTACCTGCCCTGGGAGTGTTTGATGGGACAGTTAGAGGGGCTTTACTCTGTATCTAACCCGTGCTGTACCTGCCCTGGGTGTGTTTGATGGGGCAGTGTAGAGGGAGCTTTACTCTCTATCTAACCCATGCTGTACCTGCCCTGGGAGTGTTTGATGGGACAGTGTAGAGGGAGCCTTACTCTGTGAGAGTGAAGGGGCAGTGAGTGATTTGCGTCTTCAATAGAGCGCTTAATTACTGAGCTAAACATTAACATTTAATATTTATATATGCTGCAGTCAACTTAAGGAAGGAAAACTGGTGAAGCACATCATGTTCCCAACCTGAATCTGGTTTAAAGGGATTATTTTAATGTAAAGTGGAATTCATTGTAGTATTGCTCTCTTGGGACCTCTCAGTGAAGTAACTGACCGAGGTCACTGCCCTCCCAGGCCCCTGCCAGCCACATTTGATAGAGGAAGAAGTCCCAGTCCTTTCACAACAGCAGACGAGGCACATCAGAGAGCAAAGTATATTAAAGAGGCAGTGCCACTCCTGACAATCCATGTGTTTTTAAACCAGGGACTGAGCAGTAATACGATGAGCGACGTGATCATGGGGTAAAGTGCATCCTTCAGTAGACCCATTGCATTATAAAACCAGCAAGACTTCCTGTGTAAATATCGGCAGTGCATCAGACACCGACGCAGGTTTACTCAACACCACAACGTGGCATCGCTTTCAGAGGCAGCTTCTGGGAATTGAATCTGACTGAAATCCCCTCAGAACAGCTGCTGGAGTCTTAGGGGGAAAAGATTCGCTGTCGCCCCTTTTGGGGCATTAACGTCGCCGGGGCGCTAATTTTGTCGCCCCGAAAAAGTTAGCGCCCCTCCACCGGAATTTCATTAGTAGCGCCCCAAACAGGAGGCGGGGCTCTACTGGAAACGCTCCCCCTCCTTCTTGGGACGCTTCAACTGAAGATTTCAGTGCTACGTGCAACAGCACCACGCCCGTCCGCTCGTAGCGCCGCGTCATTGCAGGCCTCCATCCCCTGATTAAAGGGGAGGGGCCTAGCGCTGCGTGCACCGGGGCCCTGCTGGACCACCATGGAGCGAGGTGCCGGGGAAACAGCCCGGCCCTCAAGAGGAGCGCGGGGCTGATTGATCGCGGCCAGCACCGCGAAGAAAAAGGGAAAGGGGGCAGGTGCTGGCAGTTGGCCAAAAAAAATGCCCTCTGCCACCGCTGCAAAAACGCCCCCCTGACCCTGTCGGACATATCGTCCGGCGATAGGTCAGGGGGGCGCAAGGAAAGTTTGCAGCCAGGGCGCGAGCGGGGCGCTGCGTACGGCGATGATGTCATTGCTAGCGGCGCAGCACCGCCGCCGCTAACCTCCCGCTGAATTTCACGGGAGGCATTAGCGGCGCCACGCCCGGACACTAGGGGATCCGCACTCCGTTAACGCCCCCGGGGGCACCAACAAGAGGCGCAAATCAACCCAATTTTTTCCCCCTTAGAGTTCTCCCCCTTTTCTTGCTGCTTTCTCAGTCCACAGTTCTCCTTTCCGGTTTAGAGCAGTTTGCTCACCTCTTGTCTTTCTCGCACCTGTTGATAGCCTGACTGAGTTGACCTTTTTATATCAGGCCACATTCTTCATCACCTCCAGTTTGTAAAATCTCTTGGCAGGCTGTTAAACTCTCAGCCTGTGTGTAAGAGCAGGTGGTATATCTGTATTTCAGCCTTTATCTCTGTTCAGCCTTCGTGTCTGTTGAGGTCAGTCTGGAACAGGTTTCTCTCCTGCCTGTTCTGAATTAGTTCTGAAGAAGGTTCTCCAACTCCACTCTCCATTAACCTGTTTTTCTTTCTCTTTTCTAGAATTTTATTTTGTATTTATGTCAGATTAGTAACAATAGAGTAGTAATATTAGGAGATTTTAATTACCCTAATGTAGACTGTGAAAATCATAGTGCGAAGGGTAGGGAAGGAGAGAAAAAAAAGAAACTCTTGCATTTATATAGCACCTTTCACGACCACAGGATGTCCAAAAGCGCTATACAGCCAATGAAGTACTTTTTGAAATGGAGTCACTGTTGTAATGTATGAAACGCGGCAGCCAATTTGCACACAGCAAGCTCCCACAAACAGCAATGTGATAATGACCAGCTTATCTGTGTTAGTGATGTTGATTGATGGATAAAGATTGGCCAGGACACTGGGGAGAACTCCCCTGCTCTTCTTCGAAATAGTGCCATGGGATCATATAGTGAGGAATTTCAGATATGTGTACAGGAGAACTTTCGCAATCACTATGTCTCCAGTCCAACAATGACGGAAGCAGTGTTGGATCTGGTTCTGGGAAATGAAGTGGGGCAGGTGGAGTGTGTTACAGTAGGAGATCATCTCGCTAACAGTGACCACAACATCATTCGGTTTAAAGTAATTATGGAAAGAGAGCAGAAAATATCGAAGGTAAAAAATGCTCAACTGGGGAAGAGCTAATTTCAGTGATGTAAGAAGGGACACCACACAGGTAGATTGGAAAAGGCGATTGAAGGGTAAAGCAGTAACGGAGCACGGGAGGGCATTCAGGGAAGAAATAGCTTGTGTACAAAACAGGCATACTCCGTTGAAGGGAAAAGGCAGAGCATCCAAAGTGCCTTGGTTAACAAAGGAAATAAAAGTAAAATAAAACAGTAAAAGGAGGCTTATGAAAAATGTCAGGAGCATAAGAACTTAAGAAACAGGAGCTGGAGTCGGCCATTTCATCGAATCATAGAAAGTTACAGCACGGAAGGAGGCCATTTCGGCCCATCGTGTCCGCGCCGGCCAACAAAGAGCTATCCAGCCTAATCCCACTTCCCATCTCTGGGTCCATAGCCCTGCATGTTACAGCATCCCAAGTGCACATCCAAGTACTTTTTAAATGTGGTTAGGGTTCCTGCCTCTACCACCCTTTCAGGCAGTGAGTTCCAGACCCCCACAACCCTCTGGGTGAAGAAATTTCCTCTCAAATCCCCTCTAAACCTTCCACCAATTACTTTAAATCTGTGCCCCCTGGTTTTTGAACCCTCTGCTAAGGGAAATAGGTTGTTTCTATCCACTTTATCTAGGCCCCTCATAATTTTATACACCTCAATAAGGTATCCCCTCAGCCTACACTGTTCCAAGGAAAACAAACCCAGCCTATCCAGTCTTTCTTCATAGCTAAGATTCTCTACTCCCGGCAACATCCTTGTAAATCTCGTCTGTACCCTCTCGAGTGCAATCTAAAGCGGAAGCAGCATGCTACAGACAGGGCTAAGCGATCCCACAAGCAACGGATCAGATCAAAGCTCTGCAGTCCTGCCACATCCAGTCGTGAATGGTGGTGGACCATTAAACAACTAACGGGAGGAGGAGGCTCCAAGAATATCCCCATCCTCAATGATGGTGGAGCCCAGCACGTGAGTGCCAAAGACAAGGCTGAAGCATTTGCAACCAACTTCAGCCAGAAGTGCCGAGTGGATGATCCATATCGGCCTACTCCCGAGGTCCCCACCATCACAGAAGCCAGTCTTCAGCCAATTCGATTCACTCCACGTGATATCAAGAAACGGCTGAGCGCACTGGATACAGCAAAGGCTATGGGCCCCGACACCATCCCGGCTGTCGTGCTGAAGACTTGTGCTCCAGAACTAGCCGCGCCTCTAGCCAAGCTGTTCCAGTACAGCTACAACACTGGCATCTATCCGACAATGTGGAAACCTGCCCAGGTATGTCCTGTCCACAAAAAGCAGGACAAATCCAATCCTGCCAATTACCGCCCCATCAGTCTATTCTCAATCATCAGCAAAGTGATGGAAGGTGTCATCGACAGTGCTATCAAGCGGCACTTACTCACCAATAACCTGCTCAATGATGCCCAGTTTGGGTTCTGCCAGGACCACTCGGCTCCCGACCTCATTACAGTCTTGGTCCAAACATGGACAAAGGAGCTGAATTCCAGAGGTGAGGTGAGAGTGACTGTCCTTGACATCAAGACAGCATTTGACCGAGTCTGGCATCAAGGAGCCCTAGTAAAACTGAAGTCAATGGGAATCAGGGGGAAAACGCTCCACTGGTTGGAGTCATACCTAGCACAAAGGAAGATTGTGGTGGTTGAAGGTCAATCATCACAGCCCCAGGACATCGCTGCAGGAGTTCCTCAGGGCAGTGTCCTAGGTCCAACCATCTTCAACTGCTTCATCAATGACCTTCCTTCCAACATAAGGTCAGAAATGGGGATGTTCACTGATGACTGCACAGTGTTCAGCGCCATTCACAACTCCACAGATAATGAAGCAGTCCATGCCCGCATGCAACAAGACCTGGACGATGTTCAGGCTTGGGCTGATAAGTGGCAGGTAACATTCGCGCCACAGAAGTGAAAGGCAATGACTATCTCCAACAAGCGAGAGTCTAGCCACCTCCCCTTGACATTCAATGGCATTACCATCGGCGAATCCCCCACTATCAACATCCTGGGGGTCACCATTGACCAGAAACTTAACTGGACCAGCCACGTAAATACTGTGGCTACAAGAGCAGGTCAGAGGCTAGGTATTCTGTGGCGAGTGTCTCACCTCCTGACTCCCAAAGCCTTTCCACCATCTACAAGGCACAAGTAAGGAGTGTGATGGAATACTCTCCACTTGCCTGGATGAGTGCGGCTCCAACAACACTCACGAAGCTCGACACCATCCAGGAGAAAGCAGCCCACTTGATTGGCACCCCATCCACCACCTTAAACATTCACTCCCTCCACCACCAGCGTACCGTGGCTGCAGTGTGTACCATCTACAAGATGCACTGCAGCAACTCGCCAAGGCTTCTTCGGCAGCACCTCCCAAACCCGCGACCTCTTCCACCGAGAAGGACAAGGGCAGCAGGCGCACGGAACACCACCACCTCCAAGTTCCCCTTCAAGTCACACACCATCCTGACTTGGAAGTATATCGCCGTTCCTTCATTATCGTTGGGTCAAAATCTTGGAACTCCCTCCCTAACAGCACTGTGGGAGTACCTTCACCACACAGACTGCAGCAGTTCAAGGCGGCGGCTCACCACCACCTTCTCAAGGGCAACTAGGGATGGGCAATAAATGCTGGCTTTGCCAGCGACGCCCTGATCCCATAAAAACGAATCAAAAATAAAAATTAAAAAAATCACATCTTTCCTGTAATGTGGTGACCAGAACTGCACGCAGTACTCTAGCTGAGGACTAACTAGTGTTTTATACAGTTGAAGCATAATCCCCCTGCTCTTGTATTCTGTGCCTCGGCTAAGAAAGGCAAGCATTGTGTATGCCTTCTTAACCACCTTATCTACCTGGCCTGTTACCTTCAGGGATCTGTGGACATGCACTCCAAGGACCCTTTGTTCCTCTACACTACACAGTGTCCTACCATTTAATGTGTATTCTCTTTCCTTGTTAGCCCTCCCCAAATGCATACCTCACACTTCTCCGGATTGAATTCCATTTGCCACTGTTCTGCCCACCTGACCAATTTATTGATATCTTCCTGCAGTCTACAGCTTCCTTCTTCAGTATCAACCACACAGCCGATTTTAGTATCATCTGCAAACTACTTAATCGTACCCCTGTATTCAAGTCTAGATCATTGATATATACCACAAAAAGCAAGGGACCTAGTACCGAGCCCTGCGGAACCCCACTGGAAACAGCCTTCCAGTCACAAAAACACCCATCAACCATTACCCTCTGCTTCCTGTCTCCGAGCCAGTTTTGAATCCAACTTGACACTTTGCCCTGGATCCCATGGGCTTTTAACTTCGTGACCAGTCTGCCATGTGGAACCTTATCAAAAGCCTTGCTAAAGTCCATATACACTACATTAAACGCACTACCCTCAACTACCCTCCTTGTTACCTCCTCAAAAAATTCAATCAAGTTTGTCAGACACGACCTTCCCTTAACAAATCCGTGCTGACTATCATAAGAACATAAGAACATAAGAAATAGGAGCAGGAGTAGGCCAATCGGCCCCTCGAGCCTGCTCCGCCATTCAATAAGATCATGGCTGATCTGATCCTAACCGCCAATCTACTATCTACTATCACAGAACCATCTCCTGCATCTAACAGAATTGCACACACGAAATAGGAGCAGAATCAGGCTACACGGTCCCTGGGCCCGCTCCACTACCCACAGGGCCATGACCGATCCGAACCTAGACTCATGTCCAAATTCCTGCCCGCTCCCTGTAACCCTTAATGCCCTTTACTTCTAGGAAACTGTCTATTTCTGTTTTAAATTTATTTAATGATGTAGCTTCTACAGCTTTTTGTGGCAGCATATTCCATGGACCTACCACCCTCTGAGTGAAGTAGTTCCTCCTCATCTCAGTTTTGAAAGAGCAGCCCCTTATTCTAAGACTATGTCCCCTAGTTCTAGTCTCACCCGTCATCGGGAACATCCTCCCCGCATCCACCCGATCCAACCCCTTCACAATCTTATATGTTTCTTTGATTAATCCATGTCTTTCTAAATGAAGATTTATCCTGCCCTTCAGAATTCTTTACAATAATTTTCCCACCACCGAGGTTAGGCTGACTGGCCTGTAATTACTCGGTCTATCCTTTTCTCCCTTTTTAAACAATGTTACCTCATTAGCAGTCCTCCAGTCCTCCAGCACCACACCTGAAGGCAGAGAGGATTGACCTCACCATCCTCGGCCTCTTGCATTGTTCCACGGAAGCTCAGCGTAAGCTCGAGGAACAGCACCTCATCTTTCGTTTAGGCACGCTACAGCCCTCTGGACTCGCATAGAGTTCAACAATTTCAGATCATAACCACGGCCCCTATCATATATATATATATATATATATATATATATATATTTTATTTTTTTATCCACCCTTTTGTTTGGCCCCCTTTTTTTCTTCCCTCCTAGAAGCTGGCAGCTGTCCTTCATTCTGCCAGCGCATATCACACTTCATCTAGCCTCAACCTGTCACATTATCACCTCCTCTTGCCTTGAATATCTCTCAATGTCTCTTAATCTCTCCTGCTTTCTATCCCACCACTGACCTTCCCTTTTGTTCTTTCATCCCCTCCCCCTTTTCCCAGCATTATACTTGCTTTAAATCTATTTCATTTCCTGCTTTTTTCCAGTTCTGATGAAAGGTCTTCGACCTGAAATGTTAACTCTGTTTCTCTCTCCACGGATGCTGCCTGGCCTGCTGAGTTTTTCCAGCGTTTTCTGTTGTTATTTCAGATTTCCAGCATCCGCAGTATTTTGCTATCGTACGAGGATTGAAAAATGATGGTCAGAGCCTCTGCTGTTTCCTCTTTTGGTTCGCTTAACAGCCTGGGATACATTTCATCCGGGCCTGGGGATTTATCAACTGTTATAGCTGCTAAACCCCTTAATACTTCCTCTCTCACTATGTTTATTTCATCTAATATTTCACACTCCTCCTCCCGATAGCAATGTCTGCTTCGCCCCTCTCCTTTGTGAAAACAGACGCAAAGTATTCATTAAGAACCCTACCGACATCTCCCACCTCCACACACAGATTACCCTCATGATCTCTAATAGGCCCTATCCTTTCTTTAGTTATCCTCTTACTATTAAAATATTTATAAAACATCTTTGGGTTTTCCTTGATTTTACTTAGCAAGAATTTTTCATGCTCTCTCTTTCCTTTCCTACACTTTCCGCTACTTCTGGCGCCACGAAAAAATTAGCGACCCCACTGCCAAAATTCATCGGTAGCGCCCCAAGAGGGAAGCCGGGCGCTGCGAGGGAATATCGCGGCGCTACGTGCCGCAGTATTGCAGGCCTTCCTCCCCTTCTTAAAGGTGAGGGGCCTTGCGCAGCACGACCCGGGGCCCAGCAGGGCCACCAGGGATCGGGAGTGCCGGCAAAAGAGCCTGGCACTCAAGAGAAGTGCCGGGCTCACGGAGCGCAGCTGGCACTCCGCGGGGGGGGGCGGGTCAGGAGGCCGGGGACGGCAACGGGGGGCAGGTACTGGCAGGCGGCCAGCAACAAAAATGGTCGCTCGGCTCCTCGCCTTTAATTAGCGCTGCCCTGGCCGCAGGTGGGCCCCATGACCCCGTTGGACATAGCTTTCAGCGGTAAGACAGGGGGCGCTACGGCGATAATGGTTACCGCCGCCGCTAACCTCCCGCTGAATTTCGCGGGAGGCGTTGGCGGTGCCGCGCCCGGGCGCTAGTTGCTTTGCGCCCCGTTATCGCCCTCTTAGGGCGCTAACGGGAGGCACAAAGCAACCGAATTTTTGGGCCTATAGGCCTAGTCTACTCAACTCCTCCTCATAGGATATTCCCCTCATTCCAGGAATCAGTCTAGTGAACTTTCGCTGCACCCCCTCTATGGCAAGTATGTCTTTCCTTATGTAAGGAGACCAGAACTGTACACAATACTCCAGGTGTGGCCTCACCAATGCCCTGTATAATTGTAGTAAGACTTTGTTACTCTTATAGAAACATAGAATATAGAAACATAGAAAAATAGGAGCAGGAGTAGGCCATTCGGCCCTTCAAGCCTGCTCCGCCATTCAATATGATCATGGCTGATCCTCTATCTCAATACCATATTCCCGCTCTCTCCCCATACCCCTTGATGCCTTTTGTGTCTAGAAATCTATCTATCTCCTTATTAAGTATATTCAGTGACTTGGCCTCCACAGCCTTCTGTGGTAGAGAATTCCACAGGTTCACCACCCTCTGAGTGAAGAAATTTCTCCTCATCTCAGTCCTCGTTCTAGACCCCCCAGCCAGGGGAAACATCCACCCTGCATCCAGTCTGTCTAGCCCTGTCAGAATTTTATACGTTTTAATGAGATCTCCTCTCATTCTTTTAAACTCTAGTGAATACAGGCCTAATCGACCCAATCTCTCCTCATACGACAGTCCTGCCATCCCAGGAATCAGTCTGGTGAACCTTCGCTGCACTCCCTCCATGGCAAGTATATCCTTTCTTAGGTAAGGAGACCAAAACTGCACACAGTACTCCAGGTGTGGTCTCACCAAGACCCTGCATAACTGTAGTAAGACATCCTTGCTCCTGTACTCAAATCCTCTTGCAACGAAGGCCAACATATCATTTGCCTTCCTAATTGCTTGCTGCATCTGCATGTTTGCTTTCAGTGACTGGTGTACAAGGATACCCAGGTCCCTTTGTACATCAACATTTCCCAATGCATCACCATTTAATAATACTCTGCCTTACTGTTTTTCCTACTGAAGTGGATAACTTCACATTTATTCATGTTATACTGCATCTGCCATGTATTTGCCCACTCACTCAACTTGTCTAAATTGCCTTGAAGCCTCTTTGTATCCTCCTCACAACTCACAATTCCACCTAGTTTCATGTCGTCAGCAAACTTGGAAATATTACATTTGGTTCCCTCATCCAATTCATTGATATATATTGTGAATAGCTGGGGCCCAAGCACTGATCACTGCTGTACCCCACTAGTCACCGCCTGCCACCCCGAAAAAGACCCATTTATTCCTACTCTCTGTTTCCCGTCTGTTAACCAATTTTCAATCCATGCCAGTATATTACCCCCAATCCCATGTGCTTCAATTTTGCAGACTAACATCCTATGTGTGACTTTATCAAAGGCCTTCTGAAAATCTAAATACATCACATCCACTGGTTCTCCCTTATCTATTCTACCAGTTACATCCTCAAAAATCTCCAGTAGGTTTGTCAAACACGATTTCCCTTTCATAAATCCATGTTGACTTTGTCTAATTCCAATGATATTTTCTAATATACTCTAATCCCTTTGTAACAAAAGCCAACATACCATTTGCTTTCCTAATTGCTTGTTGTGCCTGCATAGTAACTTTCTGTGATTCATGTACAAGGACACCCAGGTCCCTCTGAGTGCAAACGTTTCCCAGTCTCTCACCATTCAAAAAATATTCTACTTTTTTGTTTTTCCTACCAAAGTGGATAACTTCACACTTCCCCACATTGTATTCCATTTGCCATGTTCTTGCCCATTAAGTCAACCTGTCTATATTTCTCTGCAGCCTCTTTGTGTCCTCCTCACGGCTTACTTTCCCACATAACTTTGTATCATCAACAAACTTGGATACATTACACTCAGGCCCTTCATCCAAGTCATTAATATAAATCGTAAATAGCTGAGGCCCAAGCCTGATCCTTGCTGTACCCCACTAGTTACAGCCTGCCAACCTGAAAAAGTCCCGTTTATTCCTACTCTCTGTTTACTGTCCATTAACCAATCCTCAATCCATGTTAATATATTACCCCCAATCCCATGAGTCCTAATTTTGTGTAATAACCTCTTGTGTGGCTAACTGGCCTATAGTTCCCCGTTTTTTCTCTTCCTCCTTTCTTAAATAGCGGGGTTATGTTTGCTACCTTCCAATCCTTGGGGACTGTTCTAGAATCTAAGGAACTCTGGAAGATTAATACCAGTGCATCCACTATCTCTGCAGCTACCTCTTTTAAAACCCTAGGATGCTGGTTGTCAGGTCCAGGGGATTTGTTGCCACTTAGTCCCATTAATTTCTCCAGTACAATGTCTTTACTTATACTGATTTCTTTAAGTTCCTCATTCTCTCTAGACCCTTGGTTCCCCATTATTTCTGGAATGTTTTTTGTGTCTTCTACCGTGAAGACAGATACAAAGTATTTGTTTAATGTCTCTGCCATTTCCTTATTGCCCGTTATAATTCCACCTCTCTCTGCCTCTAATGGGCCCACGTTTATTTTCACTAATCTCTTTCTATTTACATACCTATAGAAACATTTACAGTCTGTTTTTATGTCTCTTGCTAATTTACTCTCATATTCTTTTTTCTCTTTCCTTATCAATTTCTTGGTCCTCCTTTGCTGAATTCTAAAATCCTCCCAATCCTCAGATTTACCAGTCTTTATGGCAACATTCCTTTGATCTAATACTATCTTTAACTTCTCTTGTTAGCCACGGTTGGACCACTTTTCCTGTGGAGTATTTCTGCCTTAAAGGAATGTATATTTGTTGCATAGTATATATTAATTCTTTAAATACTAGCCTTTGCTTTTTAATACCTTTTAACGTAGTTTCCCAATCTACCTTAGCCAACTCGCCCCTCATACCTATGTAGTTTGCTTTGTTTAGATTGAAGACCCTAGTATCGGATTTAACTAAATCTCTTCCAAACTGAATATAAAATTCTATCATATTATGGTCACTCTTCCCTAAAGGCCCCTTTACTACAAGGTTATTAATTAACCCTTTCTCATTGCACAATACTAGATCTAAAAGGAGCATGATTCAGTTAACATCCAGGAAGATTATTGGAAGTACATGAGTAAATTGAAAAAGTTAATATGGGAGGCAAAGAGAAGTTACAAGAAAAGATTAGCAGGCAACATTAAATTGAATCCTAAAACATTTTATAAACATAAAGGGGTGAAATTCATTATAGCCCAGGAATGGGCGGTAACTTCTGAAAAATTTGAGAATTAGCGCCAGGTGCTAATGCTTCAGACTGCACTCAAAATTAAGTCTCATTACACAAAGAAAGGATTGGAGTGCTAAATCAAGCGTTAATGGCCTAGCTCAGTGGCGTTAAACTCAAAGCTCTGACTAATATCAGGTGCAGTCTAATCACAAGTCATCGTTGCCATAGGCTCTTTCCAGTTCTTAAAGGGGAGGTTCATTGATGCTGTAATGAACTGGGGGCAAATCTTGCCAATCTCCTCCCCATCCAACTCATCCACCCCAGCGCTGACCCTGTGGATGCTGGCAGTGGGGCAGCCATTACTGACCCTCTTTGCATCTCCCTTCAGAATGTCCGTTCACTTGCGAACAAGGCCCTTGCCATCCATTAGCTTATCGTGGATGACTGCATCGATATCATGGCCCTGACGGAAACTTGGCTGAAGGGTGATGACACCTTACCCTTAAATGAAGCCTCCCCGCCTGGCTATACCTTCCACCACTTGCCCCGCTCAGACCGCCATGGTGGCTCTCATCACCAAATCTGTCTCCCTATTCCTCCAGCAGTTCACCCCTCTCACCTCTCATTTAAAATTCTTGTTCTCTACCGCCCACCCAAGTACCATAAAAACTTTATTGCTGAGATATCTTCACTGCTGTCCTCCCTCAGCCTCTGCACCGAGCGACTTCTCATCCTTGGTGATTTCAACCTCCATCTCAATTCATCATGCTCTCTCTCCTCTGAGTTCACTAGCCTCCTATCCTCCCTTAATCTCTCCCTCCATGTAAACTCCCCAACCCATATTCACGGCCACGCCCTTGAACTTGCCATCTCTCGTGGCCTCGCTACTCCCATCGTGTCAATTGCAGATAAGGCCATCTCTGACCATTTCCTCGTATCGCTCTCCAACCACATCCCCCTTCCCCCACCCCCCCCCAACCCTAGTTCCTTCTGTATCCGCCCCTGGAAAAACTCTCTCCCAACTCTCTTACAACTGCACTTATGAAATCGCAACTGTCCAGCCTCTGGCCCTCCAGTTACCATGACAGCTACCGTACTGCTCAACCATACCCTCACCACTATCTTTGATGCCCTAGTCCCTACTAAAACAATTACCTTCTGTCACCCTGGCCATTCCCCCTGGTACGGCTCTCATCTTCACTCCCTTAAGTCCAAAGGACGCAGACTCGAACGGATATGGTGGACAACTGGTTTAGCCATTCAGCGCCAGATCTGGCTGGACCACATAAAGCACTATCGGGCCATGCTCTCGTCTGCCAAAATTGCTCACTATTCCAGAATCATTCTGGAATGCAAAGATAAACCCCAGCTCCTATTCTTTATTGCTAACCGTCTTCTTAAACCCCTCTCCCCTGTCTCCTCCACCCTCACCTCCGATAACAAGTGTGAGGAGCTCATGGACTTCTTTGTCTCTAAGATTGAGACCATCCATTCAGCTGCCTCTGCCACTTCCCTTCCTTGCCCTAGCCCACCGGGCCAAACTTCCTCTAAGGTTCCCTATTGCCCTAGCCCTGAACTCACATCTTTCTTCAGTTTCTCTCCAATCTCCCCTCATGACCTCTCTGCACTCATCTTATCTATGAGACCCACCACCTGCTCCCTCGACCCTATTTCCACCAAACTGCTGACCACCCAACTTCCTTTTCTGGCTTTGATGTTAGCTAACATTGTCAACGGTTCTCTCTCCTCAGGCACTGTCCCCCTCTCCCTCAAATCTGCCGTCATCACCCCTCTCCTCAAAAAAACAACCCTTGGCCCCTCCATCCTTGCAAACTACCGCCTCATCTCCAACCTCCCTTTCCTCTCCAAAGTCCTTGAACCTGATGTCGCCTCCCAAATCCGTGCCCATCTTTCCCGCAATTCCATGTTTGAATCCCTCCAATCAGGTTTCCGCCCTTGCCACAGTACCGAAACGGCTCTCATCAAAGTCACAAATGACATCTTTTGTGACTGTGACAAAGGTAAACTAGCCCTCCTCGTCCTTCTTGACTTGTCTGCAGCCTTTGACACGGTTGACCACTCCATCCTTCTCCAACTCGTCTCCACCATCGTCTAGCTGGGTGGGACTGCACTCGCCTGGTTCCATTCTTATCTATCTAATCGGAGCCAGAGAATCACCTGCAATAGCTTCTCTTCCTGCTCCCACATTGTTACCTCTGGTGTCCCCCAAGGATCTATCCTTGGCCCCCCTCCTATTTCTCATCTACATGTTGCCCCTTGGCGACATCATCCGAAAACACAGCATCAGTTTCCACATGTACACTGACGACACCCAGCTCTACCTCACTACCTCTTCTCTCGACCCCTCCACGGTCTCTAAATTGTTAGACTGCTTGTCTGACATCCAGTTCTGGATGAGCAGAAATTTTCTCCAATTAAATATTGGGAAGACCGAAGCCGTTGTCTTCGGTCCCTGCCACAAACTCCGTTCCCTAGACACTGACTTCATCCCTCTCCCTAACATCTGTCTGAGGCTGAACCACACTGTTCGCAACCTTGGTGTCATATTTGACCCTGAAATGAGCTTCCGACCACATATCCGCAGCATAACTAAACCAGCCTACTTCCACCTCCGTAACATCGCCCGTCTCCGCCCTTGCCTCAGCTCATCCGCTGCTGAAACCCTCATCCATGCCTTTGTTACCTCTAGACTTGAGTGTTCCAACGCACTCCTGGCTGGCCTTCCACATTCCACCCTACGTAAACTTAAGGTCATCCAAAACTCAGCTGCCTGTATCCTAACTCGCACCAAGCCCCGTTCACCCATCACCCCTGTGCTCGCTGGCCTACATTGGCTCCCGGATAAGCAGCGCCTCAATTTCAAAATTCTCATCCTTGTTTTCAAATCCCTCCATGGCCTCGCCCCTCCCTATCTCTGTAACCTCCTTCAGCCCTACAGTCCCAGGGAGAGAACCCGCAGATTCTGCGACCAGGCATTGGAGGCGTTGGTCTTCGCTGTGGAGAGACGGAGGGCGGTGCTCTACCCAGCAAGTGGCAGGAGGCCCTCGCCGCAAGTGTTCCGAGCCATGTGGAGGGAGGTAGCCCAGCACGTCTCGGGCAGCACTGTCATCCCCAGGACCCACACACAGTGCAGGAAGAAATTTAACAACCTCACTCGGGTGGTCAGGGTGAGTCAACGCTACATACCACCACCTGAACCTCAGTCTGCACACACTGCCCAAAGCACCACACCCCTAGCATTCACCCTCCAACAATCTCTACCTACCAACACTCACACCCACATCTCACGCCTTGCACACAATGACAGCTATTCAACTATGGCAGGCACATCACCCAAACACATTGCTCCACACTCACTCACACACAAGGTGGCTCACAACAGGAAGGAGCAGGAGCGCACAGGTGGGGGACAAGCCGACACCCAACCACTGTCTGAGCTGGAGAATTGAGTGCTGCAGATTATTGGGCGCGAGGTGGTCGGCGCTGTGGTCACCGGCGACGTTGACCCCCTTGGGGACAACAGCGGTATGTTCATCCCTACTCCTTCTCACATCCCACTTCTCCCTCACCCCACAAACGTTTCGCACTTTCCAGCTAATCATGCTGTATGCATGCATTTCTCCCTTCCTGCACCCCTCCCCCCACCTTAACCCGACTCTTGTGCCTTTATGCTTTCAGATAATGAGCAAGCACCTGAGCAGCCTGTCCCTGAGGGCACCGTAGAGAGCGAGGCGGGAGAAGAGGAGGAGGAAGAACACACCGCGTCACTGCATGTCTCACCCGCAGACACCAGCTCAGATACTGGCACTACCCATTCTTTAGAGGCTAGTATAGGAGCGGGAACTGTGCAGAGTGAGGCACCGGGGACGAGTGGGCTGCAGCAAGGCCAGGGGGAAAGGGTAGCTCGGGGGCTAGCTCCCCAGAGGGCGAGTTCTGCTGTACAGGACTCACATGAGGACGTCGATCAGGAGGCCTTTAGAAGAAAGGTGATGGGCAAGCACATGGAGATGATAGGTGCAATGGCAAGGGTGCCCGAGAGCCTCTTGGCAATGATAAGGAGCATGGAGGAGTCCGCCTCCAACATTGCACAAGGCTCTGCGCACACCATGGAGCCCATCATTTCCAGTCTGCAAAGGATGGTCGACTCCCAGAGAGACCGTGGCGACCCAGACCTGATGCCGCGTGTGATGGGCGATCTGGCAGCTTCCATTGCAGCACAGGCAGAAGTGACGCAACATCTTAGTGCTGGACTGCAGTCTATGCTTGGTGGCATCCAATCTCAGACTGCTCTCATGCAGTCTCAGCTTGATGCCATGCAAGCTCTGACTGCTGCCATCGTGGCTGGGTCTACCACCATCGACCGGGGCTTTCATGGTGTCGCAACAGGCCAGCAATCTAAGGTTTACCAGGATGTTACGTGGGATGAGGGACTTCAGTTATGAGGAGAGGTTGGAAAGGTTAGGACTGTTCTCCTTGGAACAGAGATGGTTAAGAGGTGATCTAATGGAGGTTTTCCAGATGATGAGAGCTTTTGATAGAGTGCATAGAGAAAAACTATTCCCACTGACGAGTGGGTCAAGAGGTCATATTCAAAATCAATTCAAAAGATCTAGAGGGGAGATGAGGAAAAAAAATTTCACTCAGAAATTTATCGGGATCTGAAGAGGTGGTGGAAGCTGATTCCATAAATAATTTTAAAAGGGAGTTTGACGGGTGCTTGAGGATGAGAAACTTACAGGGTTACAGACAAGTGAGGATGAGGGACGAAGTACGACTGATCTTTCAAAGAACCAGCACAGGTGCGATGGGCCGAATGACATCCTCCATGCTGTAAGTTTCTGTGGTCTGGATTTTAACAGGGGCGGGTTACGTAGGCGGGGGACGGAGTTTCGGATGGGGAACCTGGAAGTCTGGATTTCCCCATTTGTTGTGGAGATTTACTCCACAGTGAGCGAATCTTGGCCCTAACAGGCTCCCCACCCAGAAGTTAGCCTGATTGACAGGCTTGGCTTCCAGTCGGGCGGGGAGCACACCAGAGCAGACCGCAGGACCAGGTAGGTCCGATCTCCGAACCCGGGGGGGGGGGGGGTCTGACCTCTGACCCACGACCCCAGGAGGGGTTGTCCTATCCCGGGGCTCTGAACACCCTGACCCCGGGGGCCTTTGTATGGGAGGGGTCTGATGGGGGGAAGCTAGGGGGAAACCCTCCTGCTCCTCCTGGCCCACAGGCAGTGCTGTAATGGCTTTTACCTTCTCTCCAAAGCTGTCCTCGCCTCCCTTCAGCTGCTGGGTTCCCCGAGACCTGTGAAATGCGGCTGTCTGCTGTAAAAGCTGCAAAGCAGGTTAACTGTGAGGATCCCACCCTCACTCAAATATTGAAATGTCCAACCCGCCTCCTGGGAGCAGGTTGGCTGTCCCCCCCCTAGTCCTGGCTCAGTAAAGTCGGTGGGTTAGAGTTGGGTTTGAGATTTTTAAAATTTTAACATCTGACCTGAACCAAACCCAACCATTTTCAGCTGTTAAAATTCAGCCCAATCAATCAATGATTTCCAACCCTTGTATTTATTAGGAGTGGCTGAGACCTCTATCGGTGTAGGTCATTCAGAGAGCGCACTCATCAGCTCAGTGTTCACTCTGATCACACAGAAAGCTCAGGGCGACCTGCAGGCTCCACTTTCAGCACAAGCAATCTACAGGAAACTCTGGACTGTCCTGAACTCTTTACTCAAAATATGCACGGCTGAAATTATTTCTACTTTGAATTTGCTGCATTGTGTAATTTATAATGTTTTACTATTGAAAGGCAGCATGTGATAGTGATTGGATTGTGTACGGGGGGGGTGTACGGGGGGGGGTGTACGGGGGGGGGTGTACGGGGGGGGTGTACGGGGGGGGGTGTACGGGGGGGGTGTACGGGGGGGGGTGTACGGGGGGGGTGTGTGTACGGGGGGGGGGTGTACGGGGGGGGTGGTGTACGGGGGGGGGGTGTACGGGAGGGGGTGTACGGGGGGGGGGTGGTGTACGGGGGGGGTGTACGGGGGGGGGTGGTGTACGGGGGGGGTGTACGGGGGGGGGGTGTACGGGGGGGGGTGGTGTACGGGGGGGGTGTACGGGGGGGGGTGGTGTACGGGGGGGGTGTACGGGGGGGGGGGTGTACGGGGGGGGGTGGGTGTACCGGGGGGGGGGTGTACGGGGGGGGTGTATGGGGGGGTGTACGGGGGGGGGGTTGTACGGGGGTGGGTGTACCGGGGGGGGGGGGTTCTACGGTGGAGGGGGGGGGGTGTACGGGGTGGGGGGTGTATGGTTGTGGGGGGGGGTGTACGGTGGAGGGGGGGGGTGTACGGTGGAGGGGGGGGGGTGTACGGTGGAGGGGGGGTGTGGGGGGGGGTGTACGGTGGAGGGGGGTGTGTGGGGGGGGTGTACGGGGGGTGGTGTACGGTGGAGAGGGGGGTGTACGGGGGTCGGGTCTGTGCTGAGGCATCAGTAAAAACTGGGTCTGGATTTTTATTTCAAGAGGTTTACTGAGCTCTATCCCTGAAGGAGATTCACTTTAGCAGCGAATGAGTAATTGCACACAACATAAAGTCTCCAGTGGGCAGCTCCAGCTGAATTCTCTCAGCACACTCACAGAACAGAACTGCCCCTAATTCAGCACCAACCATCAACCATCAATCACACAGGAGTGGTCTGGGGAATAAAACAATGCCATGTTGGTGCTGGAAGGGGCCGTGTTCTGTTGTTGGGATGAGACACGCTGTCAGGGCAAAGCAGTGGGTGCTTTAGTCTGCATCTTATCCGTGCTGTACTCGAGTGGGACTGATCAATGCCAACACTGGGTGACAAGTACCCAGAATTCATTCCTCGTGTTGGGTGATTGTGAATCGTGATCTCTGCAACTGAAGTGAGCTTTGGCATACTGTGGAGAATCACTTGCAGGGGAAATAACCCTAACCCTAATAGAGGGGTGATGTGGAGATGCCGGTGTTGGACTGGGGTGGACAAATGTGAGAAGTCGCACAACACCAGGTTATAGTCCAACAGCTTTATTTGAAATCACAAGCTTTCGGAGCGCTGCTCCTTCGTCAGGTGAAGTGACTTCATAAAGCTGTTGGACTATAACCTGGTGTTGTGCGACTTCTCACTAATAGAGGGGGTGAATAATCCATAAATCTTTGAGTTGCACAATCTTTACTTGCTAATTAAATGGAGCAGTGGGAATGAACCGTAGACAAACCAGAATCACTGAAAACAGTATCTGACCACATGATATACAGCACAGTGAAACAGGAGCCGTGCCTGTGATATGATGCAACTCACACTGTTAATGCGGCAGAAAGTACACGATGAGCTAAATTCACCACTCTCCGGGATGGGTGCAACTGCAACAACACTCAAGAAGCTCGACACCATCCAAGAGAGAGCAGTTTACTTGATCGCTCGGTGCCTCTGCACTGGCCTCATTATCCACCGTCCCTCACTGGGGCACTGTGGTTGCCGTCAGTACAATCTATGGCAGGCACTGTAACAAGCTTAGCAAGGTTACATCGACAGCTCCTCCCTCCCCTGCATCCTTCACCACCAAGGACAAGACAAAGTCATCCAGGTACAGTTCCCAACTCTGGTTGAACATATTCCTTGTGGTTCCATCACAAGACCTTCTGCCTGCAACTGCCCCGCCCCCACGCTCTTGCCATTGGTCACCTGATACGTCCATCCTCACAATGCCCCGCCCCCACGCTCTCGCCATTGGTCGCCCGACACGTCCATCCTCACAATGCCCCGCCCCCACGCTCTCGCCATTGCTCGCCCGACACGTCCATCCTCACGATGCCCCGCCCCCACGCTCTCACCACTGGTCGCCCGACACATCCATCCTCGCAATGCCCCGCCCCCACGCTCTCGCCACTGGTCGCCCGACACATCCATCCTCGCAATGCCCCGCCCCCACGCTCTCGCCACTGGTCGCCCGACACGTCCATCCTCACGATGCCCCGCCCCCACGCTCTCACCACTGGTCGCCCGACACATCCATCCTCGCAATGCCCCGCCCCCACGCTCTCGCCACTGGTCGCCCGACACGTCCATCCTCACGATGCCCCGCCCCCACAGCCAATTGGAACGCAAAATGATTCTTTGTTACCTGACTGGATGATTCTTGACTGTCAGTCAAACAGCCTTTTTTCCCATCTCCAATATTTTTATTAATAAACAGAAGTGTTCAAAAAAAGAAAAAATCCACGATATTTTTAAGGCCCCTGTGATTCTTCTCCCAGGCTTTCTCCCAGCAGTGTCCTGGAGATTAATCTTCAATTGCTGGAGATTCCAGGCCAATCCTGGAGTGTTGGCCACCCCACCTCGAGGTTCCCCTCTAAGTTACACCCCATCCGGATTTATACATATATCATCGTGTCTGGGTCAATACCCTGGAACTCCCTACCTAACGGCACTGTGGAAGCACCTTCACCACACAGACTGCACCGGCTCAAGGAGACCTTAGGGCAGCTCGGGCTGGAGAATGAATGTGGCCCTGCCAGCATTGCTCACACCCTGAGAAAAAATAAAATAAGCTCTTCCTTCATGGGATTTGAGCAGCAAAGCTACGCCAATGTAAGAGTGACTGCACTGAATCACATCAGATTATTTGTAACATGTTCTGTTGAAGACTGCGTCTGTATAAATCCTGATGGTGGCCACCCTTCCTTTGGTGGGACTCCCTTTATATCAGGGTCCTGATAGCGAATCCAGATAATCCACAAGCAGGTGCAATATAGAGAAGGTGGATTATCAAGGCCGCGATTTCCCTTACCTCAGCGGGTCTGGTGCGGCCAGAGTCGGAGGCGGGTCCCGACCTCGCTGCCAGCTCCAGCCCGCTCTGTAGAATGATTTTACCATGATTGGGCTTGTTAAGCCCGCCCAGCACATTTGCCGGCCAATTGAAAGAAGCGGTCTGATAACGTCACTTAATGACGCATCATCAGCTGGTTTCCTTAAAGGGACCACGGGCAAATTTATTTTGACAGTTGTGCTGTCTGTGTTCTACAGCATTGAGGTTCTGCAAACACTGACAATCACAGCTACACCCAGGCTCTCCCGTGACTCCCTCCATATGCTTATGGAGGGAGTCACAACACGCAGGGAGGTCCTCTTCCCTTCCAATGGGCAGAAGATCAATGCAGCCTGGTTGCACATTGTACTGGATGGCACAAGCAGGGATGTGGTCAGGAGGACCTAGCTGCAGTGGCGCAAACCTTTCAATGATCTCAGTAGATCACAAAATGTTACTGCAAAGCCACATTCAACCTCATCCTGCTGTGCCACTCTTCACATCCCCATCACTCTGCCTTCCCTACCCTACTCCTGCACATCCTTACTCACACCAACTTACCTTGCACCTCCACCCATCCCTCTCTATCTACATTATCACTTTCCCATCTCACTAGCCACCCCGCACACTCACCCTCATCCCAGTGGTCGGCACTTGGGTGTTTTAGCCAATGTTCATGTAAAGTTTCTATTCATATGTTGTCAAACATTGAAATATTTATTTCAACACTTTGCCTTCTTGGACAGATTTCTGTGCACCTTTGGAAGTGAGTTGCAGTGAATGGTGAGACATAACGGTACCCCCCGCAATGGTGATGAGTGTGAAAGGAATGGCTTGTACATTGTAGGGATGCTTTATGGTGTTGGTGTGGGTGGTGCCAACCTGGTGCATCATGAGGCAGCCAGGGTGTACAGCGTCAAGTGAAGTAAATCTGGCCATGGTGAGGCCATCCCTGGCCTCCCGGGCAGCAATGTGGTCGGGTGCTGATGCCCTGTGTCCTGTGCAGCATCAGGTGATTGCGGAGAAGGTTGGTGTTGTTGTTGGTGCTGCTGGTGTTGGGGCTGATCATGGTGGGATTCTGAGGACCAAGGTGAGATAGTTTCAAGGGCACCGATGCTGATGTAATAGATGGCAGGTGAACTTGAGATGACAGAAGCGATCTGTCAATGGTGAGAGAGGTTGTTCCAATGAGGTTACACTGGATAGAGAGTTTACTCCAAACACTTGCAACCTGCATAAAGCTCAATCTGTCATCCAAATGCAGTAAGCAACAGCTTCTGAGCTTGGAAAGTGAATAGCTGCGAGGTGGGAGCTTTTATAGCACATTTGCAGCTGTCAAGTAATGAGATGATTCCATGGTCATACAACTCCCGACCTCCTTACCTGACATGATCCCCAAGCAGTGTGGTCCCCATGGGCGTAAAATTTAAAGGTGAGCTCAAAATACTTTTTAAGACGGTCATAATGACCTGAATTGCCTCCCCCACCGCTGCGTGTCGGGTCTGTTCAGCGCTGACAGACCCGACATCTGGGAAAGTCATGTGGCAGCGGGTTGACAGCGGGTTCCCACCCAATCCACCACCAAACTCGTCTGCTGACCCCCTGAAAAACTGCCCCCAAAGTGTCCGTTATTACTTTCCATGTGTGAAGGACGGAGACTTGGCCGGCTTTCCCTGATGGGTGTCCAGTGGTTTGATTGGGAACACAACGCTCTGCTCCATTCAGTGGGCACGGTCTCAAACCTCATCAGCAAAGCTGCAGCGTTTAATACCGATTTTTCTGAGGGATTAATGCTGGATTCGGAGCACTGTGATGGGCAACATTGCTGGGAAGCTGGGTTATGTCAGTGAACGTGCTGTGAGCAGCCTGCAGACACAGGGCTGTAGAAAGGGCCAGCACCTCATGCTTGGGAATTTATGAGTTGCTATGGCAATCTGATCCCATTAGGATCAAAACTTTCACTGTTGCCAAATCCTTAAGGCTGAGATTTTGAAATTGCCATGGGTTGATGTTGCCTTCTTGTGGCCAGAGAACAACATTTACATGCTTCCAGTTTGCTTTGCTCCACTCGGTCAGGTGCTTCTCATCCATTGATATTTCTGCCGGTTTGAGGACAAGCTTTTTTGAAGAAATTTGCATGAAAAAAATTTCAGCTCTGTCCTAAACCTAAACGGAACCCAGTGAGACGAAATTGTAAACTTACTGGCCCTAATATTAACTCGGAGGAGAGCTGGGTGGGGGGAGGGTGGGGCCGATATCACGCGGGAAACCTGGAAGTAAGGTCTACGTGTCTGTCAGTGGCTTTTTAACTCAGCCAGCTCATCAGTATATTACGCCTGGGTCTGTCGCCCAACCCGCGGCAGCGGGCGTGATGAGGACCCGCATGACGCGATCTCAACTCCAGTATTTCAAGGGCCAATTTGAAGATGGAATTTGGAGGAGTTGGGAAGAGGAAGAGGATTCGAGATGGGCAAAGGCAGTGCCATGTTTCACTGATGTGCCTCGCTTGATGTGTTGCTGGGGGCAGTGAGGAGCAGGAGAGAGATACTCTTCCCCAGCAATGGGAGGAAGAAACCTGCAGGTGAAACCGAGAAGGCGTGGCTGGAGGTGGACAAGGAGGTCAGCAGCAGGAGCATTGTGCCATGCTCCTGAATTCAGTGCAGAAAGTGCTTTAATGACCTAATCAGGACTACATGCCTGCTAATCAGCGGAAGCAGCATGCCATAGACAGAGCTAAGCGATCCCAAAACCAACGGATCAGATCAAAGCTCTGCAGTCCTGCCACATCCAGTCGTGAATGGTGGTGGACAATTAAACAACTAACGGGAAGAGGTCCATGAATATCCCCATCCTCAATGATGACGGAGCCCAGCATGTGAGTGCAAAAGACAAGGCTGAAGCATTTGCAACTATCTTCAGCCAGAAGTGCCAAGAGGATGATCCAACTTGGCCTCCTCATGAGATCCCCAACATCACAGAAGCCAGTCTTCAACCAATTTGATTCACTCCACATGATATCAAGAAACGGCTGAGTGCACTGGATACAGCAAAGGCGATGGGCCCCGACAACATCCCGGCTGTCGCGCTGAAGACTTGTGCTCCAGAACTATCACACCGCTAACCAAGCTATTCCAGTACAGCTACAACACTGGCATCTATCCGACAATGTGGAAAACTGCCCAGGTATGTTCTGTCCACAAAAAGCAGGACAAATCCAACCCGGCAAATTACCGCCCTGTCAGTCTACTCTCAATCATCAGCAAAGTGATGGAAGGTGTCATCAACAGTGCTATCACGCGGCACTTACTCACCAAAAACCTGCTCACTGATGCTCATTTTGGGTTCTGCCAGGAATACTCAGCTCCAGACCTCATTACAGCCTTGGTTCAAACATGGACAAAGGAGCTGAATTCTAGAGTTGAGGTGAGAGTGACTGCCCTTGACATCAAGACAGCATTTAACCGAGTGTGGCATCAAGGAGCCCTAGTAAAACTGAAGTCAATGGGAATCAGGGGGAAAAATGCTCCACTGGCTGGAGTCATACCTAGCACAAAGGAAGATGGTTATGGTTGTTGGAGGCCAATCATCTCAGCCCCAGGACATCGCTGCAGGGGTTCCTCAGGACAGTGTCCTAGGCCCAACCATCTTCAGCTGCTTCATCAATGACCTTCCCTCCATCATAAGATCAGAAGTCGGGATGTTCGCTAATGATTGCACAGTGTTCAGCGCCATTCACAACTCCTCAGATAATGAAGCAATCTGTGCCCGCATGCAGCAAGACCTGAACAGCATTCAGGCTTGGGCTGATAAGTGGCAAGTAACATTCGCGCCACACAAGTGCCAGGCAATGACCATCTCCAAGAAGAGAGATTCTATCCACCGCCCCTTGACATCCAACAGCCTTACCATCACCGAATCCCCCACCATCAACATCTTGGGGGTCACCATTGACCAGAAACTTAACTGGGCCAGCCACATAAATACTGTGGCAACAAGAGCAGGTCAGAGGCTGGGCATTCTGCAGCGAGTGTCTCACCTCACGACTCCCCAAAGCCTTTCCACCATCTACAAGGCACAAGTCAGGAGTGTGATGGAATAATCTCCACTTGCCTGGATGAGTGCAGCTCCAACAACATCCAGGACAAAGCAGCCCACTTGATTGGCACCCCATCCACCACCTTAAACATTCACTCCCTCCACCACCGGCGCACCATGGCTGCAGTGTGTACCATCTACAAGATGCACTGCGGCAACTCGCCAAGGCTTCTTCGGCAGCACCTCCCAAACCCGCGACCTCTTCCACCTAGAAGGACAAGGGCAGCAGGCGCATGGGAACACCACCACCTCCAAGTTCCCCTCCAAGTCACACACCATCCTGACTTAGAATTATATTGCCGTTCCTTCATCGTCACTGGGTCAAAATCCTGGAACTCCCTCCCTAACAGCACTGTGGGAGTACCTTCACCACACAGACTGCAGCGGTTCAAGAAGGGGGCTCACCACCACCTTCTCAAGGGCAATTAGGGATGGGCAATAAATGCTGGCCTTGCCGGCGACGCCCACATCCCATGAATGAATAATAATAAAAACATGAGGGAGAGGGAGTGAACCGGAGGTAGTCCTCGACAGATTTCCCAGCTCGCAACTGCAGAGGAGGAGGCGCTGGAGGTCATCGGAGCTTTGGCCTGCTCTCAGAGATGGGGAGGGAGGGAGCTCCCAGCTACCTGGTAATTCAATTAAATATCAGCAACCCACATGTCATACGGCACCCAGTCATGTTGGAATGATTTCAATAGCAAGTGAAATATGATCATCTTCCAAATGATAATTTGAAACATTCGTACCTTCATTCATGCAACATTCATGCCTTTTATCTCACACAGGGCCTTCACCAGTGCAGCAGGAGGTTGTCAAGTTTGCAGATGACAATTCCTCGAAGGAGCTGAGTCCTTCTGAGGGTGAACTATCACAGGACTCATGCAGACCAGGCACCAGCTTAGATACTCGCACTTCAGTGAGTCCAGTTACAGAGACTGTTGTGTTTTCACCTGGTGACTCACACTTCACAAGTGAGCAAGAGCAGATGGTGGAGACAGGGACAGCAGTGGAGAGTCCGTGTCGAAGGGCACAGGACTCTCCCAGCTCTGCTCAGCTGGACACAGGTGCCGTACCCCGTCGATGAAAAGGAGAATCATTGAGCAGCAGAGAATGTGCGATTCACTGACAGGCCTTCCAAACACACTGACCACGATTCCAGAGAGATTGGAGGAGTCCGCCTCAAGCATGAGTAGGTTGATGCTGCAGGCATTGCGATGATGTCTTCTTGCATGGATAGAGTGGCCAGCTCCATGGAACATCAAATACTCCAATCAAATGCGGCCATGACTGCCATGACCGTGCAGCCTCTGGATGCCAACATGTCTGCTGCCTTAAATCGGTTAACAGATACCTAGGCCTTGGCCTTACAGCGCCGCACTGATCTGCACCAAAGTGCTCTCCAGCAGAGTGGTAGCAGGGAACTGCAGCTCGCCATGGAGGGACAACAACAACAACAACAACATGGATTTATATAGCATCTTTAATGTAGTAAAACGTTCCAAGGCGCTGCACAGGAGTATTTTAAGACAAAAAATAAATGTGACACCGAGCCACATAAGGAGATATTAGGGCAGGTGACCAAAAGCTTGGTCAAAGAGGTCGGTTTTAAGGAGCGTCTTAAAGGAGGAGAGAGAGGTGGCGAGGCGGAGAGGTTTAGGGAGGGTATTCCAGAGCTTAGGGCCGAGGCAACAGAAGGCACGGCCCCCAAAGGTTGAGCGATTATAATTAGGGATGCTCAAGAGGGCAGAATTAGAGGAGCGCAGATATCTCGGGAGGTTGTAGGGCTGGAGGTGATTACAGAGATAGGGTGGGGGCGAGGCCATGGAGGGATTTGAAAACAAGGATGAGAATTTTGAAATCGAGGCGCTGCTTAATCCGGGAGCCAATGCTGAAAGGGGACATGGAAGTGGAGACTCCACTCAAAGCGCTTCCACGTTTCACCCGTTGCCCTCCCCCCCCACACCCCTCCCCCCCGCCCACAGTCAGTACCCAACATGCTGCTTCATTTCCCGATGGCCCCTGGGTCATAGGTGCAGGTGGAGCAGTCTTTGGCAGGGCCTCACGGTCTCTAAAACCCAGAGGTTGTCAGCCAAGAGCATCTCAGCAGTCAGAGCAGCCTGCCTCTACCTCTGCTCAAGCCATAGGAGTCGCAGGAAAAGGAAGAGTAAAGCTTAGTAGTTGCACAAGGGTATGCACATGCATGTCTGAGAGAATGCAACATTGTTAAATTTCTGTTATTTAGTTAAAACACGCAAAATATTATTCTTTTGCACCACTTTCCCATCTTGCCAATTCTTGGTAACTGTCTGAGGCTGAACCAGACTGTTTGCATCATATTTGACCCCGAGATCAGCTTCTGACCACATATCCGCGCCATCACTAAGAATGCCGATTTCCACCTCCGTAACATCGCCCGTCTCCGCCCCGCCTCAGCTCATCTGCTACTGAAACCCTCATCCATGCCTTTGTTACCTCTAGACTTGACTATTCCAACGCACTCCTGGCTGGCCTCCCACATTCCGCCCTACGTAAACTTGAGGCCATCCAAAACTCGGCTGCCCGTGTCCTAACTCGCGCCAAGTCCCGTTCATCCATCACCCCTGTTGCTCGCTGACCTACATTGGCTCCTAGTTAAGCAGCGCCTCGATTTCAAAATTCTCATCCTTGTTTTCAAATCCCTCCATGGCCTCGCCCCTCCCTATCTCTTTAATCTCCTTCAGACCCACAACTCTCCGAGATATCTGCGCTCCTCCAATTCTGCCCTCTTGAGCATCCCTGATTATAATCACTCAACCATTGGCAGCCGTGCCTTCAGCTACCTCTGCCCTAAGCTCTGGAATTCCCTCCCTAAACCTCTCTGCCTCTCTACCTCTCTTTCCTCCTTTAAGACGCTCCTTAAAACCTACCTCTGTGACCACCTGTCCTAATATCGCTTTATGTGGCTCGATGTCAAATTTTGCTTGATAATCGCTCCTGTGAAGCGTCTTGGGACATTTTTACTACATGAACGGTGCGATATAAATACAAGTTGTTGTTGTTGTTATTGTTGGTTGCTGGGTGGCAAGTCATCTTTTAAGTTGTTTGTTGATGAATGGGAAGACATGAATTGACGGGGACCAATTGGGGGATGTGCAAGGGGTGGGTCGTTGTTTGCAGGACTGCTTTGTGTCAGTGGCATTGTGGGGGGTAACAATGGCCATTGCATGTGCTACTGACATCGGTCCACTGGTGCAAACAAAGTGAACCGTGCATTAATAAAGGCATCCCTGGCATCTCGAGCAGCAATGTGAGCAGCTGGGGGTGCACTGCCCTCATCATCCTCCTCCTCCTCATCTTCCTTCTCCTCCTCCTCCTCGGAATCGTTCAAAGAGGATCTGAGCTCCTCCCTTTATTCCTCCTGCAGGTCCAAGCTTCTCTGCTGTGCAATGTCGTACAGAGCGCAGCACACCACGACTATTCTGGAGCCCTTGGCTGGTGCGTACTGAAGGGCACCTCCATATCTGTCTAGGCACCTGAAGTGCATCTTCAGCACGTCGATGGCTTGTTTGATCACACATCTGGTGGTCATATGGCATTCATTGTAGCGCTGTTGGGCTTCAGTGTCAGGTTTCTGACGGGTGTCATCAGCTTGAAATAGGTATTGTAAGATATAATTCGCTGTTCGTTGTGACTTGGCTGAATTTAATGTACCAGCATGCTTCGAGAGTTCTGCAAACAAACCTTTAAACAGATTTAGTTAACTTCTGTAACCCTTTTAGATATGGCATAAGCGGCCCATTATCTACAGATTTAGTTAATTTCTGCAACCTCATCAGACAGGACCTCGAGAGTTCTGCAAAACAAACCTTTAAGCTGATTGAACAATGAGGAACTTCTGCAACCCCTTCAGACATGGCACAAGCGCCTTGAGGCCCATTGACTACAGATAAGAAGAGATACCTATGATTGGACAATCATCAACGTGGTCTGAGACAGAAGAGATGCCAATGATTGGACAATAGCCAACGTGGTCTGAGACAGAAGAGATGCCAATGATTGGACAATAGCCAACGTGGTCTGAGACAGAAGAGATGCCAATGATTGGACAATAGCCAACGTGGTCTGAGACAGAAGAGATGCCAATGATTGGACAATAGCCAATGTGGTCTGAGACACGTATGAGTTGGGAGGCTGCCAAGCTTTGGGTATAAAGGACACAGTTAGAGAACGCTTGGGGGCTTCTGCAGTGAATCAGGTGACTTGACCGGTCGAACAGAAACAAGGGCCCACTGGTCACCGCCGAACTGGTCACTCGTTGGTGTTAGTATGCATGTATGCTTATGTTTGCTCGTTGAAGCTTATGCTTGCTTGTAAACTTGATTGATTTTAAGTAAAGAAGTAGTTACCCTGAAATCTTTGTCTCATTGTCTTCATTCTGGTTGAGGTCCGAACTCTAAGTAACTGTCAGACCGGGATACCGTAAAGGGCCTAGTCCTACGGTATCCCTTGTCTCCTCGCAGCCACACCTGAAGTCTGTTTGCAGGTCCGATGTCGGGGAGCTTGGACTGCCGCAGGATGAAAGCCTCATGGCAGCTCCCCGGGAATCTGGCGCACACCTGCAGAAACATCTTTCTGTGGCTGCACACCAGCTGCACAGTGATGGAGTGGAAGCCCTTGCGGTTGATGAATACTCCTGGGTGGTATGGGGGTGCCTTAACTGCCACATGCTTTAAGTCAATGACGCCGTGCACCTGTGCCAGAGCCACAAAACCGAGCGCCCGCTCATTCTGACTGGTGTCATCGTTAGCGAAGTTGACAAAATTGCCGGCAGAGCCCTGGAAGGATTCGAAGGCAAAAATGTTGAGGGCGGTGGTATCTTTGACAGCCACTGGTAACGCGTGGCCAGCCAGTCCAGCAGGGTGCAGGTCTTCTTCCAGCAGGCTGCAGATGTCTGCCACCACCTGACGTGACAACCTGAGCCTCCGGAAGCACTGCTGTTCCAAGAGCTCAAGGAAGCTGAGCTTCTGCCTGTACATGATGTGTCACCGGTAGAGCCTCGTGCAAGCAGCTCCGCCCCCTGCTGCTCCGCCCCCTGCAGCTCCGCCCCCTGCTGCTCCCCTCGCTGCTGCTCCACCCCCTGCAGCTCCGCCCACTGCAGCTCCGCCCCCTGCTGCTCCCCTCGCTGCAGCTCCGCCCCCTGCTGCTCTGCCCCCTGCTGCTCCGCCCCCTGCTGCTCCCCGCTCTGCTGCTCCGCCCCTGCTGCTCCACCCCCTGCTGCTCCGCCCCCTGCTGCTCCCCGCTCTGCTGCTCCGCCCCCTGCTGCTCCCCGCTCTGCAGCTCCGCCCCCTGCTGCTCCCCGCTCTGCAGCTCCCTGCTCTGCTGCTCCGCCTGCTGCTCCCCCCTGCTGCTCCCCGCTCTGCAGCTCCGCCCCCTGCTGCTCCCCGCTCTGCAGCTCCCCGCTCTGCTGCTCCGCCCCCTGCTGCTCCCCGCTCTGCAGCTCCGCCCCCTGCTGCTCCCCGCTCTGCAGCTCCGCCCCCTGCTGCTCCCCGCTCTGCTGCTCCGCCCCCTGCTGCTCCCCGCTCTGCAGCTCCGCCCCCTGCTGCTCCCGCTGCTCCCCCCTGCTCTGCTGCTCCCCGCTCTGCTGCTCCGCCCCCTGCTGTTCCCCGCTCTGCTGCTCCGCCCCCTGCTGCTCCACCCCCTGCTGCTCCCCGCTCTGCAGCTCCGCCCTCTGCTGCTCCCCGCTCTGCTGCTCCGCCCCCTGCTGTTCCCCGCTCTGCTGCTCCGCCCCCTGCTGTTCCCCTCGCTGCAGCTCCGCCCCCTGCTGCTCCCCGCTCTGCTGCTCCCCGCTCTGCTGCTCCGCCCCCTGCTGTTCCCCTCGCTGCTGCTCTGCCCCCTGCTGCTCCCCGCTCTGCTGCTCCGCCCCCTGCTGCTCCCCGCTCTGCTGCTCCCCGCTCTGCTGCTCCGCCCCCTGCTGTTCCCCTCGCTGCTGCTCTGCCCCCTGCTGCTCCCCGCTCTGCTGCTCCCCGCTCTGCTGCTCCGCCCCCTGCTGCTCCCCGCTCTGCTGCTCCCCGCTCTGCTGCTCCGCCCCCTGCTGCTCCCCGCTCTGCTGCTCCGCCCCCTGCTGCTCCCCGCTCTGCTGCTCCGCCCCCTGCTGCTCCTCGCTCTGCTGCTCCACCCCCTGCTGTTCCCCTCGCTGCTGCTCCACCCCCTGCTGTTCCCCTCGCTGCTGCTCCGCCCCCTGCTGTTCCCCTCGCTGCTGCTCCACCCCCTGCTGCTCCCCGCTCTGCTGCTCCGCCCCCTGCTGCTCCCCGCTCTGCTGCTCCGCCCCCTGCTGTTCCCCGCTCTGCTGCTCCGCCCCCTGCTGTTTCCTCTCTGCTGCTCCGCCCCCTGCTGCTCCGCCCCCTGCTGTTCCCCTCGCTGCTGCTCCGCCCCCTGCTGCTCCCCGCTCTGCTGCTCCGCCCCCTGCTGCTCCCCGCTCTGCTGCTCCGCCCCCTGCTGTTCCCCTCGCTGCTGCTCCGCCCCCTGCTGCTCCCCGCTCTGCTGCTCCGCCCCCTGCTGTTCCCCTCGCTGCTGCTCCGCCCCCTGCTGCTCCCTGCTCTGCTGCTCCGCCCCCTGCTGTTTCCTCTCTGCTGCTCCCCTCTCTGCTGTCCAGCTGCAGGTCTTTGAACAGCAGGCTGCTGCTGGTGCTGCTGGTGCTGGTCATATTGGTCCTTGTCCGAGGTCCAATCTAAGGCTGTCAAAGCGCCACCCACCCTGATGTGATTGAGAAAACATCCAAAGTGTAGAAAGTAACCTCTCAGCAAAAGTACTGCGAACAAACCCTTTCCCACTAGCAGGTAGAAAGCAGCTGTGAATACTGAGTATTTAGTGCAGTATTTCCATGAGATTGATTCAGCTCAATTGCCGGTGTGCTCTCACCTTGCTTTCACAGGCAAGTTTCAGGAAGCCCGGGAAACCCGTGGATGCGGCATTAAATGTCAGTTGAAATATCACTCCAATTGAGCGATTAGCCTGTGTTAATAGGTAGCCCGCCTCTCCTGAGGGGGTTGCGTGCAAGCAGCCTAATGCGCTCGAGTTATACCCAGATGTTAACGGGTTGGAGCCAGCTTCACGCCGCGCTGATGTTTTTGCCGGTTTTCACCTCCCACCCGACCCAAACCCACACGCTCCTCCTCACTGCCTGCGAAACATCGGAATTATATTCAGCAGAAAAAGTGAAAGAAAACAAGAGTGAAAGAGGGAAAAAGATAAAAAGGAGAGACAGACAGAAAGCAGAGAGAGAGGAACCAGCATAAAAAAAGAGAAACCAGAAAGAGAAACAGAGGGGGCGATTTTCCCAGGCTCCTTTAGGCTTGGTGGCCAAGTTGGGGTCTTGAGCTGCAACGCCGGTTCAGCCCGCGTTTAGCACAAGACGCCATCTTGGTAAAGGAGATGAAGTTTGCACTAGGAACAGCCGCCCGGAGGATTGTTAAGGGGCTAATTGCCACTGAAATTGCCTGCTAGTGCTCATTAAAGATGTTGCAAGGCATTTTGGTGGCTAGCGTTTCAACTAACGCCCTATCCTAACAGCAACCAGCGATTGGGGTAAACTGGTCGTTGCAGAGGATTTCGAGCGCTACTTAAAGGTATATCACTTTTTACTGTTCACTTGCTGCTGGAGGTTTGAAGAGGACTTTTGAAACACATCGGGAGGCTTTCTGGGACACTTTGTCAAGACATCACCAACACTCGAGCAACATTTATTCCGGAAATTCTCTGAGGGCTTCAGCTAAAAATACTAAGTGCTGAGCTATTTGACCTTACTGGATGCCTTATAGGATTCACCAGGAGAAAGGGAGTGTTTGGTTACCCGCATCTTGCTAGGGGTCCCCCTTGGTCTGGAGGAGGAGTGGGAGGAGGACATGAGGCCAGGCAGAGCAGCACCAGCTGCTGCAGGAGAGAGGGACAGGAGGATGAGGAGGGCGAGGTGGGCTCCTTTCCCCCCTGCGGATACAGGACATCCCTCCTCCTCGGGACCTCCTCCACCACGACCTCCAGTGCTGTGTTCGAGAACCTGTGCGCCCTCTCCCTCGATCCCTGAGCCATCCTGCAATGTGCCGCAGTGTGTCAGCCAGAGCGCTCCACACCGTCAGTGGCAGTGGGTGTGAGGAGCCCACATATACTGTCCAGGAAAATTGCATCTAATCAGTGCTTGAGTGTTAAACCTGCAGGTATCTGATGTAGTGCCTCCAGGAAAGTTCAAATTGTGGTGATCAGCAATTAGGCCCAGAATTGCGTACTAAATCCAGCCTTTCAAGCAGGGGTCTTACTAGCACAGCAGCAATTTACCGTCTGTTTACAGCCTTTTACCAAAATAACCCCCTGACAATATAAACAGATATTTGAGAGACAGACGCCAGTGTTTTGGAAACTAGACATCCAGACAAACATCAGACAGATATCCATCAGATCAACAGATACCAGACAAGACACACATCAGATAGAGAAGCAGGCAGGCAAACAGAGATAGATGACCATTGGCAGAGAGATGTTGGACATACACTGGAGAGGCAGAGAGTCAAACAACATCAGATGGACGAAGGGTCATCGACCTGAAACGTTAACTCTGTTTCTCTCTCCACAGATGCTGCCTGGCCTGCTGAGTATTTCCAGTATTTTCTGTTTTTATATCAGATAGACATGCATCACTCACATAACCGGATAGAGGGACGTCGGACGGAATTCAGACAGAGAGACAGACACACAACAAAATGATGCTTATTTAAGAAACGGAGTCTACGAAATAGAAAGAGAAGAAAATCAGGAATAAAATATGGGAAAGAAACGAAAAGGTAGAGTGTAAAAATAGAGAAGGAAAACTATAAACAAACAGAAACGAAGTGAAGGTGAAAGGAAAGTGAAATCTATCGCTGTGAATGACTGAAATGACTGAGGAGCTGGTGCAGTTTCCGTGTGTCAGCAACTGTTAGACAGCAGGGGAGTCTGAGACAAGCCCAGAGTGTAAGCACAGCAGTGAATATCCGACAACAGAGGGCAACGAAAACCAACCGGGGGCAACTGGAGGTCCAGAACCCCAAACAACGGGGTAAATGTATCTCCAGTCCCGGACCCCACACTCAGGGAGAAATGTCCCTCCAGCTCCCTCTCCTCTGCTGAATCAACCAACTGCTGCCGACTGAAGAAACGCTGCAATAATTGAAAGTTACCGGCGCATCTCAGAGCACCTGGGCAGCTGCTGCTGAGATATCTGAATGTACCTGTGGTGTTCTATCAATCACTATTCCTCTCCACTCTGCTGTTGTGGAGTCTGCTCGCTACATTGGACGCAGTCTCTGATTTACTCCCATTCGATCAGTTTATTGATACACTTCAACATTTTAATTTAATGAAAATCTCTTCTGCAGGTAGAACACTAGAAGCTGCTGGAACAAGGAAACAAATAATATGGTGCCCCAGGGTCAGGATAGAGGCAGGGAATAGCTGCTGCTGTCTGAGATCGCATGCCACAGCCCGAAGAGCGGCTCGCTCACTCCTTCCCTCACTCTCACATCCCTAAAATCCCAAACCCCTCACACCCAAAGCCCTCACTCCCAGACCCCTCACTCCCACATCCCTCACTCCCACATCCCTCACTCCCAGACCCCTCACTCCCAAAGCCCTCACTCCCAGGTCCCTCACTCCCACATCCCTCACTCCCACATCCCTCACTCCCACATCCCTCACTCCCAAACCCCTCACTCCCAAAGCCCTCACTCCCAGACCCCTCACTCCCACATCCCTCACTCCCACATCCCTCACTCCCAGACCCCTCACTCCCAAACCCCTCACTCCCACATCTCTCACTCCCAGACCCATCACTCTCAGACCCCTCACTCCCAGGTCCCTCACTCCCAGACCCCTCACTCTCAGACCCCTCATTCCCAGACCCCTCACTCTCAGACCCCTCATTCCCAGGTCCCTCACTCCCAGACCCCTCACGCCCAGACCCCTCATTCCCAGACCCCTCACCCCCAGACCCGTCATTCCCAGACCCCTCACTCCCAGACCAGTCACTCCCAGACCCCTCACTCCCAGACCCCTCACTCCCAGACCCCTCACTCTCAGACCCCTCACTCCCAGACCCCTCACTCCCAGACCCATCACTCCCAGGCCCCTCACTCCCAGGTCCCTCACTCCCAGGCCCCTCACTCCCAGACCCCTCACTCCCAGGTTCCTCACTCTCAGACCCCTCACTCCAAGACCCCTCACTCTCAGGTCCCTCACTCCCAGGTCCCTCACTCCCAGACCCCTCACTCCCAGACCCCTCACTCTCAGACCACTCACTCCCAGACCCCTCACTCCCAGACCCCTCACTCCCAGACCCCTCACTCTCAGACCCCTCACTCCCAGACCCCTCACTCCCAGGTCCCTCACTCCCAGGCCCCTCACTCCCAGGCCCCTCACTCCCAGGTCCCTCATTCTCAGACCCCTCACTCCCAGACCCCTCACTCTCAGGCCCCTCACTCCCAGACCCCTCACTCCCAGACCCCTCACTCCCAGACCCCTCACTCTCAGACCCCTCACTCCCAAACCCCTCACTCCCAGGTCCCTCACTCCCAGACCCCTCATTCCCAGACCCCTCACTCTCAGACCCCTCACTCCCAGGCCCCTCACTCCCAGGTCCCTCACTCTCAGATCCCTCACTCCCAGACCCCTCACTCCCAGGCCCCTCACTCCCAGACCCCTCACTCTCAGGTCCCTCACTCCCAGACCCCTCATTCCCAGACCCCTCACTCCCAGGTTCCTCACTCCCAGGTCCCTCACTCCCAGACCCCTCACTCTCAGGTCCCTCACTCCCAGACCCCTCACTCCCAGGTCCCTCACTCCCAGATCCCTCACTCCCAGGCCCCTCACTCCCATACCCCTCACTCCTTGCTGAAACACACTCTGATCCTTCTCTCCCAGCCAATTCACTCCTGAATTCCCCACTTACAAATCTTCCACTCCTGGATTAGTCATTCCTGAAACTTAATTTATGAATCATTTACTCCCAAAATCCTGGCAATTGTTCACTCCTAAATCACTACCTGCCGGATCACTCACTCTGGTTTCCTCACTCCTGGATCCATCAGTCCGTTCCCACTCTGTTATTTTCCTGCTTTCGTTCCAGCACACTTCAGTTTTTCAGCCGCTCACTGAGAGCACCGGACACAGCTCTGGACATCAGACTGACGCTCTCCCGGCCGGAGCCTCTTACCTGCAGCAAGATGCTCAGTGTGTCCCGGTCACTCCGCCCTGCTCCCGGCTGCTCACTCGCTCCATTCCCGGGGCTTCGGTAACCAGTTCAACGATCCGCCGTTCCAGAGTCCCAGGCATCGAAATCACCGCTCCCGCATCGCCGAGGAGTCCGAACCACTTCACACAGAGCCGGACCCGGGACTGTCCCCGGGACTGAGTGCAGTCTTTCCCCCGGTCTCTCCCCGGGACTGTGCCCGGTCTGTCCCTGGTCTCTCCCCGGGACTGTGCCCGGTCTGTCCCTGGTCTCTCCCCGGGACTGTGCCCGGTCTGTCCCTGGTCTCTCCCCGGGACTGTGCCCGGTCTGTCCCTGGTCTCTCCCCGGGACTGTGCCCGGTCTGTCCCTGGTCTCTCCCCGGGACTGTCCCTGGTCTCTCCCCGGGACTGAGTGCAGTCTTTCCCCCGGTCTGTCTCCCGGTCTGTCCCCGGGACTGTGAGCACTCTGTCCCCGGTTTCTCGGTGCGGATGTCTCTCGCTCTCTGTCTCTCCGGCTGCGATGCCCTGAGTTTCTCAGCTAGTTGTGCAGCGAAGCCCTGAAAGCAGTGCTGAGCTCGAGTGTTTGCAGCACCTCCCTCATCTCAGGACATCCGTCACCAACCCACCCACAATCTGCAAAGGCAGTCTGCAGGGGCTGCGGTCCGGCATGGGGTGGAGGCGGAGGTGGAGGTGGAGATGGAGAAAGGGATGGAGATGGAGATAGGGATGGAGGTGGTGATGTGGATGGTGCTGGTATTGTGATGGCGATGAGGGTTTAGATGGGGATGGAGAAAAGGATGGAGATGAAGGTGGGGATGGGAATAGAGAAGGGGTTGGGGTTGGAGATAAGGTTTGGGATGGAATTGGGGATAAAAAGAAAGAAAGACTTGCATTTCTATAGCACCTTTCACGACCTCACGATGTCCCAAAGCGCTTTACAGCCAATGAAGTACTTTTGGAGTGTTCTCACTGTTGCAATGTAGGAAACACGACAGCCAAATTGCGCACAGCAAGCTCCCACAAACAACAATGTTATAATAACCAGATAATCTGTTTTTGTTATGTTGGTTGTGGTATAAATATTGGCCAGGACACTGGGGATAGCTCCCCTGCTCTTCTTTGAAATAGTGCCATGGGATCTTTTACATCTACCTGAGAGAGCTCGGTTTAATGTCTCATCTGAAAGTCGGCACCTCCAACAGTGCAGCTCTCCCTCAGCACTGCACTGGAGCGTCAGCCCAGCTTTATGTGCGCAAGGCTCTGGAGTGGGATTTGAACCCACAACTTTCATGACTAAGAGGCGAGTGTGCTACCCACTGAGCCATGGCTGATGAGGATGGAGATGGGGATGGGATGGGGATGGAGATGGAGAAAGGGATGGAGATGGGGATGGAGATGGAGATGGGGATGGAGATGGAGATGGAGATGGGGATGGAGATGGAGAAAGGGATGGAGATGGAGAAAGGGATGGAGATGGAGAAAGGGATGGAGATGGAGAAAGGGATGGAGATGGAGAAAGGGATGGAGATGGGGATGGAGATGGAGAAAGGGATGGAGATGGAGAAAGGGATGGAGATGGAGAAAGGGATGGAGATGGAGAAAGGGATGGAGATGGGGATGGGGATGGAGAAAGGGATGGGGATGGGGATGGAGATGGAGAAAGGGATGGAGATGGGGATGGAGATGGAGAAAGGGATGGAGATGGAGAAAGGGATGGAGATGGAGAAAGGGATGGAGATGGGGATGGGGATGGAGAAGGGGATGGAGATGGAGAAAGGGATGGAGATGGGGATGGGGATGGGGTTGTTGCTGGTCTAGGGATTGAGATGGGGATGGAGATGGAGTTGGAGATAACGATGGAGAAGGGATGGCATTGGAGATGGAGATGGGATGGTGCTGGTGTTAGGATGGAAATGGAGCTGGAGAAAGGGATGGGGATTATGCTGGTGTTGGGATAAAAAAAAAGAAAGACTTGCATTTCAATAGCGCCTTTCACAACCAGCGGACGTCTCAAAGCACTTTACAGCCAACAATATACTTTTTGGAGTGTAGTCACTGTTGTGATGTGGGAAACGTGGCAGCCAATTTGTGCACAGCAAGCTCCTACAAACAGCAATGTGAAAATGACCAGACAATCTGTTTTTGTTATGTTGGTTGAGGGAGAAATATTGGCCCAGGACACTGGGGATAACTTCCCTAATCTTCTTCGAAATAGTGCCATGGGATCTTTTATGTCCACCTGAGAGAGCAGACGGGGCCCCGGTTTAATGTCTCATCTGAAAGGCGGCACCTCTGACAGTGCAGCACTCCCTCAGCACTGCACTGGAGTGTCAGCCTAGCTTTATGTGCTCAAGTCCATGGAGTCGTATTTGAACCCACAACCTTCTGACTCAGAGGCGAGTGTGGTACCAACTGGGGTGGAGGTGGGTATGAAGATGGAGGTGGGCGGAAATGTTGATCGGGATGTGGGTGGAGCTGGAGATGTGGATGGTGCTGTTATTGGGATGGGGATGTAGATGGAGATAGGGTTGGAGGTGGAGATGAGGATGGGAATGGAGGTGGCAATGGCGATGAAGATGGGAATGGTACTTTTCTTGGGATGAGGTGGGGATGAAGATGGAGATGGAGATGTGGATGGAGATTGGCTGAAGCAGAATTTGGGATGGGATTGGGGTTAGGATGGAGATGGGATCAGAGGCTATGTTGGGATGGGCATGGAGATGGAGAATGAAATGGAGATGGAGGTGGGGCTGGAACTGGTGTTGGGATGGGGATGGAGATGGGTCTGGAGCTTGGTTTGGAATGGAGATGAGACTTTGGCTGGGATTGGGATGTGGTTAGAGAGGGAGATTGGGTTGGAACCAGTGTTGGAATGGGGATTGGGATAGAGATGGGGATTGGGTTGGGATGGAGATGGGGTTGGGGCTGATATTGGATGAAGCTGATATTGGGGTTGGGATGCAGATGGGAGTGTAGCTGTTGTTGCGATGGGCCAGAACTGGAGTTGTGACAGGGATGAAATTGGGTGGGTTTGGAATCGAGCTGGGGATTGGGCTGGGATTGATATTGGGCTGGAGTTATAGTTCAAATGGAGATTATAGGTCTGGTGCTGGTTCAGGAATAGAAATGTAGAATGGAGATGGGGTTGGGATCTGGATTGGGCTAGGGTGGGGATAGGGATGGTATTGGGATAGTGTTGGGAATGGGGTTGGGATGGAGGTTGAAATGGAACCATTTGTTCGGATAAGGATCATATTGGGATGGGGCTAGGAATGAGTTTGCGATGGAGATGGGGTTGCAGTTGGAATTGGGATGGATCTGGTGCTGTTGGTAGGATGTAGATGAGATTGGAGCTGGAGTTTGGATGGGGATGGAGGTGAGGCTGGAGCTAATGTTGGGCTGGGGCTATGGATGGTGTTCGGATGGAGAAGAGCCCAGAGTTGTGATGGAGATTGAGATGGTGCTGAAGCTGCTGTTTGGATGGATTTGGGGCTGAGATGGGGATGGGATCTGGTTTGGGCGAAGGTTGGGATGGGGATGGTATTGGCATGGGACTGAGGATGGATTTGCAATGGAACTTGGACTGGAACCATTATTCAGATGAGGGTGATATTGGGTGGGGAAGGGAAAGAGGTTGAGATGGAGATGGTGTTGGAGGGACGGGGATGGGAATTTGATTGGGATGGGGTTGGTGATAGTTCAGGGGTTGCATTGGGATGGAGCTGAGGATGGGGTTGCCATGGATATGGGGCTTTAACTGGGGTTGAGGAATCAGTTGGGTCCTATATTGGGATAGGGTTGGGATGGAGATGGGTCTGGAGCTTGGAATGGGGTTATGATAGAGCTCTAAAGGGAGATTGGGTTGGAATGCTAATGGAAATGAAGTGGGGTTGGGATGAGGATAGTGCTGTGGGATTGTAAAGCAATGAGCCATACCTATTCATAAAAGTACACCATCCTATGAACAGAATTCTGACTTTATTAAAATATGACAAACTGGGTTTAAAAATCTAAAAGCCTTAATGACACAAAGCTGTAAATACAGGCTTCTGAGATAAGATGAGTCACAAAGCTGTAAACATCATACAAGCTTTTGAAATGGGATTTGGTTGTAAATACTGAGACAATGGCCTCATTGAAACAGAGGGTTGGAGGTTTGGAACCAACACAATAGCTATACCCAGTTTAAAGTGTTAAAAACTAACACTTCGAACAGAAACACAGAACATTAAATAAACATGTGCCTTTGTAAAAGTAATATCAAATGAAAGACAGGAGACATAATTCTTAATACAACCAATTGAAGTAGCTAAGAAATGCATAGAACACTATAGTTGAAGTGTTTTTGATTTACATATTGTAAAAGGTACAAACAGAAGACTTTGTAAATATTACATCAATGCACCAAGCAATCACATTGTTTATGTGTTGAACTTGGAACACACGGAGACACGACGGCTGCTTATAACCAGCTGAGGTGGTTTAAGAATTCAATAGAAGACTTTTGTAAGAATGGCATCAAATAGATATGTTATAACCATTTTTTATGATAAGTTTTGAAACACCTACACAGCAGATATAATTATGCATGCAGCAGCTGAACTGACAGTAAGATTAGAAAGAAGTCAACAGAAAATGTGACTGGAGATAATTAGCTACATCAGCAGAAAACTTCAAAGAATATACCACTGAAAAAGAGTATAAAATATAGAGCTTTCAGATAGAAGGTCAGAAGTCGCTGGAAGGGGCAGAGCGATTCTCGCCTTCAGAACCACTCTGTAGGCCTACAACTCTTTGAGTCTCGGGTAATCAAGGTATTTGATTTTGGTGGATATCCTGGATTAAGAATAAGATTTAGAAATATAAAAATGTAACGAAGTTAAGATTTGAGAATAAGGATCTCTGATAAGAAATGTAAGCTATTTGTATTTTGAACTGTTAAAGTTGCGATTGAATCACCAACTGTTAGCTGCATGTCGGTTCTTTAATAAATCTATATATTTTTAGAATTGTCTCACATAGTATTTCTGTATCAAACTCGCAAACTCAATTTCTGTACACTCTTTGGTGAGGAGTTTCAGAATTCTGGGGGGGTTTTCCGGACCCTCATAATATCCAGAAGGTTACAGTCTGGTTAACCTTATTAAAAGTGCTATCTGGAGGACAGTAACATCTTCAGGTCGTTCCTTTCCTTTAGGGAGAGATAGTCTGACCTTTAGACCCAATTAAGCATTTCTAGGATTCGGCTATCTCTAACTTTAGTTGAAGGGGAACGTCTGGGGAATACACCTGATCTGGGGTAGCCCAAGAAGGGCTAGGACTGGTAATTATCCCTTTAGGATGAGGATAGTGCTGTGGGATGAGGATAGTGCTGTGGGATGGGACTGGTACTGGGATTAGAATTGAGATGGGGCTGGAGTTGGGGATGGGATTGGAATTGGGATGGAGGTGGAGCTGGGTTTGGAATGGGAATCCAGATAGGACTCTGTCTTGTATTGGGATGATATTGTGGATGGGGTTAGGATAGAGATGGGGCTTGAGCTAGAGTTGGGAAGGAGATGGGCAGGATAGAGATTGGGATGATGACTGGGTTGGGATGGAGATGGGGCTGGAGGTGAGGTTGGGAAATTAAGAATGTGGATGAGGCTGGAGCTGGAGATGGGAATGGAGAGGGTGATGGAGATAAAGATGGAAATGGGGCTGGGGCTGGCGTTCATATTGGAGATAGGATGTAAATGGGATTTTAGGCTAAAATAGGGATGGGGATTAGGATGGAGTTGGGATGGGGTGCCACTAGGGATGCAGTTGGGATGGAGATGAGGCTGGAGCTGGGAATGGGACAAAGTTTGGATTGGGATAGTGATGAGGCTGGTATTGGGATGGGGATGGGTTGGGATGGGGATGGAAATGGAGATGGGGCTAGAGCTGAAGTAAGGATGTGGATGGTGATGGACAGCTTGGACTTAGATGCAGATGATCTGGAGTTGGGGCTGGGATGGGGATGGTGATCGGATGGCTTTGGAAGAGAGCTGTGGATCGGTTTGGGATGCGCATTGGGCTGGAGCTGGAGTTGGGATGGGAATGATGCGGCTGGAGCTTGTGGAATAGGGATTTATATGAGACAGAAGCTAGTGCTGGAATTGGACTAGGTCGGGGATGGGGATGGTATTGGTTTGGTGCTGGGAATGGGGTTGTGATGGACATAAAGTTGCAGTTGGAATGGGGATGGATCTTGTGCTGGTGGTGGAATGGAGAAGTGGCTGGAGCTGGGATTCAGATGGAGTTGGGATAAGAATGGAGATGTGGCTGGAGCTGGGATTCAGATGGAGTTGGGATAAGAATGGAGATGTGGCTGGAGCTGGGATTCAGATGGAGTTGGGATAAGAATGGAGATGTGGCTGGAGCTGGGATTCAGATGGAGTTGGGATAAGGATGGAGATGTGGCTGGAGCTGGGATTCAGATGGAGTTGGGATAAGAATGGAGATGTGGCTGGAGCTGGGATTCAGATGGAGTTGGGATAAGGATTGAAATGAGGCTGGAGCTGGTATTGGGATAGATCTGGGGATGGAGATAGGAAACAAATGGGATTGGGATGGGATGGAGATGGGACTGGAATTTGTGTTGTGACTGATTTGGGATAGGGATGGACATGGGGCTGGGGTGTGTTTTGGATGAAGCTGATGTTGGGGTTGGTATGGCGATGGGACTGTAGCCAATGTTAGGATGGGGCTGGTACTGGGGTTGGGATACAGAGGAACATGGGATGGGGTTAGAAGAGAGCTGCAAATTGGTTTGGGATAGACATTGTGCTGGAACTGGAATTGGGTTGGGGATGATGGGGCAGGAGCTTGTTTTAGAATCGGGATGTATATGGGACTGGAGCTGGGGTTGGAATGGACTTGGTGCTGGGATGGGGCTGGAGACGGAATTGGGATCTGGGTTGGGCTAAATTGAGGATTTGGATTGTATTTGGATGGTGCTGGGATGGGGCTAGAACTGGGATTGGGATAGAGATGAAGATGGGATGTGTTTGGGATGGAGCTGAGGATTGGATTGGGATCCACATTGGGCTGGAGCTGGATTTGGGGTGGGGATGATGGGGCTGTAGCTTGTTGTGGAATAGGGATTTATATGGGACTAGAGCTGGGCTTGGAATGGAGTTGGGGATGGATATGGAGCTGCAGTTGGAATGGGGGTGGATCTGGTGCAGGTAGTGGTTTGAAGAATGAGATGGGTTTGGGATGGGGATAGAGATAAGGCTGGAGCTGATATTGGGATGGGGCTGGGGAAGGAGTTGTTGTGGAGAGGAGGCTGGAGTTGAGGTGGAGTGGAGGTTGGAGATGGGGTGGAGATGAAGATGGGGCAGCAACTGGGATTGGGGTGAGGTTGGGATATGGATGGAGGTGGGGCTCGAGGTGACGTTGGGATTGGGCTGAAGCTGATGTTGCAATGGATTTGGGGTTGTGCTGGGGATGGAGATGGGGATGGTATCTGGATTAGGCAAGGGTTGGGATTGGGATGGGATTGGGATGGGACTGAGAATGGAGTTGGGATGGAGCTTGGATTGGAACCGTTATTGAGATGGGATTGGGATGGAAATGATGTTGTAGGGATGAGGATGTGGGTGGGATATGGATGGAATGGATGGATTGGGATGGCGCTGGGCAGGGGTTTGGCATGGAGATGGGGCTTGAACTGGGTTTAGGATGGGCCTGGGTTCAATATAGGTATGAGGATGGAGACTGCATGGAGATGGGGCGAGAGCTGGTGTCAGGATTGGGATCGAGATAAGTTGGGCAGGTATGTGGTTGGTGATGTGGTTCGGATGGGAATGGGGTCAGAGTTGTGGTTGGGATGGGGATGGGGCTGTAACTAATTATGGGCTGGTTCATGCATTGGGATGGAGGTGGAGATGTGACTGAAGCTGGGTTTGGAATGAGGCTGCAGGTGGGGTTGAAATGGCAATGGAAATTAGTTGGGATTGGGATGGGGCTATTGCTGTGATTTAGAATGGGGAAGGGGCTGGAGTTTGGGTTGAGATGAGGTTGAGAAAGAGATCAGAATGGGAGTGGAGATGTGATGGGATGTGGTTGGGAATTAGATGGGGCTGGAACTGGTGTTGGGATAGGGAGGAAGGTGTGTTGAGTTTGGGATAGAGCTGGGGATTGGGATTGGGATGGATATGGGGTTGGATCTATGGTTGGAATGTGGATGAAGATAGGACTGGAACTGGGATTGGGATATGATTGGGAATATGGTTGGGATGGAGATGGGGCTTGAGCTAGAGTTGGGTTGGAGATGGGGCTGGAGGTGAGGTTGGCATGGAGATGGAGAATGAAGATGAAGATGGGACTGGAGCTGGGATGGGGATGGGAATGAGATTGGAATGGGTCTGGGATTGGATTGGGGCTGGAGCCGGGCCTGGGATGACAATGGGGATGGTACTGGGATGGCTTTGCGATAGAGATGGGGGCTGGCATTGAGATGGAGATGAAAATGGGGTTAGGATTGGGTTGGGATACGGATGGAGATGTGTCTGGGGCTGGGATTGGGATGGATGTGGGCAGGGGGTTGAAATGGAGATGTGGCTGGAGCTGGGATTTAGATGGGGTTGGGCTAAGATTGGAGATTAGGCAGGGGCTGGTATTGGTAAAGATCTGGGTATGGATCGGGATGTGGTTGGACTAGGGATGGGACTGGATCTGGGGTTGGGACAAATTTTGGATAGGGATGGACATGGGGCTGGGGCTGGGGCTGACATTAGATGAAGCTGATGTTGGGGCTGGGATGGAGGTGGCTCTATGGCTGGGAATGAAATGGATCTGGAACTGGTGTTGGGATAGGGATGACAATGGGTTCGGTTTGAGATGGTGCTGGGGATTGGGGTGGCATGGATATTGGGCTGGAGAAGGAGTTGGGATCAGCATGATGGAGCTGGAGTGTTGTGGAATGAAGATGTAGATGGGAATGGATTTGGGGCTGGGATGGGGATGGAGATGATGATAGGTTTTGGAACTAGATTGGGCTAGGTTGGGGATGAGGATGGTGCTGGGACTGGGGTCTGGAAGGAGTTAGGGCTGGAGCTGGTGTCTGGAGCAGGATCAAAAATAGTCATGGCAGGTATTGGTATCGGGCTTAGAATGGAGATGGGCTGGAGCTTAATGGGGATGGAGATAGCACTCGTGCTGGGATTAGGGATCGATTTGGAACAGAAGTGCTGGATGTGAGGTTGGGATGGGAATGGAGATAAGGCTGGAGATGGGTTGCGGTACGAGATGGAGATAGGGCTGGGATTAGAATGGGGATGGGCTGGAGTTGGGGTTGAGATGAGGCTGGTGTTGGTTTGGGGATGAAAGTGGGGCTGGAGCTGTTGGGATGGGAATAGAAATGTCAGTAGGGCTGGGTTTGGGAGTGGTGGATTTGGGATGGGTTTGAGATGGAGATGGGGCTTGAGTTGGGATTGGGATGGGTCTGGGGATGGAATTGGACTGACGTGGTTGGAGCTGGGAGGAGTTGGGCTGATGGGGCTGGAGCTGGGATTGGGACAGGGTTGGGATAGGGTTTGGGCTGGTATTGGGATGGAAGAAGCATGGATATGGGTTGGGATGGGGATGGAAATTGAGATTGGTTGGAGCTGGAGTAAAGGTAGGGATGGTGACGGGGCTGGAGCTCAGATTTAGATGCAGATTGGGCTGCAGTTGGGATGGGGATGGAGATGAGTTGGAGCTGAGGTTGGGACAGGGTTGTAATAGGGATGAACATGGGCTGATGTTGGATGGAGCTGATATTGGGATTGGGATGGAGATGGGGCAATAGCTGATGCCAGAACTGGGGTTGGGTTTGGGATAATGATGAGGTGGGTTCGGGATGGAGCTGCAGATTGGGTGTGATGGATATTGGGCTGGAGCTAGTTGTGGAACGGGACTGTAGATGTGACTGGAGCTGGGGTTGGAATGGATTTGGGGCTGGGATAGGGATGGAGATGGAGATAGGGTTAGGATCTGGATTGGGCTAGGGTTGGCATGTGGATGGTATTGCATTGGGGCTGGGAATAGAATTGGGATCGATGTTGGCTTGGAGCCATTGTTGGGCAACATATTGGGATTGACCTGGGAGATGGGTTGGGAAGATGAGCTGGAGCTGGTGTGAAATTGGGACCACAATGAGTCGGGGCTGGTATTGGTATGGGGCTGGTGATGGGGCTGAGATGGAGATGGAGCTAGGGCTGGAGTGGATGTGGATTGGGCTGGAGTGGGATGAGGATTGGGCTGGAGTGGGATGAGGATTGGGCTGGAGTGGATGAGGATTGGGCTGCGTCTGGAGCTGTGATTGAGTTGGGGATGGAAATTGAGCTGGAGTTTATGGGATGGGGATAGAAATGTGACTGGTATTAGGATGGAGTTGGTATTGGGATTAGGATGGCGATGGGGCTGGAACTTACCTTAGGATGGGGATGAAGATAGGACTCGGGCTGGTATTAGGATGGGATTAGGGATGGGGTTTGAATGGAGATGGGCTGGAGCAGCAGTTGGAATGGAGATGGGGTTGGAGGTGAGGTTGGGAAGAGGATGGAGATGAGGCTGCAGATGGAATGGATTTGGGATGTAAACGGGGCTGGAATTGGGGTTGGAATGAGGATGGGGTTGGATTGGGGATGAAAATGCAGCTGGAGCTGATGGGATGGAGATAGCAATGTGGATGAGGCAGGAGTTTGGGTTAGGATGGGGTGGATGGGTTGGTGTTGGGATGGAGATGGGGCTGGAGCTGGGATTGGGACAGGGTTGGGATAGGGTCTGGGTTGGTGTTGGGATGGAGATGGGGCTGGAGCTGATTTTGGGACAGGGTTGGGATAGGGTTTGGGTTGGTGTTGGGATGGAGATGGGGCTGGAGCTGGGATTGGGACAGGGTTGGGATAGGGTTTGGGTTGGTGTTGGGATGGAGATGGGGCTGGAGCTGGGATTGGGACAGGGTTGGGATAGGGTTTGGGTTGGTGTTGGGATGGAGATGGGGCTGGAGCTGGGATTGGGACAGGGTTGGGATAGGGTTTGGGTTGGTGTTGGGATGGAGATGGGGCTGGAGCTGGGATTGGGACAGGGTTGGGATAGGGTTTGGGTTGGTGTTGGGATGGGGCTGGAGCTGGGATTGGGACAGGGTTGGGATAGGGTTTGGGTTGGTGTTGGGATGGAGATGGGGCTGGAGCTGGGATTGGGACAGGGTTGGGATAGGGTTTGGGTTGGTGTTGGGATGGAGATGGGGCTGGAGCTGGGATTGGGACAGGGTTGGGATAGGGTTTGGGTTGGTGTTGGGATGGAGATGCTGCTGGTTTTGAGACGGATATTGGTATTGGTTGGGGATGGATATGGAGCTATTTTGGAGTTGGGATGGGAATGTAGATGGAGATCTGGGGATGGGGTTGGGATGGAGAAGGGTGTGGAGATTGAGTTCGGATGCAAATCTTGGAGCTGGAGTTTGTTGTGGGTTGGAGCTACAGCTGAAGGGGATGTTAGAATGGGTTTGGTGCTAGGATGAGGATGAGATTGGGATGGGGCTGGGAATGGGATTGGCATGGAGTTGGGGCTTGAGCTGGATTTGGGATAGGAATTTAGATGTGGCCGGAGTTAATGTTGGGATGGACATGGGGATTGGGCTGAAGCTTATGATGGGCTGGGGCATGTATTAAGAAGGATCTGGAAATGGGGTTGGAATGGAGTTGGGGCTGGTATTGGGATGGAGCTGGAGATGTGGCTGGAGCCAGGGTTGGAATGGGGATCAGGTTGTGATGCAGCTGGGAATGGGGAAGGTGCTAAACTTAGAATGGGGATTGGGCAGCAGTTGGGTTGAAGATGAAATGTGGCTGGTATTAGATTGGAGGTTGGTCTGGATCTTGGGTTTTGATGGGGGAGGAGATAGAACAGGCTGGTATTGGGATGGAGGTGGTGCTGGAGCTGGGGCTTGATCTACAGTTGGGATGGAGATGTGCTTAAGCATGGGTTGGGATGGGATTGAGGTTGGGATGAAGATGAAGATGAGGATTGGTTTCAATTGGGCTAGGCTTGGGATGGGATAGAAAGGGGGTTGTGATGGAGCTTGGGCTGGAACCATTGTTGGGATAAGGATGGTATTGGGATGGGGCTTGGACTGGGGTTGAGATGGAGATGGGGTTGGGATCGGGATAATAATAGTGCTTGTGTCAGGATTGGGATAAAGATGAGTGAAGGCTGGTATTGGTACTGGGCTGTGGATGGGGCTGAAGCTTATGATGGACTGGAGTTGTCATGGAGTTTCAAATGAGGTTGGGATTGAGATGGGGCTAGTATATCGATGGAGCTGGAGTTGTAAGTGTAGCTGGGGTTGGGATTGGCATGGGAATGGAATGTAGCTGAGGATGAGATTGGGATGATGATGGAAATAGGGTGTGGTTGGGATATGGCTGGTACTGGGATCAGAATGGGGCTGCGGATGGAGTTGGGGTAGGGGTTGGATTAGGGCTGGGATGGAGTTGGGTTAGAGCAGGTGTTGGGATTGGGATCAAGATTAGTTGGGGCATTTCTTGCTCTTTCAGTTCCGACGAAGGGTTTCGACCTGAAACGTTAACTCTCTTTCTCTCTCCACGGATGTTGCCTGGCCTGCTGAGTTTTTCCAGCGTTTTCTGTTGTTATTTTGGATTTCCAGCATCCGCAGTATTTTGCTATCGTATTAGTTGGGGCTTGTATTGGTTTGGGGCTGCAGATGGGTTTGGGATGGAGATGGAGCTAGAGCTGAGTGGGACAAAGGGTTGAGATGTGGCTGGAGCTAGGATTGTGTTGGGGATGGAAATAGGGCTCGAGCTTATGGGATGAGGATAGAAATGTGAGTGGTACTAGGATGGATCTGGGATTGGGATTGGGATTGGGATTGAGGTGGGGCTGCAGCTGAGTTTGGGATGGGAATGGAGATAGGACTCGGGCTGGTATTGGGATGGGATTGGGGATGGGGATGGAGATGAGATGGAGATCGGTTGGGGATGGAGATGAAGCTAGAGATGAAACAGGTTTCAGGATGGAGTTGGGGTTGCGATGAGGCTGAAGTTTGTTTGGGGATTGAAATGGTGCTGGAACTGATGGGACGGGGATAGAAATGTGGATGGGGCTGGAGTTGGGGTTGAATGGAGCTGAGGTTGGGATGGGGTTGGAAATAGGAATTAGATGATTTGGATGGGGCTCGGAAGGGAGTTGCAATGGAGCTGAGGCTGGAGCTGGTGTTGAGATGGATCTGGTGGTGGCAAACAGGACTCCGGGCTCCTGACTCCAGACTCTAGACTCCAGACTCCAGACTCCAGACTCCGGGCTCCAGACTCTAGACTCTAGACTCCAGACTCCAGACTCCAGGCTCCAGACTCCGGGCTCCAGACTCCAGACTCCGGGCTGCTGACTCCAGACTCCAGGCTCCAGACTCCGGGCTCCAGACTCGGCTCCAGACTCCAGGCTCCAGACTCTGGGCTCCAGACTCCAGACTCCAGGCTCCAGACTCCAGACTCCGGGCTCCAGACTCCAGACTCCAGGCTCCAGACTCCAGACTCCAGGCTCCAGACTCCAGACTCTGGGCTCCAGACTCCAGGCTCCAGACTCCAGACTCTGGGCTCCAGACTCTGGGCTCCAGACTCCAGGCCCCAGACTGCAAACTCTGGGCTCCAGACTCCAGACTCCAGGCTTCAGACTCCTGACTCCAGGCTCCAGACTCCAGACTCCGGGCTCCAGACTCTGGGCTCCAGACTCCGGGCTCTGGGCTCCAGACTCCAAACTACAGACTCCGGGCTCCAGACTCTGGGCTCCAGACTCCAGACTCTGGGCTCCAGACTCCGGGCTCCAGACTCTGGGCTCCAGACTCCGGGCTCCAGACTCCAGACTCTGGGCTCCAGACTCTGGGCTCCAGACTCCAGGCACCAGACTGCAAACTCTGGGCTCCAGACTCCAGACTCCAGTCTTCAGACTCCTGACTCCGGGCTCCAGACTACAGACTCCGGGCTCCAGACTCTGGGCTCCAGACTCCGGGCTCTGTGCTCCAGACTCCAGACTACAGACTCCGGGCTCCAGACTCTGGGCTCCAGACTCCAGACTCCAGACTCTGGGCTCCAGACTCCGGGCTCCAGACTTTGGGCTCCAGACTCTGGGCTCCAGACTCCGGGCTCTGGGCTCCAGACTCCGGGCTCCAGATTCCAGACTCCAGGCTTCAGACTCCAGACTCCAGACTCCAGACTCCAGACTCTGGGCTCCAGACTACAGGCTCCCCTCAGTACAAATATTTTTATTCAAAAACAATAATACCTGTACAACTCATCAATTACATAGTAAATGCATTACATAGTAAATCCATTACATTCATCCATCACAATAAAAAATAAAGCCTTAAAAACAGCCTTATAGTTAATATAAATACAATGATTAATTTCTCCACTCAGTACAGTGCCCAGCAGAAGCAGAACTACGCAATTAGCTGCAAAGTTGGAAATAAGAATAAGGCAACAGAAATTGCAAAAGGTCAAATATACAGAAAGGGGCTGTAGTCACTCAAAGAAGGAGTAGTATATGAAACCTTGCTGCCAACAGGAGCTCGAGGTGCCCCTGGACATCGTGAAATATCCAGCTCCCACCTCCAGTACGCAGGATGTGGAGCACGAGGGAGGATGAGAATCCAAGGAGATCCCTCCCTCCCTGCACAAACCCACAGTGACTGCCAGTGTGGCTTCGGACATTGGCCAGAGTAGTCCCTCCCCTCAGCAGCACACCTTCAGCGACAACAGGAAGCCCCTCGACTCTCCACATGTGTAAAGAGAGAAAGGGAAGCATCTAAAGTGCAAACTCTGGCCACGCCATCACCTCATTGAACCCCTGTAAATGTGCTCAAGCAGTGAGTGCTCCAGGCGATGGGTGTTCGGCTGTAGTCAGACCGTGACCCGGCCAGACTGAGGCAAGGGGCGGGTCTACTGACTTCAGTTTGGCCAAGGCTTGTGACCTCAGTGCCTGCAGTCACACACTGACCAAGTGCACTGGACGCTGCAGCCCTTGGACCTCCATGCGGTCAGTGGTCAGTTCAATGGTGAGCTGAGATCTGTTACTGATTCATCGCATCATAGAATGATACAACTCAGAAGGAGGCCATTCGGCCCATCGTGCCTGTGCCGGCTCTTTGGTGGAGCCCTCCAATTGGGCCCACCCGCCTGCCCTTTCCCCACAGCCCGGCAAATTTCTCCTTTTCAATGATATAACCAATTCCCTTTCGAATGTTATGACTGACTCTGCTCCCACCGCCCTTTCATGCAACGCATTCCAGACAACAACTCAATGCATAAAAAAATGGCCCCTAAACAACGCCCCCCCCCCTCCCCCGTGACCTCCTTGACTTAGGGTTTCAAATGTGACCTAATTATACAATCATGTTTCACAGACTCACCTATTAATAAGGAACATATTGTGAACGTTCATTTTTATAGAAAGTAATTTATAAACTAAATATTTTGGCGTGTAAAATGACTTAATTCGGCCAATTGAGCCTCCTGGTGTGGGGAAAGCAGCCAACACCCCCTGCACCGCTTGTAGGAGCCAGCTACGCTTGGGAGACAAAGCTCATTTAGGTGGTTGATTTTTTTACCAGATGCTGTAGAAGTGAGAGGAGATATTTCTCTCGGTGCACAGACAGTGCTTTAAATGGTTGTTAAATATTCGTTATTTTGTGGAAGATTGTCCGGAGCGCAAGGCTTCTCTCACTCTCTGTAAGCTGGGCAGCATCAAACGCATCTGCTATAATGTTGCGAAACTAAATAAATGGCCACTTAATCAGAATAAATAGAGCGCAATTAGGGTTAATTCAACAGCACAGCGTACCATTTCTGGGAGAAATTGTGACCCTGGTCATCCCGAACCTATTTCATTGGAACAAACTGTCAACTGGAACACAATCTAATCTCTTCATTATCTTATAAACTTCAATCTGAACACCCCTAATTCTACGTTTCTCTAAAGTGTAGGGTCCCAGCTCTTTTAGCCTATCTTGATAACTAAGATGCTTTATACTGGGAATTAATCTAGTGGCCCTCCTCTGTACCCTTTCCAAAGCCTCAATATCACCCACCTTGTGAGGAGACCAGAACCGGACACAGTATTCCAAGTGAGGCCTGATCACGGTCTTGTACAAGGACAAAATAGTATGCTTTGTCTTGTAGTCAGTTGTCCTATAAATGCACCCCAACACCCTATTCACTCTAACTATCGCTTCACAGCATTGCTCGCGAACCTTTAGAGATCGATGCATTAGAACACCCAGATCTCTTTCTTCACCTGCTTTAATGGGTTTCCCTGAGGGTGTATGTTTGTTCAGCATTCACCCTGCCCACATGCATAACACTGCACTTTTCCAAGCTAAACATAATTTTCCAGTCACAAGCGCAATCTCCCAAAACATCGAGATCCGCCTGAAGCAATAGAGCATTGTCTACAGTCCTGACACACTCACAGATCTTAATATCATCTGCAAACTTGCAGATCATGCCCCCTACACCTAGATCATTGATAAAAATATTGAAGAGCATCCGTCCCAACACTGACCCCCACGAGGTACCACTGGTGACCAAACTTGCAGATCATGCCCCCTACACCGAGATCTAGATAGCAAAGAGCAATGGTCCTAACAACAATCCCTGCGGGACACCACCAGTCTCCAAACAGATCCAAATCCATCCAGAACTACTTTCTGCCTACGGCCATCCAGCGAGTTCTCAATCAACTCGATATATTGCTGTAAGCTTCGATCCTGTCTACTGGGCTTCCATCATCCAACACCTTGGTGACTTCTTCAAAAAATACGCTCATTTTGGTAAATCCTTTTTGCACCTTCTCCAGTGCATCTATATCCTTTTTGTAATATGGCGACCGGAACTGCGTTGCTATTTTTAATGATTTGTGTATCTGTAAACCTTGATCGATTTTCTCCTCTACCCCATTTAGACACTTAGGGCTAGAAATTCATTATAGCCCAGGAATGGGCGGTGTCAGTAGAAAAGTTGGAGAATTAGTGCCAGGCGCGAATGCTTTAGACTGCATGCAAAATTTGTGCTCACTGCTCAAAAAAATGTTTGAGGTCCTAATTCAACTCTTAAAGCCCAAGCTCAGTGGCGTTACACTCAAAGGGTGGACCCATATCAGGAGCAGTCTAATTGCAAGTCATGATTGCCACAGGCTTTTTTCAGTACTTAAAGGGGAGGTTCATTGATGCTGCAGCACCTCATTCTCAGCATTGCTGGCTGCGCAGCTGCCTCAGCCAGCAGCAGCAGGGCAAGGAGAAGGAGTTGGAGGATTAAACCAGCTAGCTGTACTCATGGCAGATCTATGTCCCAGGGAGAGAGCCCGCAGATTCTGCGATGAAGCATTGGAGGCGTTGGTTTTCACTGTGGAGAGATGGAGGGCGGTGCTCTACCTGGCAAGTGGCAGGAGGCCCTCGCCACAAGTCCTCCATGTGGAGGGAGGTAGCCCAGCACGTCTCAGGCAGCACTGTGGTCCCCAGGACTCACACACAGTGCAGGAAGAAATTTAATGACCTCACTCGGGTGTTCAGGGTGAGTCAATGCTTCTACAAATGCTACATACCACCATCTGAACCACAATCGTCACACACTGCCCAAAGCACCACACCCCCAGCACTCACCCACCAACAATCTCTACCTACCAACACTCACACCCACATCTCACACCATGCACACAATGACGGCTAATCAACTATGGCAGGCATGTCACCCAAACACATTGCTCCACACTCATTCACACACTTTCCTTTCTCTTGCAGGCCAAAGTGGTTCACAACAGGAGGGAGCAGGAGTGCACAGGCGGGGGACAAGCTGACACCCAACCACTGTCTGAGCTGGAGAATAGAGTGCTGCAGATTATTGGGCGCCAGGTGGTCGGTGCTGTGGACACCAGCGACTTTGACCCCTTTGGGGACAACAGCGGTATGTTCATCCCTACTCCTTCTTCTCACATCCCATTTCCCCCTCACCCCACAAGCCTTTCGTACTTTCTAGCTAATCATGCTGTATGCATGCATTTCTCCCTTCCTGCCCCCCTCCCCTCACCTTTACCCGACTCTTGTGCCTTTATGCTTTCAGATCATGAGCAAGCACCTGAGCAGCCTGTCCCTGAGGGCACCGTAGAGAGCGAGGCGGGAGAAGAGGAGGAGGAAGAACACACTGTGTCACTGCATCTCTCACCCGCAGACACCAGCTCAGATACTGACATTACGAATTCTTTAGAGGCTAGTATAGTAGCGGGAACTGTGCAGAGTGAGGCACCGGGGACGAGTGGGCTGCAGCAAGGCCAGGGGGAAAGGGTAGCTCATGGGCCAGCTCCCTAGAGGGTGTGTTTGCGTGCGTGATCTGCTGCACAGGACTCAGATGAGGACCTCGATGGGGAGGCATTTAGAAGAAGGGTGATGGGCATGCACACGGAGATGATAGGTGCAATGGCAAGGGTGCCTGAGAGCCTGTCGGCAATGATAAGGAGCGTGGAGGAGTCCACCTCCAACGTTGCACAAGGCTCTGTGCACACCATGGAGCCCATCATTTCCAGTCTGCAAAGGATGGTCGACTCCCAGAGAGACCGTGGTGACCCAGACCTGATGCCGCGTGTGATGGGCGATCTGGCAGCTTCCATTGCAGCACAGGCAGAAGCAACGCAACATCTTAGTGCTGTAATGCAGTCTATGCTTGGTGGCATCCAATCTCAGACTGCTCTCATGCAGTCTCAGCTTGATGCCATGCAAGCTCTGACTGCTGCCATCGTGGCTGGGTCTACCACCATTGACATGGTGTCGCAACAGGCCAGCAATCTGTGCTGGAAGGCCGATTGAGTGGCTGCCTCCTCCCTCGCTCCTGTTCCTCCTCCTCCTCATCCTGCTCATCGTCCTCCTAGTCTTGCTCTTCCTCCTCCTCATCCTCCTCCTCTTCCTCTCCCTCTTCCTCCTCCTGAGATGATCCCTCAGTCCCTGGTGGCAAGGGCTGGACCGTCATGATGGCCAAGTTGTGGAGCATGCAGCAGACCACCACGAAATGGGACATCCGCTTAGCTGAGTACTGGAGGGCTCCTCCCGTGCGATCAAGGCAGGGGAACCATTGCTTCAGCAGGCCAATGGTCTGCTCGATGATGTTCCTGGTGGCAGCATGGCTCTCATTATATGAATGCTGGGCAGGAGTGTTGGGGTTGCGGAGGTGGGTCATGAGCCAGGTTGAGAGCAGATAGCCCTTGTCACCAAGCACCCACCCTCGAGCTTGACGTGGAGGCTGGAAGAGTGCTGGCACACCGATCTGGCACAGGATGAAGGCATCATGGCTGCTGCCAGGATAGCGGGCATTGACATTGAGGATTCACTGTCTGTGGTCACACACCAACTGCACATTAAGTGAGTGGTTGCCTTTTTGGTTACGGAAGATCTCAGGATTGTTATGCAGTGCCTGCAATGCCACGTGGGTGCAGTCAATGCGCCCTGCACCATGGGGAATTCTGTTATCCTGGCAAAGCCACATGCACGCTCGTCCTGCTTCTCTCTGGTGATTGGGAAGGAAATGTAATCCCTTCTCCTACTGTAGAGAGCCTCTGTGACCTCCCAGCTGCAGCGATGGATGGCGAACTGCAAAATGTTAGCTATGTCTCCTGTTGAAGACTGGAAGGATCTGCTGGTGAAGAAATTGAGGGCGATGGTGACCTTGACTGCCACTGAGAGAGTTGTGGTCACCCTGATCTGAGGCTGGTGGTCGGGTTGCAGGAAGTGGCAGAGTTCTGTGACCATCTTCTTGGTGAAGCGAAGCCTACTAATATGCTGTTCCTCGCTTAATTGGAGGTAGGAGAAGTGCTCTCGGAATACCCTCGGAGGGTAAGGCCTCCTGTTGAGAGCCCTGATGGCCCTCTTCCTCCCTCTGGCCACCATGTTCCAGTCTTTCTCGCTGCCTCCGCTCCCTCCACCATAGATCCTGGAAAGCGAGGTTGACTGCCAGTATAGCCCCCATTAATGTAACCAAGTTACATTAGCAGTTTGATTCTTTGATGAATAAATGTAGCTACTTTTTAGTTGCCACAACACTCCTGATACAAAAGAACCTTGAAATTATGGAATGATACTGTTGGAGTATGTGAAACTGACAAGAAAGCACTGAAACGGAACGAACCTGACAGCTGCGAGTCATTACTGATGATCTCTTTAAATAACGTCCCTGGAGCAGGCTTCCTGGTGCTTCAGGCCAGCTCTCCCTGTCGCTGTTTCCTCCAGGCACTAAGGTAGGTGGCGACAATCAATTTAGCAGATCGGGCGGTCAGTGAGCATTGCACACTCACTGACGTCATGATCGGCCTGGTGTTGACGTTCCTGGTGTCAACTCTTACTGCCGGTGCTTCAGGGGAGCAGGATTTGGCGTGCAGCACTGGGTTCTCCTCGCCCCAGCGATACTGCTCTAGCGCCCCATTAGCAGCATCTGCTGGCGCTGATGGGAGGCGCTCAGGGGATGAATTTTTCCCCCTTATTTTCAAAACAGTATATGGCCTCTTTATTCTTCCTACCAAAATGTAATACCTCACACTTATCTATATTGAAGCTCATTTGCCAATTACACGCCCATTCTGCAAGTTTATTAATGTCTTCCTGTTTTTTGTTGGCATCTTCCTCAACATTAACTGCACCCACCAATTTGGTGTTACTTGCAAATTTTGAAATTGTACTTCCGGTTCCTGAGTCTAAATCGTTTATGTAAATGGTGAACAACAGTGGTCCCAACACCGATCCCTGTGGAACATCACTTCCTACCTTCCACCAGTCTGAGTCACTACCTTTAAACCCATCTCTCTGTTTTCTGTTTTGTAGCCAGCTCACTCTTCATTCTGCTACTTGTCCAGTGACTCCACATTATCTGATCTATTCATGAGTCTACTATGCAGTACCTTATCAAAGGCCTTTTAAAATTCCAAATATATTTCATCTGCTGCATTACCCTTGTCTATAATTTCTGTTACTTCTTCAAAGAATTCAGCCAGGTTGTTAAGCGTGACCTTCCCTTTTGAAATCCATGTTCGCTATTCTTTATTATAGTTTTGGCTTCTCTTTGTTTTTCTATTGCATCTTTTAGTAAAGATTCCATTATTTTTCCTGCCACCGACGTTAAGCTAATTGTTCTTTAGTTTCCTGGACTGGTTCAACCTCCCTTTTTAAATATAGGAATCACATTAGCTGTCTGCCAGTCCTCTGGCACTATTCTCTTTTGTAATTAACTTTTCTATGTAAGTAATAGTGCCTGGTTGCACGGCGGTATGGGCTACGCATTGCCCATCACCCTTGTACAATCTCCACACCAGGGCCATGGTTCAGTGCTCTGAGGCCCATGGTCAGATGAGGATGTTGATCGAATAGGCCTAGGATGTGATGAACCAGCAGTTCGGGTGTCCAGATCACTTGTGTGAATCTCTCAGGAGGCTGCCAACACAGTGATGGTCTAAAACATGGCACCAGACTGCACTTCCCCAGTGATCGGGGGCAGCAGGTGGGGCCTGAACATCTGCCACTGAACAAAAGGTCCCATGGTCGGGACAAGAGTATTGATTGCTGCCTCTTCCACTGAGCTATTAATTGGAGACATTAGACTTGTCGACAGAACAATTGTTCCTATCCTATCTTCTTGTGCACATACTGCAACAGTAACGGGCACTAATGAGCATGTGTGTCACTCTGTGTTTACAGAACAGGCAGGACAGCATGAAGTTTTAGTTAATGTCTGCAGCTGTTACAATCTACATTATCCAATCGGATCCCATGTGCTTTATTAACTGTTTTGTTAACCTGTCCTGCCACCTAGTGTGTATGGTCTCTCCTCATTCTTCCTACCAAAATGTATCACCTCACACTCCTCTGCATTGAATTTCATCTGCCATGTGTCCGCCCAATCCAAAAGTCTGTCTATGTCCTCTTGAAGTCTATTACTATCTTCCTCAGTGTTTACTACACTTCCAAGTTTCGTGTCATCCGCAAATTTTGATATTGTGCCCTGTACCCCCCAAGTCCAAGTCATCAATGAATATCAGAAACAATAGTGGTCCTAGTACTGAACCCTGGGGAACACCACTGTATACCTCCCTCCAGTCCAAAAAACAGCCAGTCACCACAACTGTTTCCTGTCCCTTAGCCAATTCAGTATCCGTGCTGCTACTGCCCTTTTATCCCATGGGCTTCAATTTTGCTAACAAGCCTAATATGTGGCACTTTATCAAACTCCTTTTGAAAGTCCATATACACAACATCAACTGCACTGCCCTCATCCACCCTCTCTGTTATCTCATTAAAAAACTCAATCAAGTTAGTCAAACATGATTTGCCCTTAACAAATCCGTGCTGGCTCTCCTTTATTAGTTCATGTTTGGCCAAGTGGCTGTTACTATTCTCCTGGATTATTGTTTCTAAAAGTTTCCCCACAGCCGACATTAAACTGACTGGCCTGTAATTGCCAGGTTTATCCTTCTCCCTTTTTTTAAAACAAGGGTGTAACATTTGCAATCCTCCAGCACCACCCCTGTATCTAAGGAGGATTGGAAGATTGTGGCCAGCACCTCCGCAATTTCTACCCTTAATTCCCTCAGCAACCTAGGATGCTTCCCATCCAGACCGGGTGGCTTTTCTACTTTAAGCACTGCCAGCCTTCCCAGTACCTCATTTTTATCCATTTTTATTTCATCCAGTATCCCAGCAACCTCCTTGTTTACCATAGCTTTGGCAAAGTCCTCGTCCTTGGTAAACACCGATGCAAAGTACTCATTTAGTACCTCAGCCATGCCTTCTGCCTCCACCAACAGATTTCCATTTTGGTCCCTAATCAGCCCCACCGCTCCTCTGACAACCCTTTTACTGTTAATAGGCCTATAGAAGACCTTTGGATTCCCTTTTATGTTAGCCCCAATCTATTTTCGTACTGTCTTTTTGCCCCTTTTATTTCCTTTTTCACTTCTCCTCTGTGCTTTTTATATTCAGCCTGTTTCTCCCTTGTATTATCAAGCTGACATCTGTCATATGCCCCCTTTTTCTGCTTCATCCTACTCTCTAACTCTTTCGTCATACAGGCAGCTCTGGCTTTGATTGCCCTCCCTTTCCTCCTTGTGGGAATGTACCGAGACTTTACCCAAACAATCTCCTCTTTAAAGGTGACCCATTGCTCCATTACATTTCTGCCCACCAGTCTTTGACTCCAGTTTACCCGGGCCAGATCCCTCCTCAGTTCACTGATATTAGCCCTCCTCCAGTTCAGTATTTTTATTTTAGATTGTTCTTTGTCCTTCTCCATAAATAATCTAAACCTTACAATAGTATTCCTGAGGTGCTTCCCCACCGTGACATTCTCCACTTGACCCACTTCATTCCCCAGGAATAGATCCAGCAATACCTCCTTCCTCATTGGGCAAGAAACATACTGATCAAGAAAATTCTCCTGAAACCACTTTAGAAATTATCCCCTTCTCTGCCCTTCACTCAATCACTGCCCCATTCAATATTGGGATCGTTAAAGTCTCCAATAATCACTAGTCTATAGTTCTTGCACCTCTCAGTAATTTCTTTGCAAATCTGCTCCTCTATCTCCTTCCCACTATTTGGTGGCCTATAAAAGACACCAAGTAGCGTAACTGCTCCTCTATTGTTTCTCAACTCCAACCAAATAGATTCTGTCTTTGGCCCTTCTATCTCACACTGTAATATGTTCCTTAATATAAACTGCAACCCCTCCTCCTTTTTTTCCTTCCCTATCTTTCCTGAATACCTTGTACCCAGGAATACTAAGCCTCCAACCCTCCCCTTTTATGAGCCAAGCCTCAGTTATTGGCGATCTCACATAGCTAGTTGCAGCTGCAGCTCACCAACCTCATTAGCCGCACATTGTGCATTTACACACGTGCACTCCAAACCTAACTTACACCTCTTTGTATTTTCTATGATCCCACCTAATTCTGTATTATTTCTAACTCTAACTGTCTCTCCCGGATCCTCTGTGCACCCTGTTTCTACATCTTGGTGCCCAGCCCCCAGCTGAATGAGTTTAAACCCTCCCCCACAGCACCAGTTAACCTGCCCACAGGGATATTGGTCCCAGACCTGTTTTGGCCCAACCCATCCATCTTGAACAGGTGTTTGGTTAATGACATCCGACATATAGCCAGCATTACCACCCGGAGAGCTCTGGGTCAGATTAACGATTGCCTTCCCGTACTTCAGTGTTACAGAGGTGGTGGTGGAGGGCAGGCGCTGTAAAAAGGAAGGGCCTTGATGCCTATTGCCATCAATCGCAGAGCGCTGGACAGAGCAGGAAACTGGAAATAAACTAAAAGAAAGATATGTAGATAGTCCTGCATGTGCTAATTTAATCCACAAACAAGTTAACAATAGGGTTATAAATAGACATCAGAGCAATTTCACCTGGACATACAAATATACGTCGTCCAGTACTTCCCCGGAGCGGAGAAACTACGCCATGTTCTTCGCAGCCTTCAACATGTCATCGATGACGACAAACACCTCGCTAAGGCCATCCCCACGCTTCCACTACTTGCCTTCAAACAGCCGCCTAACCTCAGAAGTACCATCGTTCGCAGCAAATTACCCAGCTTTCAGGATAACAGCGACCACGACACCACACAACCCTGCCATGGCAAACTCTGCAAGACATGCCAGATCATCAACACAGATACCACCATCACACGTGAGGACACTACCCACCAGGTACATGGTACATACTCATGTGACTCGGCCAACGTTGTCTACCTCATACATTGCAGGAAAGAATGCACCGCGGCATGGTACATCGGCGAGACCATGCAGACACTGAGACAACGTATGAACGAGCACCGCGCAACAATCGCCAGGCAGGATTGTTACCTCCCAGTCAGGGAACACTTCAGCAGTCAAGGACATTCAGCCTCGGATCTGCGGGTAAGCGTTCTCCAAGGCAACCTTAGAAACACATGACAACGCAAAATCATCGAGCAGAAACTGATAGCCAAGTTCCGCACTCATGAAGACGGTCTCAATCGGGATCTTGGGTTTATGTCACGATACATGACGTGATCCGGACTCGAGTCGTTGTTAGCTTGTTCACAGATGTGATTCCCAGTAAAAAAGTAAAAATTTTCCCAGTAAAAAAGTAAAAATTTTAAAGCTTTTCGTTTTACATACAGACGGCAGCTTTTGACACGTTAGAACCCCTGCGACTACACCTCATTGTCTCAGTTGTATCTTGCTATGTCTTTGATGTGGTACCTTCCTGGCTGACTTAATTAACTTTATCACACCTCGGCAGATAGTCAGGATGATTTAATTTAGTGGTCTGCAATTGTAAGGTACACATGCTTTGTTTTCTATCTATATATGCTTTGGCGATTCTGTATCTAATTTACTTCACCTGAGGAAGGAGCAATCGATAGCTCCGAAAGCTTGTGATTTCAAATAAAACTGTTGGACTATAACCTGGTGTTGTGCGACCTCTCAATTTCATACAAATATACACAGAGAATGTCCACCCTTGCTTTGTCGTGAGTTCAGACTATGTCTGATTGCATTGAGCTTAGCTTTCTGTACCTCTGTAACTTGGAATACTCAGACAACACAGCATGAAGATTTATCATTTGAACAAATTTCTTCTCAATGGCATGGTTTGTGGGATAGTTTGTGATCTGGTAGAAACTCCCAGCATCTTACAGTTGTGTCTTGTATAATTGGGTAGAGGATACAACATGGTTAGTAATTTGTATATTTAGAAAGTACCTGAGAGAAGTCTGAAACCTTCCAGCAGATCTCCTAGTTGGGTTTATTATGCTGACATTTCTCGTGCAGCAACCCATGATTGATTCAAGGCCTGAATTTATTCTAAAATAACTTTTTCATGTCTGATTTCCACACGTATTGTTCAACTGACATTAAATCTTCCATCGCTGTCTTCCTCACTACTTACAATGTGGCAGAATCGCACAGCAGCAACGAAACACCTGAGTCAGCGCGGATGATGATCCAATCACAAGTGTTGCACTTCAATGCGCATCACTGCGGAGGGGGTTGGGTTACAGTTGGGCTTTGGGTTGAACCCAATCCTGACTGATTGGGTAAAATTCTCCTTTGATGGGCGACAGCGAGGATTGTGTGTGGTGATAAGGGGCAGTCTCACCCAGTCCCATATAGACAAAGGCTCAGAACAAAAACCGACACTTAATTCAGTGCAAGTCCACACCCGCACTCAGAAATACCACGAAGATGTCTGGTGTGGGAAATGGTAATGGGACAGTGTAGAGGGAGCTTTACTCTGTATCTAACCTGTGCTGTACCTGCGGCTGGGAGTGTTTGATGGGACAGTGTAGAGGGAGCTTTACTCTGTATCTAACCCGTGCTGTACCTGCCCTGGGAGTGTTTGATGGGGACAGTGTAGAGGGAGCTTTACTCTGTATATAAACTGTGCTGTACCTACCCTGGGAGTGTTTGATGGGGCAGTAGAGGGAGCTTTACTCTGTATCTAACCAGTGCTGGACCGACCCTGGGAGTGTTTGATGAAATTGAGAGGTCGCAAAACAGCAGGTTATAGTCCAACAGTTTTATTTGAAATCACAAGCTTTCGGAGCTATCGATTGCTCCTTCCTCAGGTGAAGTGTTTGATGGACAGTGTAGAGGGAGCTTTACTCTGTATCTAACCCGTGCTGTACTTGAGCTGGGAGTGTTTGATGGGGCAGTGTAGAGGGAGTTTTATTCTGTATCTAAACCGTGCTGTAGCTGCCCTGGGAGTGTTTGATGGGACAGGGTAGAGGGAGCATTAATCTGTATCTGACCTGTGCTGTACCTGCCCTGGGAGTGTTTGATAGGACAGTGTCGAGGGAGCTTTTCTCTGTATCTAAACTGTGCTGTACCTCCCCTGGGAGTGTTTGATGGGACACTGTAGAGGGAGCTTTACTCTGTATCTAACCAGTGCTGGACCGACCCTGGGAGTGTTTGATGGGACAGTGTAGAGGGAGCTTTACTCTGTATCTAACCCGTGCTGTACTTGAGCTGGGAGTGTTTGATGGGGCAGTGTAGAGGGAGTTTTATTCTGTATCTAAACCGTGCTGTAGCTGCCCTGGGAGTGTTTGATGGGACAGGGTAGAGGGAGCATTAATCTGTATCTGACCTGTGCTGTACCTGCCCTGGGAGTGTTTGATGGGACAGTGTCGAGGGAGCTTTTCTCTGTATCTAAACTGTGCTGTACCTCCCCTGGGAGTGTTTGATGGGACACTGTAGAGGGAGCTTTACTCTGTATCTAAACTGTGCTGTACCTCCCCTGGGTGTGTTTGATGGGGCAGTGTAGAGGGAGCTTTACTCTGTATCTAACCCGTGCTATAGCTGCCCTGGGAGTGTTTGATGGGACAGTGCAGAGGGAGCTTTACTCTGTATCTAACCCGTGCTGTACCTGCCCTGGGAGTGTTTGATGGGACAGTGTAGAGGGAGCTTTACTCTGTATATAACCCGTGCTGTACTTGAGCTGGGAGTGTTTGATGGGGCAGTGTAGAGGGAGTTTTATTCTGTATCTAAACCGTGCTGTAGCTGCCCTGGGAGTGTTTGATGGGACAGGGTAGAGGGAGCATTAATCTGTATCTGACCTGTGCTGTACCTGCCCTGGGAGTGTTTGATGGAACAGTGTCGAGGGAGCTTTTCTCTGTATCTAAACTGTGCTGTACCTCCCCTGGGAGTGTTTGATGGGACACTGTAGAGGGAGCTTTACTCTGTATCTAAACTGTGCTGTACCTCCCCTGGGTGTGTTTGATGGGGCAGTGCAGAGGGAGCTTTACTCTGTATCTAACCCGTGCTATAGCTGCCCTGGGAGTGTTTGATGGGACAGTGCAGAGGGAGCTTTACTCTGTATCTAACCCGTGCTGTACCTGCCCTGGGAGTGTTTGATGGGACAGTGTAGAGGGAGCTTTACTTTGTATCTAACCCGTGCTGTACCTCCCCTGGGTGTGTTTGATGGGGCAGTGTAGAGGGAGCTTTACTCTGTATCTAACCCGTGCTATAGCTGCCCTGGGAGTGTTTGATGGGACAGTGCAGAGGGAGCTTTACTCTGTATCTAACCCGTGCTGTACCTGCCCTGGGAGTGTTTGATGGGACAGTGTAGAGGGAGCTTTACTCTGTATATAACCCGTGCTGTACTTGAGCTGGGAGTGTTTGATGGGGCAGTGTAGAGGGAGTTTTATTCTGTATCTAAACCGTGCTGTAGCTGCCCTGGGAGTGTTTGATGGGACAGGGTAGAGGGAGCATTAATCTGTATCTGACCTGTGCTGTACCTGCCCTGGGAGTGTTTGATGGAACAGTGTCGAGGGAGCTTTTCTCTGTATCTAAACTGTGCTGTACCTCCCCTGGGAGTGTTTGATGGGACACTGTAGAGGGAGCTTTACTCTGTATCTAAACTGTGCTGTACCTCCCCTGGGTGTGTTTGATGGGGCAGTGCAGAGGGAGCTTTACTCTGTATCTAACCCGTGCTATAGCTGCCCTGGGAGTGTTTGATGGGACAGTGCAGAGGGAGCTTTACTCTGTATCTAACCCGTGCTGTACCTGCCCTGGGAGTGTTTGATGGGACAGTGTAGAGGGAGCTTTACTTTGTATCTAACCCGTGCTGTACCTGCCCTAAGAGAGTGTTTGATGCGACAGTGTAGAGGGAGCTTTACTTTGTTTCTAACCTGTGCTGTACCTGCCCTGGGAGTGTTTGATGCAACAGTGTAGAGGGAGCTTTACGCTGTATCTAACCCGTGCTGTACCTGCCCTGGGAGTGTTTGATGGGGATAGTGTAGAGGGAGCTTTAATCTGTATCCAACCTGTGCTGTACCTGCCCTGGGAGTGTTTGATGGGACAGTGCAGAGGCAGTTTTACTCTGTATCTAACCCATGCTGTACCTGCCCTGGGAGTGTTTGATGGGGACAGTGCAGAGGGAGCTTTACTCTGTATCTAATCCCGTGCTGTACCTGCCCTGGGGGTGTTTAATGGGACAGTGTAGAGGGAGCTTTACTCTGTATCTAACCCATGCTGTACCTGCCCTGGGAGTGTTTGATGGGGACAGTGTAGAGGGAGCTTTACTCTGTATCTAACCCATGCTGTACCTGCCCTGGGAGTGTTTGATGGGGACAGTGTAGAGGGAGTTTTACTCTGCATCTAACCCCGTGCTGTTCTTGCCCTGGGAGTGTTTGATGGGACAGTGTAGAGGGAGCTTTACTCTGTATCTAACCCCGTGCTGTACCTGCCCTGGGAGTGTTTGATGAGACAGTGTAGAGGGAGCTTTACTCTGTATCTAGCTTGGTTTGAGGATATCATTGATGCTAACACGAGATGCGATTTCCAATTTTCTGACCCTGACATATGGGAATAGAGAACAGATGTTGACGAACATAAAACATTCACGAAAGCAAACCCTAAAAGTAATTCAGTTTTGAACATTCAAAGTACTTCCTTCAGAAGGTGTTTGAAATGGGTGGAAGGTGGAAGCAGAATGTAGCCCTGTTCAAGCTTGCTCTGGATGGCGGTCGGCTGGCTGGCTTCGAAATAGACTGGAACAACTTCATGAAAACCGAGCAAACAATTTAAAACCATCCCTTCTAAATTGATTTTATTATATTTGAATCCTAAAAGGTTTTTTTTCTCTAAATATCAGATGCCCAGCTTAGTCCCTCTGAAAGGGGGCAAATATCACACTCCAGCTCAAACTATTAATCAGATTTATAAATAAAATAATACACAGAAACAATAAGACACAGTGTAAAATTAGTTGTGCAGGTCAATAATTTTAATATTAATGATAAAATCAGTCTACAAGGGTTTGAAATATCCTCTTAGGATTCCATATTTTAGATAGTGTGATAATCAGCCAGACCTTAGAATCATAGATCATATAATCATAGAATGGTTACAGTACGGAAGAAGGCCATTCGACCCATCGAGCCTACGCCGACTCTCAGCTAGTCCCACCCCCCCGCCCTTTCCCCGTAGCCCTGCAAATTATTTTCCTTCAGATACTTATCCAACTCCCTTTTGAAAGATAGGATTGAGTCTGCCTCCACCACCCTTTCAGGAAGTGCATTCCAGATCCTAACCACTCGCTGCGTAAGAACGTTTTTTCTTACATCGCCTTTGGTTCTTTTGTCAATCACCTTAAATCTGTGTCCTCTGGTTCTTGACCCTTCTGCCAATGCGAACAGTTTCTCTCTATCTACTCTGTCCAGACCCCTCCTGATTTTGAACACCTCTATCAAATCTCCTCAAGAAAGGAGGGAGACAGAAAGCAGGAAACTATAGGCCAGTTAGCCTAACATCTGTCATTGGGAAAATGCTGGAATCCATTATTAAGGAAGTAATAGCAGGACATTTAGAAAATCATAATACAATCAAGCAGAGTCAACATGGTTTCATGAAAGGGAAATCATGTTTGACAAGTTTACTAGAGTTCTTTGAGGATGTAATGAGCAGGGTGGATAAAGGGGAACCAGTAGATGTCATGTATTTGGATTTCCAGAAGGCATTCGATAAGGTGTCACATAAAAGGTTACTGCACAAGATAAGAGCGCACTGTGTTCGGGGTAATATATTAGCATGGATAGAGGATTGGCTAACTGACAGAAAACAGAGAGTCAGGATAAATGGGTCATTTTCAGGTTGGCAAACTGTAACTAGTGGGGTGCCGCAGGGATCAGTGCTGGGGCCTCAACTATTTACAATCTATATTAATGACTTTGATGAAGGGACCGAGTGTAATGTAGCCAAATTTGCTGATTATACAAAGGTAGGTAGGAAAGCAAATTGTGAGGAGGACACAAAGAATCTGCAAAGGGATATAGATAGGTTAAGTGAGTGGGCAAAAAATTGGCAGATGGAGAATAATGTGGGAAAATGTGAGGTTATCCACTTTGGTAGGAAGAATAAAAAAGCAAAATCTTATTTAAATGGAGTGAGACTACAGAATACTGCGGTACAGAGGGATCTGGGTGTCCTCATACATGAAACACAAAAGGTTAGCATGCAGGTACAGCAAGTATTTAGGAAGACAAATGGAATATTGGCCTTTATTGCAAGGGGGATGGAGTATAAAAGTAGGGAAGTCTTGCTACAACTGTATAGGGCATTGGTGAGACCACACCTGGAGTACTGCGTACAGTTTTGGTCTCCTTATTTAAGGAAGGATATACTTACATTGGAGGCAGTTCAGAGAAGGTTCACGAGGTTGATTCTCAGTTGAAGGGGTTGTCTTATGAGGAAAGGTTGAGCAGGTTGGGCTTATACTCATTGGTGTAGAGAAGAATGAGAGATGATCTTACTGAAACATATAAGATTCTGAGGGGGCTTGACAGGGTAGATGCAGGGAGGATGTTTCCCCTCGTGGGGGAATCTAGAACTAGGGGGCATAGTTTCAGAATAAGGGGTCACCCATTTAAAACGGAGATGAGGATGAATTTCTTCTCTCAGTGAATCTTTGGAATTCTCTACCCCAGAGAGCTATGGAGGCTGAGTCATTGAATATATTCAAGGCGGAGATAGACAGATTTTTGAAAAACAGAGGAATCAAGGGTTATGGGGAGCGGGCAGGAAAGTGGAGTTGAGGCCAAGATCAGATCAGCCATGATCTTATTGAATGGCTGAGCAGGCTGGAGGGGCCAAATGGCCGACTCCTGCTCCTATTTCTTATAGAAACATAGAAACATAGGAGCAGGAGTAGGCCATTCGGCCCGTCGAGCCTGCTCCGCCATTCAATACGATCATGGCTGATCATCCAAATCCAGTACCCTGTCCCTGCTTTAATCCCCACAGTACACATATCCCACCCTACCCCCGTAACCCCACGTATTTAATTCCCCCTAACATATCCCATCCTATCCCCATAACCCCACATATTTAATCCCCCCTAACACTAAGGGTCAATTTACCATAGCCAAATCAACCTAACCCACACATTTTTGGACTGTGGGAGGAAACCGGAGCACCCGGAGGAAACCCACGCAGACACGGGGAGAATGTGCAAACTCCACACAGACAGTCACCCGAGGTCAGATTCGAACCCGGGTCTCTGGCGCTGTGAGGCACCAGTGCTAACCACTATGCCACCGTGTTGCCTTATGTTCTTATGTGCTCAATCTTCTCTGCTCTAAGGAGAGCAACCCCAGCTTCTCCAGTCTATCAACATAACTGAAGTCCCTCATTCCTGGAATCATTCTCGTAAATCTTTTCTGTGCCTTTTCTAAGGCCTTCGCATCCTTCCTAAAGTGTGGTGCCCAGAATTGGACACAGAACTCCAGTTGGGGCCGAACCAGTGTTTTATACAGGTTCATCATAATTTCCACACTTTTGGACTCTGTACCTCTATTTATGAAGCCCAGGATCCCGTAAGCCTTTTTAACTGCTTTCTCAACCTGCCCTGCTACCTTCAATGATTTATGCACACATACCCCCAGGTCTCTCTGTTCATGCACCCCCTTTAGGATTGTACCATTTAGTTTATATGTCCTCTCCTCATTCTTTCTACCAAAATGTATCACTTCGCACTTTTCTGTGTTAAATTTCATCTGCTACGTGTCCTCCCATTTCACCAGCCTGTCTATGTCTTCCTGAAGTCTATCACTCTCCTCCTCACTGTTCACTATAATTCCAAGTTTTGTGTCATCTGCAAATTTTGAAATTGTGCCCTGTACACCCAAGTCCAAGTCATTAATATATATCAAGAAAAGCAGTGGGTCTAGTACCGACCCCTGGGGAACACCACTGTGTACCTTCCTTCAGTCCGATAAACAACCGCTCACCACTACTCTCTGTTTACTGTCACGTAGCCAATTTCATATCCATGCTGCCACTGTCCCTTTTATTCCATGGGCTTCAACTTTGCTGGCAAGCCTATTATGGGACACTTTGTCGAACGCCTTTTGGAAATCCATGTACACCACGTCAACCTTGGAATGAAAGTCTTTGTAGGTATCCCACAGTGTTGTCATATGGGAGTGATGTCGACCTTACACAGCTCAAAGTTAAAAGTGAACTGAACTGAACCAAAGACATGAGAGGAATCGCTCATATTTCCTCTAACAAGGACCTCAAAGCTGTCAATCAATCAAGTTCAAAGACACAATGCAGCTTCCTGGACAAAGAGTGACTTCTGAGCAGATGTTGCCACCTATTAATGTTTTGACTTTGAATAGATTGATTAGCGCCAGAGACAGAGGCTCTGTATCCCAACTCATTTACAGATTAAACAACCTGACTCGTCCCTCGCACAAAACTGGACTCTGCCATGTGGGAGGCAAGGGTTTCAGTACTGGAGGAAGAGGCAGCTGTTCCCTTGGGCTGGACTCCACTTAAACCGGGGCTGGGACCAGTGTCCTGGCGAATTGAATAACTGGGGCGGTAGATAGGGCTTTAAACTAATAAGGGGGAGGGAGGGTTCAGGTATGGGAAACCTTATAAGTCTGAAGAGAAAAGTCAAGGCTGTAGAGCATAGCAGCGATTTGGGTAAAATCAAGCAGATTGTGTCAGGCAGGGACAGAGAGTTTAATAACAGTAATAGGGCAATAGTGACTAAGGCCACATCAGGGAAAAATTGTAAAACATTAAAATTAAAGGCACTATATCTGAATGCATGAAGCATTCATAACAAGATAGATGAATTAATGGCACAAATAGAGATAAATGGGTTTGATCTAGTAGCCATTACTGAAACATAGTTCCAGATTGACCAAGGTTGGGAACTAAATATTCCAGGGTACTTGACTTTTAGAAAAGATAGGCAAAATGGAAAAGGAGGTGTCGTAGCCCTGATAATAAAGGATGAGATAAAGGCAGTAGGGAGAAAGGATCAGGCCCAGAGAATCAGGATGTAGAATCAGTATGGCTGGAGCTAAGAAATAACAAAGGGCAGTAGTTTATAGGCTCCCTAAACAGTAACCATAGTGTTAGACAGAAAATTAGAGGAGTATGTAACAAGGGTAATGCAATAATCCTGGGGGACTTTAATCTTCATATAGACTGGGCAAACCGAATTTGCAAAAGTAGCTTGGAGGATGAGTTCATAGAATGCACTCGAGACAGTTTTCTAGAACAAAATGTTGAGGAACCAACTAGGAAACAGATTATTTTTGATGTAGTATTGTGTCATTTTTTTTATTCATTCATGGGATGTTGGCATCGCTGGCAAGGCCAGCATTTATTACCCATCCCTAATTGCCCTTGAGAAGGTGGTAGTGAGCAGCCTTCTTGAACCGCTGCAGTCCTTGTGGTGAAGGTACTCCCACAGTGCTGTTTGGTAGGGAGTTCCAGGATTTTGACCCAACGACGATGAAGGATCGGCGATATACTTCTAAGTCAGGATGGTGTGTGACTTGGAGGGGAACTTGGAGGTGGTGGTGTTCCCATGCGCCTGCTGCCCTTGTCCTTCTAGGTGGTAGAGGTTGCGGGTTTGGAAGGTGCTGTCGAAGAAGCCTTGGTGAGTTGCGGCAGTGCATCTTGTAGATGGTACACACTGCAACCACGGTGCACCAATGATGGAGGGAGTGAATATTTAAGGTGGTGGATGAGGTGCCAATCAAGCAGGCTGTGTTGTGCTGGATGGTGTCGAGCTTCTTGAGTGTTGTTGGAGCTGCACTCATCCAGGCAAGTGGAGAGTATTCCATTACACTCCTGACTTGTGCCTTGTAGATGATGGAAAGGCTTTGGGAAGTCAGGAGGTGAGACACTCACTGCAGAATACCCAACCTCTGACCCACTCTTGTAGCCACAGTATTTATGTGGCTGGTCCAGTTAAGTTTCTGGTCAATGGTGATCCCCAGGATATTGATGGTGGGGGATTTGGCGATGGTAATCCCATTCAATATCGAGGGCGGTGGTTAGACGCTCTCTTGTTGGAGATAATCATTGCCTGGCACTTGTGTGGCGCAAATGTTACTTACCACTTAGCCCTAGCCTGAATGTCATCCAGGTCTTGCTGCATGCAGGTATGGGCAGCTTCATGAGGAGTTGCGAATGGAACTGAACACTGGAATCATCAGCGAACATCCCCACTTCTGACCTTATGATGGAGGGAATGTCATTGATAAAGCAGCTGAAGATGGTTGGGCCTGGGACACTGCCCTGCGGAACTCCTGCAGCGATGCCCTGGGACTGAGATGATTGGCCTCCAACAATTACAACCATCTTCCTTTTTGTTAGGTGTGACTCCAGCCAGTGGAGAGTTTTCCCCCTGATTCCCATTGACTTCAGTTTTACTAGTACCCCTTGAAACCACACTCGGTCAAATGCTGCCTTGATGTCAAGGGCAGTCACACTCACTTCACCTCTAGAATTCAACTCTTTTGTCTATGTTTGGCCCAAGGCTGTAATAAGGTCTGGAGCTGAATGGTCCTGGCAGAACCCAAACTGAGCAGGTTATTGGTGAGTAAGTGCCATTTGATAGCACTGCTGACGACACCGTCCATCACTTTGCTGATGATTGAGAGTAGACTGCTGGGGCGATACTTGGCCAGATTGGATTTGTCCTGCTTTTTGTGGGCAGGACATACTTGGGCAGTTTTTCACATTGTCGGGTAGATGCCAGTGTTGTAGCTGTACTGGAACAGCTTGGCTAGAGGCGCGGCTAGTTCTGGAGCACAAGTCTTCAGCACGACAGCTGGGATGTTGTTGGGGCCCATAGTCGTTGCTGTATCCAGAGCACTCAGCTGTTTCTTGATCTCACATGGAGTGAATTGAATTGGCTGAAGACTGGCTTCTGTGCTGGTGTCAACCTCAGGAGGAGGCCGAGCTGGATCATCCACTCGGCACTTCTGGCTGAAGATGGTTGCAAACGCTTCAGCCTTATCTTTTGCACTCACGTGCTGGGCTCCACTATCATTGAGGATGGGGATGTTCATGGAGCCTCCTCCTCCCATTAGCTGTTGAATTGCCTGCCACCTGAGACAGGGTTAATTAGTACTCTTATCGTAAAGGATCCTCTGGGGAAGAGTAATCATAATATGATAAAATTTTATATTACATTTGAGGGTGATGTGTTTAAGTCTGAAACTACAGTCTTAAATTTAAACAAAGCCAATTATGGAGGTATGAGAAGCGAGTTGGCTGAGGTAGATTGGGAAATTAGATTAAACGATATGACAGTGGATAAGCAATGGCAGACAATTTAAGAAATAATTCATAATTCTCAACTAATATACATTCCCTTGAGGAATAAAAACTCCACTGAAACAGTGGTACAGCCAAAGGAAAAGATTAGCAAAAGTAAACATGGGTCCCTTACAGGCAGAGACAGGAGAAATTATAATGAGGAATAATGAACTGGCAGAAATATTAAACAAATACTTTACCGGAATTTACTGGCGTCCATGCGGGCGTGATTGGAGGTGGGTTTGGAGAGAAATTTTTAAAATCTTGGAGCGGATCAGGAACCCGCTGTCATCCCACCCCCACGCACCTTTCCCTCGGGGGCGTTTGCCAGCGTGGCAGCGACCTGAACGGCAGAGGCGGCCGAGGTAATTGAAATCATTATGAGGCACTTGTCAGACCCTTAAGCATCTTTTTAACCCAACCTTTCAAATTTCCTTGGACAAGCACGGGGATCACGCAGCTCGGGAACCGTGCCTATCAGCCTGAGGTGGCAGTTCAGTGGCCATTGATCCACCTCATTAGTGCACAGCATGGAAAGCACAATAAAAAATCTCACCTGACAGCTGGTCACTTTCCTAAGGCAAAAGCTGTTGCTGAGTGCATTGTCAGTACAGATTTATCTTTCTAAAGGTTGCAAGTGTTTCCAGCAAAGTCAGGATTCTCTGTCACCTCACTGATAAAACCGATCACACCATTGACAGATTGCTTCTGTCATCTCTACTTGACCTGCCATCCATTACATCAGCATGGGTGCCATTTATACAGTCTCTACTTGGTCCTCAGAAATGGACCACGATGAGCCCCAACACCAGCAGCACCACCAACAATACCACCAACCTTCTCCGCAACCATGTGATGCTGCACAGGACAGAGGGCATCAGTGCAGGGCTGCACCGCGCCAGAGACAATACCCCCAACACAGGGTATACAGGCAGAGGATGAGCTTCCTCAACATGATGGAGCAGCAGTGCCAAAGGAGGCTCAGGCTATCGCGCCAGGTCGTCGCAGACATTTGCAGATTGCTGGAGCAAGACCTGCAGCCCAGAGGAGCGGGTGGCCACGCCTTACCAGTGGCTATCAAAGTCACCAGTGTCCTCAACTTCTTTGCCTCAGGCTCCTTCCAGGGGTCTACAGCAGACATTTGTGGCATCTCGCAGTTGGCCGCCCACAGATGCATCACACTGGTCGCCAATGCCCTGTTTGACAAGTCAGCCAATTATATCAACTTTGCCACTGATGAAGCCAGTGTTACTCAGTGGTTGCTGGCTTTTGCCGCTCTGGCTTCCCACGGGTGCAGGGCATCATCGACTGCACACACGTGGCCATCAGGCACCCCATCATCACCCAGGAGTCTTTGTCAACTGCAAGGGCTTCCAGTCCCTCAATGTGCAGCTCATCTGCAACCATAACAAGATCATCATGCATGTATGCGCTAAATTCCCTGGCAGCTGCCATGACGCTTTTGTCCTGCGCCAGTCCACCCTCCCTCACTCTTCGCTCCTCCAAACAGATTTTCTGGCTGGCTGCTTGGAGACAAGGGCCATCGACTGAAGATGTGGCTCCTGACACCATTGAGGGGGCCAAGTACTGAGGCCGAGGAGAGATATAATGAAAGCCACATTTCCACCAGATGTGTCATAGAGCAGACAATAGGCATGCTCAAAATGCACTTCAGATGCCTTGACAGATCTGGAGGAGCCCTTCAGTATGCACCAGCCAGGGTCTCCAGCATCGTCGTGGTCTGCTGCGCCCTGTACAACATAGCGCAGCAGTGAGGATTAGCGCTGCATGAGGAGCAAGGCACAGAGTGCACAACTTCTTCAGAGGAGGAGCAGGAGGAGGAGGAGGAGCATCAGCTGGAAGACGAGGAGGAGCAGGAGGAACCTGCGGTCCAGATCCCACCAGCACCCGAGCACATTGCTGCCCGGGAGGCCAGGGGTGGCCTCATCATGGCCAGATTTACTTAACTTCACGCATTACACCGATATGGCTGCCACATGCTGCGCCAGGTTGGCACCACCCAACAGCAACACCATAAAGCATCCCTACAATGACCAGGCCATTCCTTTCACATTGACCAGCATTGCTGGAGGTAACGTTATGTCTCACCATTCACTCCAACTCTCTAAGCCACTTCCAAATTTGCACACAAATTTGTCCATGGTGGTGAAAATAAATATTTTTATCTGTGACATCACAGTAATGGAAACTTTACAGGAACATTTATTAAAACACCCAACTGGCTGAGCTCATGTATCTACTTTTTTTTCATCTTTCTCTTACGCGTGATTCTACGTAGTGCTACCCCTGTGGCTTCAGCAGAGGTAGAGGCAGCCTGCTCACTTCCCTGCTGTGACTGCTTAGACACTTTTGGCAGATGTCTTCTGGGTTTTGGAGCCTGTGATGGCTCCGCCAAAGTCTGCTCCTCCTGCTACTGTGCAGGGGCAGACTCGGCCATCGGGATCCGAGGAGCCATCTGGGGCTCTGACTGAGGGGGGACAATGGGGGAGAAGTGTGAGCGCTTTGAGAGAAGCCCCCACTTCCATGTCCCCTCTCACCATCATCCCTCTCATGGACCACCCGCACTTCCCTGCTAGCAAGGAACTGGAGAGCACCTGGCTGCACATCAGCGAGGCCATGAGGACCCACATCTACAGTGACATCCCTCGTAGTGAGGAGGTCTATGAGCCTCTGCCATCTATTCTCCATAGATATCCATTTATTCTCCATAGATAGCATGTGCTCCTGTGAGTGGCGCATTAGCTGCTCCATGCAGGTGGTTATCCTTTCCATGGATGAGCCTACAGTTGCCATCGCCTGCGAAATGGTGGTGCTCATGTTGGAGATGGACTCCTCCATTCTCTGCACATTTGCAGACATCGTGGTCGCAAAAAAAACGATAGAGCAGTCTGGGTGAAGAACAAGATTCTGTGAGGGATTGAGCTGAGGCAATTTCAGCTGTCCTGGGTGAAGACATCTCCTCCCCTATCAAGAGCATCAAAGACATTGACTGTCTTGAACTCCAAAGAAAAATTTTTGGGTCAAGAGGGTTCACTCCAACATGACCCAAGGCATATGTGAAAACCATGGCTGGGGTTGGCGGCCCTTCAGATAGTCACTGTCTCAAATGTACAGGAAGGGTTGGGAAGGCAGAGTGATGGGGATGTGATGAGATGCACAGCAGGATGAAGTTGAGTGCGGCTTTGCACTCACCTTTCCTGATCTAATGAGATAATTGAAACGTTTGCGGCCCTGCACCCAGATCCTGCTGACAACATCCCTGCTGTTGACCTCCTCTGCAATGTGGAGCCAGGCTCCATTGGTCTGCTGGGGGAGGTCTCTTTGTGAAGGAATTTGGGATCAAAGGGTCAAAGGGTACCTACTCTTGATAATCATATGATGACCTTTTACAATAAACATATGACAGCAGTCACCTGAATCATGACTGATTTGATCAAGGGTACCTACCTTTGACCATCGCTCGATAACCCTTTACAATGGACATGTGCTGAAACAGCAGTCACCTGAATCATGACTAATTTTGATTAATTTGATCAACAAGAATTGTGACCAAGCTGATCAACAAGAACTTTGATTAGTTTGATCAACAAGAGCACTTGCAGCCAAGATGAAGCAACCGGGAAAGAATAGTATAAATACTGAGAGCTCAGATTAGGTTTTTTAGGATTCGCTGGAGCGTGTCTCGGCTATCAGAGCAAGGTGAGCTGGATCCCCCCCTCGAATGGGAGGGAGACATCTCACCAGCTCTATTGTCTTCTACTACTCAGGGATTTAAGATAAAAACTACCTTAATAACTGATGGATATCTAACAAAATTTAGATTCAAAGGTTCGATTCTCTACTAGAAAGAAGATGATATTTTTTACCTTTTTAAGAACTGTTAATGTTGCGATTGCCAGTCTCACCAGCTGTAATTTGTGGGTTGTTTCTTCAATAAACCTATGTATAGTTTAGAATTCAAATGTTTCTCATATTCTTCTGTATCACTAACTCATGAACCACATCTCCATAAACTCTTTGGTGAAGAGGTGCATTACTGAGGAGACCCCCCCCCCCCACCCCCACTGAATCCGAGACATTATAATCTGCCTGGAACTTGCTAAAAACGTTATCTGGAGGACGGTAACATTCTCGGTTGTCCCTTTCCTTTGGGAAAAGATTGACCAGATCTTCAGACCTATTCAGTGTCTTTAGGATTTGGCTACCTCAACGTTAAGTTGAGAGTGAACACCTGAGAAGTACGCCTGATCCAGGATAGTCCCAAAGGGGCTAGGATTATAATTCACCAGATCTTCCGCCAATCGGAAGGGAAGAGGACTTCCCTGCGTGCTCTCACTCCCTCCACAAGCATATGAAGGGAGTCATCTGAGAATCTGGGTGCAGCCCTCTGTCTCTGTGCAGTCATGTTTGCCGCTCCTTGCAACACTCCAATGGTGCGTTGTGGTGCAGTGCCTGCACTATCCAAAATGAACCTTGAAATGCAATGTGGCCAAGGCTCCTTTAAGTATTCCGGCTGAAGACGCGTCATCGATGACATCATCCGACCCGCACCATTTAATAGGGCCGGGTAACGTGCAGGGCTGCCTTAATAGGCGCCATTAACGGAAAGTCGATCTCAGGAGCGGGATGGAATGAGGAACGGGGTCTCGACCCGCCACGGTGACAGCCTACACCCGACCCACCCAGGTACAGAAAATTCCGGCCTTTGTATCTGTCTTCACTGAAGAAGACACAAAAAACATTCTGGAAATAGTGGGGAACCAAGGAGACATAGCTAACATCTCCCAGTTTGCCATCCATTGCTCCATCCAGGAGGTCACAGAGGCTCTGTACTCCAGGAGAAGGCACTTCATTGTCTTCCCTCTGAACAGAGAGAAGCAGGAGGAGCACGCATAAGACTTTGCCAGGATAGCGGGCTTCCCCATGGTGCAGGGCGACATCGACTGGACACACGTGGCTTTGCGGGCACCGCATACCAATCCTGAGATGTACCACAACCGCAAAGGCTACCACTCTCTTAATGTGCAGATGGTGTGCGACCACGCCCAGCACATCATGATGGTGAATGCCCGCTATCCTGGCAGCAGTCATGATGCCTTCATCCTGCGCCAGTCCAGTGTGCCAGCAATCTTCCAGCTACCACGTCGAACCCGAGGGTGGCTGCTCGGAGACAAGGGCTATCCGCTCTACACCTTGCTAATGACTCCCCTCCGCAACCCCACCACTCGTGGCCAGCACTCATATAACAAGAGCCATACTGCCACGAGGAACCTCATCAAGCAGACCATCAGGGTACTAAAGCAATGGTTCTGCTGCCTTGACCACTCAGGAGGAGCCCTCCAGTACACCCCAGACCACCTCAGGAGGAAGAGAAGGAGAAAGAGGAGGAGGAAGGGAGGAGGCAGGCAGCAGATCCCCGTTCGGATGAACTGTCCATGAGCACCTCATCAGAATCTGGTTCCCCTGAATGAAACCCCAGATCCCAATTGCTCAACACTTCCCCACCTGACCATCCCAATGTCATGGAATCTCAGCGTCCTCTTGGGCACAAAGCTGAAATGAAAGCCACAACAAAACAAACATTCTAAACATAATTTATAAATGAATCAACGCAAAACTGCATAACGACGTCAATTAATCACCCTTGTGCATTCCCTTAGTGACTGTAGAATTCGCAATATATCGCGATTTTATAAATAAGGAGAAAAACACATAGTTTCGTTCAAACAGCTTTTATTTCAGCAGAATACTGTCAGGTTTTCAAAGTGGACACAAGCAGCTTGTAAAATGGCCGCCACGCCTTGAACGTCTTGCCCTCGAGGGAGGTAGGGACTGCGAGTGAAGGTTCGCCTGCTGGGCCGAGCAGGGCGGTGCCACAAGCTGCAGGTCCCGAGGTCAGGGAGGCGGAGTCAGGGGAGACGGTGCCAGCGACTGTGGTGGGACCACAGGTCGTCCCGGTGGAAGTCTCGGAACCCGGTCCGTCGGTCCTGGGATTCCTGCCCCCGGCAACTCCTCGTAGGTCAGGTCAGATACCCCAGCCCAGGAAGATGTGGTCATGTCCCCAGACTGCCCCAAGGCGTAGACTCAAGGTTAAGGCAGCCCAGGAAGGGCCCAGTCCCATCGCAGCAGCAACAGGCTGCGGCAGATCAAAGGAAGGGGTCAGTGCCCTCCCACCGTCGGGAAGAGCTCGCGGCAGCCTTTTCAGAATTTAAAGGGGCCGCCCTGGGAACGGGCGGCGCTGTACAGTTTATAAGTTTCTAGGTTTATAGTTTAAGGTTAAGAATAAGTTTATAGTTTTAGATAAGGTTATAAGTTTATAGTTTTAAATCAGGTTACGTTTGTAGTTTAATTTTAACAGAAAATGGTAAAATGATGGGAGCTTTAGAGATAGGTTTAGTTAAAGTTTATTCAGCGAACATTGAAGTTTACGTGAGGCGAGGTCAGGGGACCCGCTCACCCTTCACAAAAGCCAGAGACTCTTGCGAGGCTGGCTACCTCATTCTATCTGATCACAGGAACCAAGGAAGGATGGAACGAATTCTAGTATTGCTCGCGGCAATCGGATGTGGATTGGCCTATCGAGGCCGTACCAAGGATGCCGTGGTGTTTGGATGCTCCGGGGACACGGCCCCCATCGCAGTGGATGGGACCGGAAGACGGGAGGCTGAGGAGACCACCACCTATTTCCACAAGGGAAGGTGGCCAGGATGGCTGGGAACGAACTCAACGGAGTATTCCAGCACATCGGGGTTTGCCTACCAAGAGACTTCTTTACTGTGCCCCAAAGTAAGGATCATCGCACCCAGGATCAGCGTCACCGTCGGCAAACGGATTTGTTTGACTTGTAGTGGGAATGTCCCATTGAGCCGATGGTGGTGGCTGCGAAAGCTGAGCAAAAACATGAGGAACTCTTCGGTCGAGTGGGAACGACTGGGTAATAATACCCATCGGACAATTACCGGGACAAACGGACAAGTGAGAGTCTGTTGGGACAAATGGTGGGAACCGGATGAGGGAATTTATGTATGTATGTGGGGGTCAAAGTACGCTTGCCCCAAAGGCATCTCCATATTTTTCATTAATCAATGGCAGGATAACGGACAGGGGATGAGGTGGGATGCGAGCACCAGGGGGTGCGGAGCCCCATACTCTTCGATCCCGGTAAATGCCACTGAACTCATTACGCGCCCACGCAAAGCCCCGCCCACGATTCCGGTGGTTCTAGCTAAAGAGGAAGGGTGCCCTAAAACCAGTAAGGGACCCGGGAATGGTTTGGTACTGGTCCCCACAGACCAGATACTATTTCAGGGGGTACATTACGCGGTGGCCTCGGTGATTTTAAATCTCACCGAGGTACAGTTACCAGAGTGGTGCCCCAAAAAGACGGAACAGTTATATCAGGTCCTGTTGACCAAGATGTTCAGACAATTTTACAAATTCGATTTCGCGGAAATTGATAAAACAAGTTTGTACACCGCACCACATGAAGTTTTGGATCAGGTGGGGAGACAAAGAAGGGGTGTTGTGAACGACGCGTTCACTTCTTTTAACACGGGTACATCTGTGGTCAACGCTCTAGAGAGCGTGGAGCTACAGACCCAGATTAATGGTTTAAAAACACAATTAAAAGACATTCTCACAGATGAAAATAAGGTGGTTGGGTCGGGTTTACACGAGGACCAAGCCATGACTCTCCATTTAAAAGAAATTATAGCAGAACTAGAGAAACACGCGAAAACGGTAAATGCCCTGATTAGGGAAGATCGGAATGCATCCGATCAAGCTGCGCAGAACGAGGTGTGCGTGCTTTACGGGGCGTGGTTACTGGGCGAGGGCCGCAGTAATTTGGAGGATTTAAAACAAGGTTTGGTCCCGTCCTGGATAAGTAACAAACACCTGCGGGCGCTCCACCCTTTTCAGAACGCATTAAGCCCGTGCCAGCTCAGGCTAGCTTCAGAAGCATACCCAGTCCCCGTGGACTGCGGACGATCAAACCATACTATCATGGGTATAGTACTACGTATGCCGGTTTTGGGCGACACAGCAAAGCCCGCCCCGGTGTATCGGGTAGAGAACATTGGTGTCATTCAGGGGGGAGCCCACATTCGCTATGCAGCGGTTCCACCCTACGTCATCCGCTGGGAGCAAACGATGACAGGTACAGATCTCTCTGGTTGTCGTGGCAGGGGAGCACACATAATACTGTGTCCCCAGCACTTGAATGCCTTTTTAACACCACAGTGCGGGTTCAGAACGGCTGGCGCCAAGTCCATGAATTGCACCATGGAGGCAATGGCACAAGATCATGTGCCTCCGCAGGTAGCATACATCGGGGGTGGAACATATTGTGTTACCACTGCAGCGCAACACTACCAGCATGGAAACCGTAGCCGGTGTCCGGTGAGTGACAGCAGTTTCTGTTTCAAACCCAGGGCGGAAGTTCAAGTAGCACAACAGCGAATTGTCCCAATCCCTGAACGATCCACGGTTCATCTCACCGTAAAAGAGAACTTCACCGACCTGCAACGATTCGTCGCGCATTTCGGATACCTCATTCCCCCTCTCCCTGAACACCTCACCAAGCTTTTAAAAGCCGTCACGGTGTCACAAAAACATTTTTAGACACTAGAGCAGAAAACTGTCGAAATAGGGACAGACATTCTGGACATAGTAATTCCACCGTGGTGGAATCTGTTCACCAACATTGAAGTGCCTTCCTGGATTAGAATAGCCTCCCACATTTTAGTTGTATGCCAAGTGTTTATTGTGGTATACCTATTGGTCGTACATTGTAAGAGAGGCAAACGCCTCACCAAGCACGAAAACACGGGAGAGTGGCGAGAACGTTACATGCGCGTGCACGATGAAAGCACCGTGTAATCGGAAAATGGCGTCACTCCCGCTTGCCACGTGCGCCTCGGAAGTGTTGTACTCGATCGTGATTTTTCAGAAACTGTAAATACGTTTGGAACTCGACATGTTTTAAGAGTTGGTGTTGATTATTTTGGTGATGGTGTTGTTGTTGAAGATGATTGTTTGGTTTTGTTTTGTTTTTTCCTTTCCCTAAATAAAAAAATGTGAATATACAGGTGATACGAGAGGTATCGGCCTGGTTACGCCTGGAAGGAAAACAAGTGGTGTAAGTTTAAAGGCAAATAATGCCTACGGTGCTATAAAATGTAATTTCCTTGGGAAATAAGGACGACGCAATGACCCTAGTTAGTTTAAGTTATGGGGATTAAATTTTCTGGATCTGGAGAAATCGAGATAATATTGCTCACCACAATATTTTTGATACGATAAGCGGAGTTATTCGCATCAACAGGAGGGACTGTAGAATTCGCAATATATCGCGATTTTATAAATAAGGAGAAAAACACATAGTTTCATTCAAACAGCTTTTATTTCAGCAGAATGCTGTCAGGTTTTCAAAGTGGACACAAGCAGCTTGTAAAATGGCCGCCACGCCTCGTGGCAGAACATTCTAGACTTTTCGACAGGCAGACAAGATGGCGTTCCAATAAACATTTGTGCAAGATCGATCAAGACTCAGCACATTTAAGATAATACACGAGACATCATGGGTTTGCAGTATACACATAAATACTGAAATCGGTCTCCCAGGTGCGAATAAGGGCTATTGTACCAAGTAATCAAGAACCCATCCAAAGACATTAATATGCAAAATCCCAACGACTCTACGATGAGAGAGCCGTTAGCGGGTAGTTACAGAAAACATTTGGAAGCCCCAAAACCCCTCCAGGGAGAATACCGACCGATTAAACAATGGGAAAAGTATTAACAGGTACTCAGACAGTTATGAGTATCCCCGAAACCCATTAAAACGAAGATCACCCTATACAAGAAATTTGAGCGCCAAACCCTAACAAAAGAAAAGACATTAAGGTTGGGCGGGAAAAGGGAGGATTTTGCACTATAACTGCAAGCTCCAACCGTCCATCTTTCTCTTATCCTCTTATCCTGCTGGCGTTTATCCTCGTGGCTGCTCTTGACTCGCCGTCTTGTTCCTGCTTGCCTCGCGTCTCTTTTCAAAAGACTGTTGAACTTTACGATCCGCCCGGATCTACCTCGTGGCGTGCCGCGAAGATCTGTGTGGAACTGGGCTGTGAAGCCTTGAAACGGGCGCACCATCCCGAGAAGTCGGTAAACGGTGTTGGAACCGAAGGCCCGAGATGAGATGAGATGAGATGAGATGAGAAGAGAAGAAGACCATACGTATCGCCACGGTCAGTAAGCTCCGACCGCGCCTGTAGGTCAAATAGACATTTTCCTTGCCCAGGAAGACCTTCTTTGAGTTTTACAGAACTGGCCCAGGAGGACTCTTCTTTGAGTTTTATCGAACCGGTGTGAGGGCACAGGAAGACTATTTTTTGAGTAGTATCGGAACTCCGAGGACAACACAGATCTTCATGACAGCAGACGTTCCAGCCTGCTAGCCGGAGCAGAAACGAGTAAACAAGTGGGGTACAGAGACCCCTGATCGACACGTGGGTGATCAGGTGCTGCGGTGGAAAAACATCCGATCAGAGCTTTCGGAATTCTCCGAGTTATCACGAGTGGTGAGCATGAGTCTCGATCCTACAAGTCTAGTTTAGAGCAGATATTGATAGGGGAGGGTTCAAGTTTTAAGGATAATTGTAATGTGTGCCCCCATTTACGATGTGTCGTTCGTTCCTCGTTTCCCTGAAATTAGTTACATAACTGCGTGTAAGATTGTACTGTCATTAATCTGTGCTTATGACATGTATTTCGTAATCTTAAATAATATGCAATAAAGATTTTCCATTTCGTACCATTCAACCGGGTCTACCTGAGTTTTATCTCCATTACTGCTCTCGCATCTAAGTCCAGTGTCAGAACCGTAAGGGCGAGTGGGTCGAACCACTCACAGGTGTCTAGTGCTCCCAGACTGGCTGGAGACCAGAACAGGCAATAAGGCCTAAACCCGCACTAGCATCCAGGCTGCACAGAGCCACACGAATCTCACAGGTTCAGAGAGAAACCCTTACAGTCGGTCTTTCGTGTTCCTTTGCCTACTCTAATGCTCCTACGCAGTGCTACCCCAGTAGCTGAAGCATGGCTGGTGGAATGCTGCTGCCTTTCCCTGGGCAGACTGCAGACGGCCTTGCAGGACGCCTTCGACCAGCTCTGGGCCTGGAAGGCCCTGCTGTAGACTGCACCACCTTGGCATGTGCGGCAGCAGTCTGGGCTGGCTGGCTGACAGGCAGCAGCAAGGGCACTGGCGGAGTGGCAGTGGTGGGAGTAGGAATGCTGTCGTCCTGAGAGAGAACAGCAGGTTCTTGCTTCAAGGAGCCACTGCCATTCCACGAGGGCGGTGCCTCAGCATTTCTAGCCTTCTGTTGGATGACAGATTGCTGGACTGCTGTGAGACCCTACAAGCCCCTTACCACACTCATAAACCCAGCCACGATGGCAGCAGTCTGAGCTTGTGTGGCAGAAAGCTGAGCCTGCATGAGAGCAGTCTGAGCTTCCACTGCAGCACTCAGGCCTTGGGTGGCTTCCACTTGTGCTGCACTGAAAGCTGCGACGTCGCCCATCACACCCAGCATCATGGTTGGGCCCACAAGTGTCCTAATGGAGTTGCCCATCATTTCCATTCTGGAAGTCACGGGCTCCAAGCTCCGCACAAAGCCCCATGCTATGCTCCTTGACACTGACAAGAGGCTCTCTGGCAAGCTTTCCATTGCACCAAGCATTTCATAGAATCATAGAACCTTAGAAATTTATGGCACAGAAGGAGGTCATTCAGCCTATTGTGTCTGCTCTTGTCAGAAAAGAGCAATCCAGCCTAATCCCACTTTCCAGCACTTGGTCGGTAGCCCTGTAGGTTACGGCTCTTCAAACTCATATCCAAGTACTTTTTAAATGTGATGAGGGCTTCTGCTTCTACCACCCTTTCAGGTAGTGTATTCCAGACCCCCACCACCCTCTGGGTGAAAATATTCTCCTCAACTCTCCTCTAATCCTTCTACCAATTACTTTAAATCTATGCCCCCTGGTTATTGACTCTGCTGAGGAAAGTAGGTCCTTCCTATCCACTCTATCGAGGCCCCTCATAATTTTATACACCTCAATTAAATCTCCCCTCAGCCTTCTCTGTTCCAAAGAAAACAACTCCAGCCTATCCAATCTTTCCTCATAGCTAAAATTCTCCAGTCCTGGCAACTTCCTTGTTAATCTCCTCCGCACCCCCTCTAGTGCAATTACATCATTCCTGTGTTGTGGTGACTAGAACTGTGCGTAATACTCTAGCTGTGGCCTAACTGGTGCTTTATACAGTTCTAGCATAACCTCCCTGCTCTTGTATTCTATGCCTCGGCTAATAAAGGAAAATATCCCGTATGCCCTCTTGACCTTATCTACCTGTCTTCCTACCTCCAGGGATCTGTGGACATGCACTCCATGGTCCCTCTGTTCCTTTACATTTCTCAGTATCCTACCATTTATTGTGTATTCTCTTGCCTTCTTAGTCCTCCCCAAATGCATTACCTCACACTTCTCCAGATTGAAATCCATTTGTCACTTTTCTGCCCACCTGCCCAGTCCATTGATATCTTCCTGCAGTCTACAGCTTTCTTCCTCACTATCAACCACATGGCCAAATTTTTTTATCATCGGCAAACTTCTTAATCATGCCCCCTACATTGAAGTCTAAATCATTGATATATATCACAAAAAGCAAGGGGCCTTGTACTGAGCCCTGTGGAACCCCATTGGAAACAGCTTTCCAGTCACAAAAACACCCGTCGACCATTACCCTTTGCTTCCTGCCACTGAGCCAATTTTGGATCCAACTTGCCACATTGCCCTTGGATCCCATGGGCTTTCACTTTTTTGGCCAATCTGCTGTGTGGGGCCTTGTCAAAGGCCTTGCTAAAAACCATGTAGACTACATCAAACACACTAGCCTCATCAACCCTCCTCGTTACCTGATCAAAAAATTCAATCAAGTTAGTCAGGCATGACCTTCCCTGAACAAATCCATGCTGACAGTCCTTGATTAATCCGTCCCTTTCTAAATGAAGATTTATCCTGTCCCTCAGAATTTTTTCCAATAATTTTCCCACCACCAAGATTAGGCTGACTGGCCTGTAATTACTCGGTCTATCCCCTTCTCCCTTTTAAAACAACGGCACAATGTTAGCAGTCCTCCAGTGCTCCAGCACCACACCTGTAGCCAGAGAGGATTGGAAAATGATGGTCAGAGCCTCTGTTATATCCTCCCTTGCTTCTCTTAGTAGCCTGGGATACATTTCATCCGGGCCTGGCGATTTAGCTACTTTCAAAGATGTTAAACCTCATAATATTCCTCTCTCACTATGTTTATCCCATCTAATATTTCACACTCCTTCTCCTTAACTACAATGTCTGCATCGTCAAGACAGAGGCCAAGAATTCATTAAGAGCCATACCCACGTCTTCCACATTCACACACAGGTTACCTTTTTAGTCTCTAATAGGCCCTACTCTTTCTTTAGTTATCACTCTCACCCTCCATCCCACACTTTATCACTCTCACCCTCCGTCCCTCACTGTATCACTCTCACCCTCCGTCCCACACTGTATCACTCTCACCCTCCATCCTACACTGTATCACTCTCACCCTCCGTCCCTCACTGTATCACTCTCACCCTCCATCCCACACTGTATCACTCTCACCCTCCGTCCCACACTGTATCACTCTCACCCTCCGTCCCACACTGTATCACTCTCACCCTCCGTCCTACACTGTATCACTCTCACCCTCCGTCCCTCACTGTATCACTCTCACCCTCCATCCCACACTGTATCACTCTCACCCTCCGTCCCACACTGTATCACTCTCACCCTCCGTCCCTCACTGTATCACTCTCACCCTCCGTCCTACACTTACCTTCCACCATTTTGTATTCCGGCCCTCTTCAGATAAACGGCAACATTCCATTAGCCTTCTAAATTATTTTTTGTACCTGTCACTGACCAAAACACTGTATTTGTCGAGATGAAGTCCCGTCTTCACACTGAGGACATCCTCCATCGTGTTGTGTGGCGCTACCACCGTACTAATTGGGATAGATTCAGAACAGATCTAGCAGCTCAAACTGGGCATCCATGAGGCACTGTGGGCCATCAGCAGCAGCAGAATTGTGTTCCACCACAATCTGTAACCTCATGGCTTGGCATATTCTTCACTCAACCATTACCATCAAGCCAGGGGACAAACCCTGGTTCAAAAAGGAGTGCAGACCTTTTTTAATATTGCAGGATTTTACAGATGGGATTATCAGGATACGGACTTTTAAGGAGTGAAAATGTGCAAATGGAATATGTGGTATTCACTGTTTTTATTCAATTTTCTAAAGTTAAACGGGGAGGGGAGCCCTTACTGTTATCGGAAAAAAAAAAATCTAAACTGTAGTTAAATTGGAACAGAGCCATGTCCACTTGTCATTCGCATGAGGTGCAAGTGGGAAATGCTCATTGCTCCTTGAGCACTTGAGTTAAGTTTTTGTTTTGTATTATACTTGGGTTTTCTATTAGACTATTTCCTAGAGCATTTTGTACTAGTCAACTGAAAGGAATGTACTGGGAAAAATGCTTCCTAATATTCTGTCATTCCGTTGGTAAATCAGGAGGAATTGATGCAGTCTTACACCAAGTAAATTGCATTGATATTTTGTACATCAAGCTGGAGTGTACAGCTTGGCAGCTATGTACCTATTTATGCATTGTTTTTCACATTACTGATCTGTTTTTTGGGGAGGGGGGGACGTTATTATTTAATCTATTAAATTATTTATGGACAAAAAAAAATGAGGAGCCAACCTGGGGAACCTGCAACACAGGACTACATGCATACTAAAAAGCGGAAGCAGCATGCTATAGACAGGGCTAAGTGATCCCACAATCAACGGATCACATCAAAGCTTTGCAGTTCTGCCACATCTAATTGTGAATGGTGGTGGACCATTAAACAACTAACTGTAGGAGGAGGAGGCTCCATGAATATCCCCATCCTCAGTGATGGCGGAGTCCAGCACGTGAGTGCAAAACACAAGGCTGAAGCATTTACAACCATCTTCAGCCAGAAGTGCCGAGTGGATGATCCATATCGGCCTACTCCTGTGGTCCCCACCATCACAGAAGCCAGTCTTCAGTCAATTTGATTCACTCCACGTGATATCAAGAAACGGCTGAGTGCACTGGTTACAGCAAAGGCAATGGGCCCCGACAACATCCCAGCTATTGTACTGCAGACTTGTGCTCCAGAACTAGCTGAGCCTCTAGCCAAGCTGTTCCAGTACAGCTGCAACACTGGCATCTACTTGATCAAATGGAAAATTGCCCTGGTATGTCCTGTCCACAAAAAGCAAGACAAATCCTATCCGGACAATTACCACCCCATCAGTCTACTCTCAATCATCAATACAGTGATGGAAGGTGTCATCAACAGTGCTATCAAGCGGCACTTACTCACCAATAACCTGCTCACTGATGCCCAGTTTGGATTCCGCCAGGACCACACAGCTCCCGACCTCATTACAGTCTTGGTCCAAACATGGACAAAGGAGCTGAATTCCAGAGGTGAGGTGAGAATGACTGCCCTTGACATTAAGGCAGCATTTGACCAAGTGTGGCATCAAGGAGCCCTAGTAAAACTGAAGTCAATGGGAATCAGGGGGAAAACTCTCAGAAGTGGGAATGTTCATTGATGACTGCACAGTGTTCAGTTACATTCTCAACTCCACAGATAATGAAGCAGTCCATGTCCGCATGCAGCAAGACCTGGATGACATTCAGGCTTGGGCTCATAAATAGCAAGTAACATTTGCGCCACACAAGTGCAAAGTAATGACTATCTCCAACAAGAGAAAGTCTAACCATCTCCCCTTGACATTCAATGGCATTACAATCGCTGAATCCCCCACCTACAACATTCTGGGGGTCATCATACTGTGGCTGCAAGAGCAGGTCAGAGGCTGGGTATTCTGCGGTGAATGTCTCACCTCCTGACTCCCCAAAGCCTTTCCACCATCTACAAGGCACAAGTCAGGAGTGTGATGGAATACTCTCCACTTGCCTGGATGAGTGCAGCTCCAACAACACTCAAGAAGCTCGACACCATCCAGGACAAAGCAGCCTGCTTGATTGGCACCCCATCCACCACCTTAAACATTCACTCCCTCCACCACCGGCGTACCGTGGCTGCAGTGTGTACCATCTTCTGCAGCAACTCGCCAAGGCTTCTTCTTCAGCACCTCCCAAATCCCCGACCTCTTCCACTTAGAAGAACAAGGGCAGCAGGTGCATGGGAACACTACCACCTCCAAGTTCCCCTCCAAGTCACACACCATCCTGACTTAGAAGTATATCGCCGATCCTTCATCGTCGCTGTGTCAAAATCCTGGATCTCGCTCCCTAACAGCACAGTGGGAGCACCTTCACCACATGGACTGCAGAGGTTCAAGAAGCCGGCTCACCACCATCTTCTCAATTAGGGATGGACAATAAGTTCTGGTCTTGCCAGCGGTGCCCACAACCCAGGAATGAATAATTTAAAAAAAAGTCCACTTACTTTGTGATGTGGACCATTTGTCCATAATTGTTGTTAAAATATCGCTTAAGAAGAGGTCCCTGTTTGCACCCCATTGGGATCATTGTGCATGGCCCCTCATTCACCAGTGGTCTACCAAAGAGCATATTCATCATGTGTCATCGTCTGTGTCAGCTGACTCTTGACTCCCCACTTGTTGAACCTGCTAGCTCACTGGATTCCCTTTGCGACCAGCAGGCTCCACGTGGAGTTTTTGTTTTTTACTCTTTTGATTATTTTATTTGTGTAATTTTGTTTTGGTACAAACTAGTTTGGTAGGAAACACCTCCCTGAAATGTTAATGGTGTTATCCCTTTAAGGCGAGGCCCTTGTTGATCCTAGTGGTATTGACCTTTGCCGAATCCCACAGTCCCACTGGCCTAGCTTAAAACTTCCATAGGCCCGAATTCCCTCAGTACCAATGGCCTAGCTTAAAATAGGACCACTCGCCTTGTACATATTCCTGTTCCAAGATTCCATAACCTTTTATTGTTAAACAGTAGAATTCATCTGCCATTCCTAAGACCATTTATTCAATTAGAATAGATCCTTGAATGCTACAGATTTTTTTGTTGGGTAAGGGTTTCAAGGGATAAGGAGCTAAGTTGGTTAAATAGATGAGCGGCTCACATAAAAGGGAACTCAAAAGTCTTTTAAAAAAAATAAGTAGTTAGAGGGTAGTCAAAGGAAGGGTTGGAGCTGTTTAGAGACAAAAGGAGGCAGGTGGACGTGGCTGGGGACTAATTGAGTAATTGAATCAGTCTTCTAGTGAAGAGGATGCTGCCAATGTAACAGTAAAGGAGGAGGCAGTAGGATATTGGGAGTTCGAATAAATTCGATATAAAGAGGAGGTTTACATAGGATATACGGCACAGTAACAGGTCATTCGGCCAACCTGTCTTGCACGTGTTTATTGCTCACTCTCGAGCCTCCTCCCGTCTTTTCCTCTTTCTAAAATCTATCAGAGTAACCTCTATCTCTTCACCCTCATATGTTTGTCTAGCCTCCTGTTAAATGCATCTGTGTACTATTTCACTTCAACCACTCACGCAACAGCGCGCCGCGCGTAGAGAGTTCCAATTCTCCCACCTCTTGGGTAAAGAAGTTTCTTCTGAATTCTATTGGATTTCTTGGTGGACTTTTCATATTGATGGTCTCTAGTTATGCTCTTCCCACATGTGGAAACATTCGCTCTCTGTATCCTACTCTATCAAACCTTTCTTAATTTTTAAAGACCTCTATTAGGTCACCCCTCTGCCTTCTTTTTCAAGAGAAAGAGACCAATAATGTTCATCCTTCCTGTTATGTATACCCTCGCATTTCTGGTATATCATTGTAAATATTCTCTGCACCATCTCCAGTTCATATGATATCCTTTTTATATATGGAGACCATAAACTGTAAGCAGTATCTCTAAGTGTGTCTAACCAAGGTTCGATACAGGTTGAGTATAACTTCACTACTTTTCATTTCTATCCTCGTAGAAATTCTAACCTAAGCTTGGTTTGCTTTTTTATGTCCTTGCTTAACCTGTGTCGTAATTTTAGTGATTTGGGTAATTTGTACTCTGAGGATCCCTTTGTTCCTCTACACCACAAGGCTCGTGCCCTCCTCCAAGTAATAAGGACCTCCCTATTTTCTACATAAACTTAATACCTCACATTTATCTGTGTTGACTTCATGTGCGATTTATATGCCCATCTGCCCAAAGTTTTATAGGTGGCACAGCAGGCGTTGGAAACCGTTTTCTAATCAATCTGCAGGGGTCAAAGTCAGAGGGCGGGGGCCAATTATTGGTACACGTATATAGGTGGAGCTGTTGCTAGCCCGAAAACACTTCATAGTTGTGTCTCACCACCCTCCCACCTCCTCTAACCTTTAGGGGTAGAGGGAATTTAAAAGGTAGGTTCGATTTATATTTTGTTTTCAGGGACTTAACTTAATAAAGTAATATAAGGGTTAAGTCATGGCAGGAAATCTCGGAACCGTGTTGTGCTCCTCCTGTGCTATGTGGGAAATCAGGGACACTTCCAGTGTCCCTGACAACTATGGGTGCAGGAAGTGCGTCCAGCTGCAGCTCCTGACGGACCGCATGGTAGCACTGGAGCTGCGGATGGACTCACACTGGAGCATCCACGATGCCGAGAACTTTGTGGATTACTCATTTAGTGAGTTGAACACACCGTGGGTAAAGGCTAGGTCAGACAGTAAATGGGTGACCAAGAGGCAGGGCAATATCAGGAAGGTAGTGCAGGAGTCCCCTGCGGTCGTCTCCCTCCAAAACAGATATACCGTTTTGGATACTGTTGGGGGAAATGACCTACCAGGGGAAGGCACCAGCAGCCAGGTTCATGGCACCATGGCTGGCTCTGCTGCACAGCAGGGCGGGAAAAGGAGTGGTAGAGCTATAGTGATAGGGGACTCAATTGTAAGGGGAATAGACAGGAGATTCTGTGGCCGCAACCGAGATTCCAGGATGGTATGTTGCCTCCCTGGTGCAAGGGTCAAGGATGTCTCGGAGCGGCTGCAGAACATTCTGGAAAGGGAGGGTGAAGAGCCAGCTGTCGTGGTGCATGTAGGTACCAACGATATAGGTAAAAAGCGGGAAGAGGTCCTACAAGCAGAATTTAGGGAGCTAGGAGCTAAATTGAAAAGTAGGACCTCAAAGGTAGTAATCTCTGGGTTGCTACCAGTGCCACGTGCTAATCAGAGTAGCATGAACAGGATAGCGAGATTAAATACGTGGCTTGAGCAGTGGTGCAGGAGGGAGGGATTCAAATACCTGAGGCATTGGAACCAGTTCTGGGGGAAGTGGGACCTGTACAAAAGGGACAATCTGCACTTGGGCAGGACTGGAACCGATGTCCTCGGGGTAATATTTGCTAAGGCAGTTCGGGAGGATTTAAACTAATATGGCAGGGGAATGGGAACCTATGTAGCGAAACAGGGGGAAGTAATATGCAGTCAGAAACAAATGTTAGAAGGGTGAGAAACAATAAGGGAAATCCGAGTAAACAAAGGCAAGAAACACAAAGGGCCATACTAAATCATAAGTCTAAAAGGACAAAGGGTGTTAATAAAACAAGCCTAAAGACTCTGTGTCTTAATGCAAGGAGTATCCGTAATAAGGTGGATGAATTGACTGTGCAAATTGATGTTAACGGATATGATGTGATTGGGATTACAGAGATGTGGCTCCAGAACAATCAAGGCTGGGAGCTGAATATCCAGGGGTATTCAACATTCAGGAAGGATAGAATAAAAGGAAAAGGGGGTGGGGTAGCATTGCTGGTTAAAAAGGAGATTAATGCAATAGCTAGGAAGGACATTAGCTTGGAGGATGTGGAATCAATATGGGTTGAGCTGCAGAACACCAAAGGGCAGAAAACATTAGTGGGGTTGTGTACAGACCTCCAAACAGTAGTAGTGAGGTGGGGGAGGGTATGAAACAGGAAATCAGAGGTGCATGCAAAAAAGGCGCAGCAGTTATCATGGGTGACTTTACTATGCATATAGATTGGGCTACTCAAACTGGAAGCAGTACGGTGGAGGAGGATTTCCTGGAGTGTTTAAGGGATGGTTTCCTAAACCAATATGTTGAGGAACCAACTAGAGGGGAGGCCATCCTGGACTGGGTGTTGTGTAATGAGGAAGGACTAATCAGCAATCTTGTGGTGCGAGGCCCCATGGGGAAGAGTGACCATAGTATGGTGGAGTTCTACATTAGGATGGAGAAGGAAACAGTTAATTCAGAGACCATGGTCCAGAACTTAAATAAGGGCAACTTTGAGGGTATGAGGCGTGAATTGGCGAGGTTAGATTGGCAAGCGATATTTAAGGGGTTATCAGTGGAAGGGCAATGGCAGACATTTAGAGATCGCATAGATGAACTACAGCAATTGTACATCCCTGTCTGGCGTAAAAATAAAAAAGGGAAGGTGGCTCAACCATGGCTAACAAGGGAAATCAGGGATAGTATTAAAAGCAAGGAAGTGGCATACAAATTGGCCAGAAGTAGCAGCAAACCCGGGGACTGGGAGAACTTTAAAACTCAGCAGAGGAGGAAGAAGGGTTTGATTAGGGCAGGGAAAATAAAATATGAAAGGAAGCTTGCGGAGAACATTAAAACGGACTGCAAAAGCTTCTATAAATATGTAAAAAGAAAGAGGTTAGTAAAAACAAACGTAGGTCCCCTGCAGTCAGAAACAGGGGAAGTCATAATGGGGAACAAAGAAATGGCAGATCAATTGAACAAGTACTTTGGTTCGGTGTTTACTGTGGAGGACACAAACAACCTTCCGGAAATAAAAGAGATCAAAGGATCTGGTAAGAGGGAGGAGCTGAGGGAAATCCTAATCAGTCGGGAAAAGGTGTTGGGGAAATTGATGGGCCTGACGGCTGATAAATCCCCAGGGCCTGATGGTCTGCATCCCAGAGTACTTAAGGAGGTGGCCTTGGAAATAGTGGATGCATTGACGATCATTTTCCAACATTCCTTAGACTCTGGATCAGTTCCGAAGGAGTGGAGGGTGGCTAATGTAACCCCTCTTTTTAAAAAAGGAGGGAGGGAGAAAGCAGGGAATTATAGACCGGTCAGCCTGACATCGGTGGTGGGTAAAATGATGGAATCAATTATTAAAGATGTCATAACAGACCATTTGGAAAGTGGCGACATGATAGGTCCAAGTCAGCATGGATTTGTGATAGGGAAATCATGCTTGACAAATCTTCTGGAATTTTTTGAGGATGTTTCCAATAGGGTGGACGGGGGGGAACCAGTAGATGTGGTGTATTTGGACTTTCAGAAGGCCTTCGACAAGGTCCCACACAAGAGATTGGTGTGCAAAGTTAAAGCACATGGGATTGGGGGTAATGTGTTGACGTGGATTGAGAACTGGTTGGCACACAGGAAACAAAGAGTAGGAGTAAATGGGTACTTTTCAGAATGGCAGGCAGTGACCAGCGGGGTACCGCAGGGTTCGGTGCTGGGGCCCCAGCTGTTTACATTATATATTAATGATTTGGACGAAGGGATTAATTGTAATATATCCAAATTTGCAGATGACACTAAATTGGGAGGCAGTGTGAACAATGAGGAGGATGCTAGGAGGCTACAGAGTGACTTGGACAGGTTGGGTGAATGGGCAAATGTATGGCAGATGAAGTACAATGTGGATAAATGTGAGGTTATCCACTTTGGTGGTAAAAATAGGGAGGCAGACTATTACCTGAATGGTGGCAGATTAGGGAAAGGGGAGGTGCAACGAGACCTGGGCGTCATGGTACATCAGTCACTGAAGGTGGGAAGGCAAGTGCAGCAGGCAGTCAAGAAAGCAAATGGCATGATGGCCTTCATAGCAAGGGGATTTGAGTACAGGAGTAGGGAGGTGATGCTACAGTTGTACAGGGCCTTGGTGAGGCCACACCTGGAGTATTGTGTGCAGTTTTGGTCTCCTAACTTGAGGAAGGACATTCTTGCTATTGAGGGAGTGCAACGAAGGTTCACTAGATTGATCCTGGGATGGCCAGACTGACATATCAAGAAAGACTGGATCAACTGAACTTGTATCCTCTGGAGTTCAGAAGAATGAGGGGGGATCTTATAGAGACGTTTAAAATCCTGACTGGTTTAGACAAATTAGATGCGGGCAGAATGTTTCCAATGTTAGGGAAAACTAAAACCAGGGGTCACAGTCTAAGGATAAAGGGGAAGCCATTTAAGACTGAGATGAGGAGGAACTTTTTCACCCAGAGAGTGGTGAATCTGTGGAATTCTCTACCACAGAAGGTTGTTGAGGCCAGTTCGCTAAATATATTCAAAAGGGAGTTAAATATAATACTCACAACTAGGGGGATCAAGGGGTATGGCGAGAAAGCAGGAATGGGGTACTGAGGTAGCATGTTCAGCCATGAACGCATTGAATGGCGGTGCAGGCTCGAAGGACTGAATGGTCTACTCCTGCACCTATTTTCTATGTTTCTATGTTTCTATGTTTATTAATGTCCTCCTGTAATTTGTCGTAGGTTGGTGAGCTACAAGCACAATTAGCCGTGTGGCAATATGATGTTGTGGCAATAACGGAAATGTGGCTTAAAAAGAGTGAGGACTGGGTACTTAATATTCAAGGGTACAAGGTGTTCAGAAAAGAAAGGGAAGGAAAAAAGGGAGGTGGGGTGGCAGTGCTGATTAAGGAAGACATTGTAGTGTTGGAAAGGGAGGAGGTTCTTGAGGGGACAAGGACAGAATTCATTTGGTTAGAGTTGAGGAGCAAAAAGGGTATGATCACACTATTGGGGGTATTCTATAGGCCTCCAAATAGTGAGAGGGAGGTAGAGGAGCAAATCTGCAGGGAAATCGCAAAGATATGCAAAAGCTATAGAGTGGTGATATTGGGGGACTTTAATCACCCAAATATCGATTGGGATAATGCTGGGGTAAAGGGAAAGGATGGGGAAGAATTTCTGAAATGTATCCAGGAGAATTTCCTTGACCAGTATGTTCTTGGCCCAACTAGGAAGGAGACATTGCTGGATCTGGTGCTGGGGAATGAGGTGGGCCAGGTCGATCAAGTGTCTGTGGGAGAACACTTGGGTACGAGTGATCATCGTATCATAAGATTTAGATTAGCAATGGAGAGGAGCAAGGAACAATCTAGAGTGGAACTTCTAAACTGGAATAGGACGAACTTCAATGGATGGGAAAGGACCTAGCCAGGGTAAAATGAACCAAAGACTGACAGGCAAAAACTGTAACGGAAGAATGGGTGATCTTTAAGAAGGAGATGTTCCAAGTACAGGCTAGGTACATTCTAGCAAGAGGGAAGGGTAAGGGAACCAAAGCAAGGGCTCCTTGGATAACAAGGGAGATTGAGAAGATGATTAAACAAAAAAAGAGGGTGTATGATGAATGTCAGGTGAATTCTTCAAGGGAGAACCAGACCAAATACAATAAGTTGAGAGGGGAAGTGAAGATGAAAATAAGATTGGCAAAGAAAGAATATGAGAGTAGAATGGCGGTTAACATAAAAGGGAACCCAAAAATCTTCTACCGGCATGTAAACAGTAAGCGGGTAGTAAGAGGCGGTGTGGGGCCTATTAGAGACAAAGAAGGTGATATATGCTGAGAGGCGCAGGGCAAGGCTAGAATACTCAATGAGCACTTTGTATTGGTGTTTACTAAGGAGGTGGATGCTGACAAAATATCGGTAGAAATGGAAAAGGTAGAAGCAATGGAAGGGGTGAAAATTGATAGACAGGATGTACTGGAAAGGCTGGGTATGCTTGGAGTTGATAAGTCGCCTGGTCCAGATGGCTTCCATCCCAGGTTACGAATGGAATTGGGGGAGGAGATAGCAGAAGGGCTTGTCATAATTTTCCAATCTTCCCTAGATGCGGGGGAGGTGCCTGAGGATTGGAAAATGGCAAATGTGACACCATTGTTCAAATCAGGGTGTAAGGACAATCCTAGTAACTACAGGCCGGTCAGTTTAACATCAATGGTGGGTAAAATTTTAGAAACAATAATCAAGGAAAAAATTAATGGGCATTTGGAGAGGTTTAAGATAATTAAGGAGAGCCAACACGATTTGTGAAAGGCATCTGACGAAGGGGCCTCGATCTGAAACGTTAACTCTGTTTCTCTCTCCATAGATGCTGCCTGACCTGCTGAGTATTTCCAAAATTTTCTGTTTTTATTTGCAAAAGGCAGATCATGTTTGACTAATCTAATTTTTTATGAAGTAACAGGAGGGATTGATGAAGGGAATGCAATGGATGTTGTCTGCATGGATTTTCGGAAGGCGTTTGATGAAGTACCACATAGAAGGCTGGTTAACAAAATTGAGGCTCATGGGATAGGTGGGTCAGTGGCAGCTTGGATAAGGAATTGGCTTAAGGACAGGAAACAGCGAGTTGTGGTAAATGACTGTTTTTCAGACTGGAGGATGGTAGACAGTGGTGTCCCCCAAGGGTCAGTGCTGGGGCCACTGCTTTTTTTGATATATATAAATAACCTGGATATTGGAATACAGAGTAGAATTTCTAAATTTGCCAATGACACCAAACTTGGGGGTGTGGCAAACAGTGAGAATGATACCAATTGACTGCAACAGGACATAGAAAGGCTAGCAGAATTTCTCCCCCTCAATGTTTTCCAGGGGAGACTGGATAGGCACTTGAGGGAAATAAACTCGCAGGGCTACGGGGATAGGGTGGGGCAATGGGACTGACTGTATTGTTCTACAGAGAGCCAGCATGGACTTGATGGGCCGAATGGCCTCCTTCTGTGCCGGTATGACTCTATGGGGGAGAATTTGGGGCGCAATTATCGGCCGGGCGCAAAGATTAGCGCCTGGCGCTAATTATCGCCTCCGACTGCACACTTGATTTTTATCGCCCCTGGAGGTGATTGGAGCGCTAAATCAAGCGCTACACATCTGTCTTAAGGCGCAAAGGCCGAGGAGCGAGGCGCTAACTCAGAGCGCTGGCGAAGCTCATGTGATGTCAGTCAGCAATGGAACAAAGACACAATGGCGCCGAAAAGTTCTTAAAGGGGAGGGTTGATCTTGTTTTCCACCCACATCCTGCTCATTGCAGCCTTGAATCTCGGCCTGGAGAGACCTGTACATCAAATCTGCTGGAAAGAACAAGGGAGAGAACCAGGGAAAAAGCTCAGAGTGCAACCCCCACAGTCTCTTCTAAATCGATACAAGGAAGGGCAAATCAAAATGAACCTGCAAAGTGCTGCTCAGTACCCAAAACTCCTTCACACAGCGTTGAATCTCTCCAGAAGTCTCTCTCTCTCTCTCTCAGAATGCGTGGTTCAAAAATGTCACCAACAAAAAACGGCAGGAAGCGGTCGCCTTTAAATAGCCCTCCCCCAGTCCCTTCCTGACTGCAAAACGCTCCCCTCAACCTGTCGTTGCTAGCGGCAGGCGGTAAGGCAGGGGGCACCACTCAATATCCGCTCCGGGGTGCTACCAGGGCGTTGCGCACTCAACTGACGTCACGATCTGCCGGCGCAGGAGATCGTGATGGTAGTGTTTAGTGCCACCGCAAAATGTCTAGTTAATTGCGCGAGCGGCGCAAACATCGCCGTGCCCGGGCACTAGTTGCCTTGTGCCCCATTAGTGCCCTCTTAACGTGCTAACGGGAGGCGCAACCAACTGAATTTTTCCCCCTATGACTCCTCCTCAGTATTCACTATTCCCCCCCCCAATTTGGTGTCATCCACAAATTTAGAAATTGTGTTTTTGATTCCAAATTCTAAATCGTTAATATAAATTGTGAACAACAGTGGTCCCAGCACTGATCCTTGTGGAACACCACCTTCTGCCACTGTGAATAGCTACCTTTTACCCCTACTCTGTTTTCTGTCTTGAAGCCAGCTAGCTATCCATTCTGCTACTTGTCCCCTGACTCCGAATTCTCTGACCTTGTTCATCAGTCTATTATGAGGTATCTTATTGAAGGCCTTTTGAAAATCTAGATAAATTACATCTACTACATTACCATTGTCTGCTGTCTCTGTTACCGCTTCAAAAAATTAAATGAGGTTGGTCAAGCAAGACTTTCCCTTTTGAAATCAATGCTGACTATTCATTATTATATTTTTGGTTTCTAGATGTTTTTTTTATTTTCTCCTTTAGTGGGGATTCCATTATTTTTCCTACCACCGATGTTAAGCTGACTGATCTATAATTTCCTGGACATGTTCTATCCCCCTTCTTAAATATAAGTATTATGTTAGCTATCCACCAGTCCTCTGGCACTACAACTTTTTCTAGCAAATTATTAAATATGTGTTATAATACCTCTGCTATCTCTTCCCTAGATTCTTTGAAAATGCGTGGATGCAATCCATCCGGACCAGGGGTTTTATCCTCTTTGAGTTTGATTAGTTTATTTAATATATCCCCTGTTTTTATTTTAAATGTACTTATCTCATTACTAATCTCATAGAAACATAGAAACATAGAAAATAGGTACAGGAGTAGACCATTCGGTCCTTCGAGCCTGCACCGCCATTCAATGCGTTCATGGCTGAACATGCTACCTCAGTACCCCATTCCTGCTTTCTCGCCATACCCCTTGATCCCCTTAGTTGTGAGTGTTATATCTAACTCCCTTTTGAATATATTTAGCGAACTGGCCTCAACAACCTTCTGTGGAAGAGAATTCCATAGATTCACCACTCTCTGGGTGAAGAAGTTCCTCCTCAGCTCAGTCCTAAATGGCTTCCCCTTAATCCTTAGACTGTGACCCCTGGTTCTAGTTTTCCCTACCATTGGGAACATTCTGCCCGCATCTAATTTGTCTAAACCAGTCAGGATTTTAAATGTCTCTATAAGATCCCCCCTCATCCAATGTCAGGTCCACCTGTTCTATCTCTTTAGTAAATACTGAAGCAAAATTATTATTTAATATTTCTGTCATCTCTCTGTCATTTCCTGTGGTTTTATCCTGCCTATCCCTTAATGGCCCTGTTCCCATCCCAACCTTCCTTTTTTTATTGATGTGCCTGTAAACTATTTTACTATTTTGTTTTATGTTCTTTCATAATTTAATTTCATAGTTCCTCTTTGTCTCCCTAATTGTTTTTTTGACTTCTCTCCTAATCTTTTTGTATTCTCTCTTATCATGCAATCCCCTGCTGTCTATGTATTTAATGTATGCCCCTTTCTTTACCCTCAATTATTCCCTTATGGCTTTATTCATCCATGGATTCTCATTAATGTTTAGTTTGTTCTTTCCTTTTAGCGGAATATATTTTTCCTGCACTCTGTTGAACACCGTTTTAAATGTTTCCCATTGCTGTTCTGCATCATTGTTTGCCAATATTGTTGCCCATTTTATTTTCCCAAGTTCTATTCTCAGCCCCTCAAAATCAGCTTTTCTCCAATCTATTACCCTGGTTTTTATCATACTTATGTCCTTCTTAATTATCATCTTAAAGCGTATTATATTATAGTCACTATTTCCAAGATGTTCCCCTGCTTTTACTTCTCTTATCTGCTCTTATTCATTCCTCATAACTAGATCCAAGAGCGAATCCTCCCCTGTTGGGCTTTTTACATATTGGGTTAGAAAGGAGTCCTGTAGACATTGCAGGAACTCCATTCCCCTTCACCTACTTCTTCTGGCCAATTAATATCGGGGTAGTTGAAATCCCCCATGATTATTATTCTATGTTTTTTACTCATTTCCCTAATTTGTCTGCATATTTCTTCCTCCACCTCCCTTCCACTATCAGGTGGTCTGCAGATAGTGTGATTGATCCTTTATTATCTTTTATCTCTATCCATATGGATTTTATTACTGAAAAGGTTGGCAGTCCTCAAAGTAGAAAAGTCACCCAGTCTGGATGGAATGCATCCTAGGTTACTGAGGGAAGTAAGGGTGTAAATTGCAAAGGCTCTGGGCACAATCTTCCTTGGATATGGGAGTGAGGCCAGAGGACTGTTAGAAGTCAAATGTTAAAAGGTTGTAGCATTTTGCAGTCTCTGCACCGATGTCACAAGCAGTTTGCTCCTGGGATCAGGTTAGCAAGTAATTTATCTGTAACTAACCATAATAGTACATTTTATACCTCGTCATCCCTAAATGCCAGACTTGAGGCCACAGACATCGGAAAGAAAGCTTTGGGTGATCGATGTTTAGGGAGCCTGGAACTCTTTGATAAAGACTGGGTGGAAACTGGTGGAAAGGGCACCAAGATCACGTGAAATAATGTAGTTAGAAAGCTATAAAAATAGTGAAATTGTAATGTGAGGTCAGAAGATAGAGCAGAAAGAAGAGAACTAGAAAATGCTGGAAACACTCAGCATCGAGAAAGTTGAGCTGGACGATTGTATCGTGTGATCTTCTACAGAAAAGCACAGCTTGTAATCTTGGTGTTGGTGGTGAGTATATCTTCATTTAATGCTTAATAAACCTGCAAGTGCTTTGACTACGGCATCCAGATCCTTTATTTCTGGTATATAGACAAGGACCCCTCTGTTTATATTATTACAAAAGCATTCTAACATGTTCATCCTCATCTCTTGTCATATTACAAGAGATACCACTCATGTCTTGTATAAATAATGTGAACAGTGTGGGACCTGTGGAACACTGCTTGTTATTGGCCCCACACACAGATTTCCTACCTGCTATTACCACATTGGTTTTCAACCCAATTAACTTATTTGCCATGGAATCATTGACTCTTAATTTTCTTTAAAAGTCTCACATGTGGAACTTTATTAACTGCCTTCTAAGAACAGGTTTGTTCTTGTCAACCAATTTCATTGCCCTCAAAGAATTGCAGCAGTTTTATGAAGGAAAACTTTTTGCTTCTAAATTCTTTACGCAAAATTTGATAGAATCCCATAAAATGTCATTGAGCCTTCTTACCACGACCAGTGTTGAACTGCTCCTGAAAAATCCCAGGCTCCCATCTCACTCCTTTATAAATATTACACCAACATGCACAATCCTCTACTGCTGGCTGTGCTCGGGAATGCTTAAAAATACTGATCAGAGTCTCACTTGTTTCTTCTCCCAGAAACACCTCTCCAAACTCATGTTACACAAGAAGCCTGCTCCAACACCAGGGGTTGGTGAGTACTGGACATTGCTGCACTCCCTGCCTACACAGTTAGCAACTCGGCATTAGCAGCTTCTCTTGCTCATCTTCCCCAAACTACTGCAAGTTGACATGTGTAACTATACCTGGTTTATTTGAGCAAAGGTCAACTTTAACCTCTGAACCCATAGAATTTACAAACTAGTTGTTGCCATCAAAGACCTTAAACAATGTTAGTGACATCAAGTGGGTCCGTTAAACACTCAGGAATCTCGGTCAAAGACGCATGTTGAACTGGCACTGGGATTGAGATCTTTGTGATGTCCAATAAACGCTGCTGTCCTTGGCTGAGTGAGAGAGGGAGGACTAGCTGCTGCCAATCAGGTTTGTACCAAACGGCTGTCTGATGACACCAACCCATAGTTAGGGCCTGGCTGCTGTTCATCTTCATGCAGTCAGTGCAACCACATCTGTGCAGCTGTTATAAATAAACATCAACAGATTCAGCTCAGTACACACTTTAAAGCTGCATTGTCAGCAGGAATTCTTTGGCTTGCAATCCATGGATTCAGAACACAAACATTAACGCTCTTCTCGATCTTCCTTGCTGCAATGCTCCATCTCACCCGCAGTAAGCTCCCCACTGGAGTGGAGCTAATCTACAGAACAAACGGGAAACTGTTCAACCTCCGTCGCCTCCAGTCCAGATCCAAAGTCGTCCCATCATCTGTCATCGAATTACAGTATGCAGACGACGCTTGCGTTTGCGCACACTTGGAGGTCGAACTCCAAACCATCGTCAACACCTTCACCGAAGCGTATGAGAGCATGGGCCTTACACTAAACATCCGTAAGACAAAGGTCCTCTACCAACCTGCCCCCACCACACAGTACTGCTCCCTGATTATCAAAATCCACGACAAGGCCTTGGACAACGTTGACCACTTTCCATACCTCGGAAGCCTACTTTCAACAAGGGCAGATGTCGATGACGAAGTCCAACACCGCCTTCAGTGTGCCAGTGCAGCCTTTGGTCGCCTGAAGAAGAGAGTGTTTGAAGACCAGGACCTCAAACCCAGCACCAAGCTCATGGTCTACAGAGCAGCAGTGATACCCGCCCTGCTGTATGCCTCAGAGACATGGAACATGTACAGCATGCAACTCAAAGCACTGGAGAGGTACCACCAACGCTGCCTCTGCAAGATCCTGCAAATCTATTGGCAGGACAGGTGCACCAACATCAGTGTTCTTGCTCAGGCCAACATCCCCAGCATCGAACGTTTGACAGACGCTCAATCAGCTCCGAAGGACGGGTCACATCATCCGCATGCCCGATAAGAGACTCCCAAAACAAGTGCTCTACTCGGAGCACCGACACGGCAAGAGAGCCCCAGGTGGGCAGAGGAAATGCTTCAAGGACATCCTCAAAGCCTCCTTGAAAAAGTGCAACACTCCGCCCGACACCTAGGAATCCCTGGCCCAAGACCGCACAAAGTGGAGGAGAAACATCCGGGAAGGCGTCGAACACCTCGAGTGTCTTCGCCGGGAGCAAGCGGAAGCCAAGCGCAAACAGCGGAAGGAGCGCACGTCAACCCAAGCACCCCACCCACCCGCCCCTTCAACCACCGTCTGCCCCACTTGTGACAGAGACAGTAGGTCCCGCATTGGACTCATCAGTCACCTGAGAACTCATTTTTAATGTGGAAGCAAGTCATCCTCAGTTCCGAGGGACAGCCTAAGAAGAAGAACAAGAATCAGAGCGTCAGCATGAGAGAGTCAGCACGGGGTTAATCAGAGAGAGTCAGCACGGGGTTAATCAGAGAGTCAGCACGGGGTTAATCAGAGAGAAGTGAGAAGTCGCACAACACCAGGTTATAGTCCAAAAGTTTTATTTGAAATCACAAGCTTTCGGAGCTGCTGCCCCATCGTCAGGTGAAGGGGCAGCAGCTCCGAAAGCTTGTGATTTCAAATAAAACTATTGGAGTATAACCTGGTGTTGTGCGACTTCTCACTTTTGTCCAACCCAGTCTAACACTGGCATCTCCGCATCTTAATCAGGGAGAGTCAGCACAGGGTTAATGAGAGAGCCAGCAAGGGGTTAATCAGAGAGAGACAGCAAGGGGTTAATCAGAGTGAGTCAGCACGGGGTTAATGAGAGAGTCAGCAAGGGGTTCATCAGAGAGAGACAGCACGGGGTTAATCAGAGAAAGTCAGCACGGGGTTAATCAGAGAGAGTCAGCATGGGGTTAATCAGAGAGTCAGCACGGGGTGAATCAGAGAGTCAGCACGGGGTTAATCAGAGAGTCAGCACGGGGTCCATCAGAGAGTCAGCACGGGGTTAATCAGAGAGTCAGCACGGGGTTAATCAGAGAGTCAACATGGGGTTAATCAGAGAGTCAGCACGGGGTTAATCAGAGAGTCAGCACGGGGTTAATCAGAGAGACAACACGGGGTTAATCAGAGAGTCAACACGGGTTAATCAGAGAGTCAGCACGGGGTTAATCACAGAGAGTCAGGCGGGGTTAATCAGAAAGTCAGCACGGGGTTAATCAGAGAGAGTCAGCATGGGGTTAATCAGAGAGAGTCAGCACAGGGTTAATCAGAGAGTCAGCACGGGGTTAATCAGAGAGTCAGCACGGGGTTAATCAGAGAGTCAGCACGGGGTTAATCAGCGAGAGTCAGCACGGGGTTAATCAGAGAGAGTCAGCACGGAGTTAATCAGAGAGAGTCAGCACGGAGTTAATCAGAGAGTCAGCGCGGGGTTAATCAGAGAGAGTCAGCACGGGGTTAATCAGAGAGAGTCAGCACGGGGTTAATCAGAGAGTCAGCACGGGGTTAATCAGAGAGTCAGCACGGGGTTAATCAGAGAGAGTCAGCACGGGGTTAATCAGAGAGTCAGCATGGGGTTAATCAGAGAGTCAGCACGGGGTTCATCAGAGAGTCAGCACGGGGTTAATCAGAGAGTCAGCGTGGGGTTAATCAGAGAGTCAACACGGGGTTAATCAGAGAGTCAGCACGGGGTTAGTCAGAGAGTAAACACCGGGTTAATCAGAGAGTCAACACGGGGTTAATCAGAGAGAGTCAGCATGGGGTTAATCAGAGAGTCAGCACGGGGTTAATCAGAGAGTCAGCACGGGGTTAATCAGAGAGAGTCAGCACGGGGTTAATCAGAGCGTCAGCATGGGGTTAATCAGAGAGTCAGCACGGGGTTCATCAGAGAGTCAGCACGGGGTTAATCAGAGAGTCAGCGTGGGGTTAATCAGAGAGTCAACACGGGGTTAATCAGAGAGTCAGCACGGGGTTAGTCAGAGAGTAAACACCGGGTTAATCAGAGAGTCAATACGGGGTTAATCAGAGAGAGTCAGCATGGGGTTAATCAGAGAGTCAGCACGGGGTTAATCAGAGAGAGTCAGCATGGGGTTAATCAGAGAGAGTCAGCACAGGGTTAATCAGAGAGTCAACACGGGGTTAATCAGAGAGTCAGCACGGGGTTAATCAGAGAGTCAGCACGGGGTTAATCAGCGAGAGTCAGCACGGGGTTAATCAGAGAGAGTCAGCACGGAGTTAATCAGAGAGTCAGCGCGGGGTTAATCAGAGAGAGTCAGCACGGGGTTAATCAGAGAGAGTCAGCACGGGGTTAATCAGAGAGTCAGCACGGGGTTAATCAGAGAGTCAGCACGGGGTTAATCAGAGAGAGTCAGCACGGGGTTAATCAGAGAGTCAGCATGGGGTTAATCAGAGAGTCAGCACGGGGTTCATCAGAGAGTCAGCACGGGGTTAATCAGAGAGTCAGCGTGGGGTTAATCAGAGAGTCAACACGGGGTTAATCAGAGAGTCAGCACGGGGTTAATCAGAGAGTAAACACCGGGTTAATCAGAGAGTCAACACGGGGTTAATCAGAGAGAGTCAGCATGGGGTTAATCAGAGAGTCAGCACGGGGTTAATCAGAGAGAGTCAGCACGCGGTTAATCAGAGAGAAGAAGCACGGGGTTAATCAGAGAGTCAACACGGGGTTAATCAGAGAGTCAGCACGGGGTTAATCAGAGAGTCAGCATGGGGTTAATCAGAGAGTCAGCACGGGGTTAATCAGAGAGCGTCAGCATGGAGTTAATCAGAGAGTCAGCACGGGTTAATCAGAGAGAGTCAGCACGGGGTAAATCAGAGAGAGTCAGCACGGGCTTAATCAGAGAGTCAGCACGGGGTTAATCAGAGAGTCAGCATGGGGTTAATCAGAGAGAGTCAGCACGGGGTTAATCAGAGAGAGACAGCACGGGGTTAATCAGAGAGTCAGCACGGGGTTAATCAGAGAGAGCCAGCACGGAGTTATTCAGAGAGAGTCAACACGGGGTTAATGAGAGAGAGTCAGCACGGAGTTAATCAGAGAGTCAGCACGGGGTTAATCAGAGAGTCAGCACGGGATCAATCAGAGACTCAGCACGGGGTTAATCAGAGAGAGCCAGCACGGGGTTAATCAGAGAGTCAGCACGGGGTTAATCAGAGAGAGTCAGCACGGGGTTAATCAGAGAGAGTCAGCACACGGTTAATCAGAGAGTCAGCACGGGATTAATCAGAGAGAGTCAGCACGGCGTTAATCAGAGAGTCAGCATGGCGTTAATCAGAGAGTCAGCACGGGGTTAATCAGAGAGAGTCAGCACGGGGTTAATCAGAGAGAGTGAGCACGGGGTTAATCAGAGAGTCAGCACGGGGTTAATCAGAGAGAGTCAGCACGGGGTTAATCAGAGAGTCAGCACGGGGTTAATCAGAGAAAGTCAGCACGGAGTTAATCAGAGAGTCAGCACGGGGTTAATCAGAAGAGTCAGCACGGGGTTAACCAGAGACAGTCAGCACGGGTTTAATCAGAGAGTCAGCACGGGGTTAATCAGAGAGAGTCAGCACGGGGTTAATCAGAGAGAGTCAACACGGGGTTAATGAGAGAGAGTCAGCATGGAGTTAATCAGAGAGTCAGCATGGGGTTAATCAGAGAGTCAGCAAGGGGTTAATCAGAGAGAGTCAGCACGGGGTTAATCAGAGAGAGTCAGCACGGGGTTAATCATAGAGTCAGCACGGGCTTTTTCAGAGAGTCAGCACAGGGTTAATCAGCGAGTCAGCACGCGGTCAATTGGAAAGTCAGCAAGGGGTTAATTAGAGAGAGTCACACGGGGTTAATCAGAGAGTCAGCACGGGGTTAATCAGAGAGAGTCAGCACGGGGTTAATCAGTGAGTCAGCACGGGGTTAATCAGAGAGTCAGCACGGGGTTAATCAGAGAGTCCGCATGGGGTTTAATCAGAGATTCAACACGGGGTTAATCAGAGAGAGTCAGCACGGGGTTAATCAGAGAGAGTCAGCATGGGTTTAATAAGTGAGTCAGCACGGGGTTAATCAGAGAGTCAGCATGGGGTTAATCAGAGAGTCAGCATGGGGTTAATCAGAGAGAATCAGCACGGGTTTAATCAGAGAGTCAGTACGGGGTTAATCAGAGAGTCAGCATGGGGTTAATCAGAGAGTCAGCATGGGGTTAATCAGAGAGAGTCAGCACGGGGTTAATCAGAGAGAGTCAGCACGGGGTTAATCAGAGAGTCAGCATGGGGTTAATCAGAGAGTCAGCATGGTGTTAATCAGAGAGAGTCAGCATGGGGTTAATCAGAGAGAGTCAGCACTGGGTTAATCAGAGAGTCAGCACTGGGTTAATCAGAGAGTCAGCATGGGGTTAATCAGAGAGAGTCAGCTCGGTGTTAATCAGAGAGTCAGCACGGGATTAATCTGAGAGTCAGCACGGTGTTAATCCGCGAGTCAGTAAGGGGTTAATGCATGAGAGTCAGCATGGGGTTAATCAGAGAGTGTCAGCACGGGGTTCATCAGAAAGTCAGCACGAGGTTAATGCGAGTGAGTCAGCACGGGGTTAATCAGAGAGTCAGCACAGGGTTAATCAGAGAGAGTCAGCGCGGTGTTAATCGGAGAGTCAGCACGGAGTTCATCAGAGAGAGTCAGCACGGGTTTAATCTAAGATTCAGCACGGGGTTAATCAGAGAGTCAGCACGGGGTTAATCAGAGATAGTCAGCAGGGGGTTACATGGAAACATGGAAGATAGGAGCTTGAGTAGGCCATTCGGCCCCTCTAGCATGCTCCTCCATTCATAAGAACATAAGAAATAGGAGCAGGAGTAGGCCAATCGGCCCCTCGAACCTGCTCCGCCATTCAATAAGATCATGGCTGATCTGATCCTAACCTCAAATCTAAAGAACACAAGAAGTAGGAGCAGGACCCGACCTCTCAGCCCCTGGGCCCGCTCCGCCACCCACAGGGACCTGACCGATCCGAACTCAGCCTCATGTCCAATTTCCTGCCCGCTCAACGTAACCCCTAATTCCCTTTACCTCTAGGAAACTATCTATTTCTGTTTTAAATTTATTTAATGATGTAGCTTCCACAGCTTCCTGGGGCAGCAAATTCCACAGACCTACTACCCTCTGAGTGAAGAAGTTTCTCCTCATCTCAGTTTTGAAAGAGCAGCCCCTTATTCTAAGATTATGCCCCCTAGTTCTAGTTTCACACATCCTTGGGAACATCCTTACCGCATCCACCCGATCAAGCCCCTTCACAATCTTATATGTTTCAATAAGATCGCCTCTCATTCTTCTGAACTCCAATGAGTAGAGTCCCAATCTACTCAACCTCTCCTCATATGTCCATCCCCTCATCCCCGGGATTAACCGAGTGAACCTTCTTTGTACTGCCTCGAGAGCAAGTATGTCTTTTCTTAAGTATGGACACCAAAACTGTATGCAGTATTCCAGGTGCTGTCTCAGCAATACCTTATATAACTGCAGCAATACCTCCCTGTTTTTATAATCTATCCCCCTAGCAATAAAAGCCAACATTCCGTTGGCCTTCTTGATCACCTGCTGCACCTGCATACTAACTTTTTGATTTTCTTTCACTAGAACCCCCAGATCCCTTTGTACTGCAGTACTTTCCAGTTTCTCGCCATTAAGATAATAACTTGCTCTTTGATTTTTCCTGCCAAAGTGCATAACCTCACATTTTCCAATATTGTATTGCATCTGCCAAATCTCCGCCCACTCACCCAGCCTGTCTATATCCCCTTGTAGGATTTTTATGTCCTCCTCACTTTCTACTTTCCCTCCCATCTTTGTATCATCTGCAAACTTTGATATGTTACACTCGGTCCCCTCCTCCAAATCGTTAATATAGATTGTAAAGAGTTGGGGACCCAGCACTGACCCCTGCGGAACACCACTGGCTACTGGTTGCCAGTCCGAGAATGAACCATTTATCCCAACTCTCTGCTTCCTATTAGATAACCAATCCTCCACCCATGCCAGAATATTACCCCCAATCCAGTGATTTTTTATCTTGAGCAATAATCTTTTATGTGGCACCTTGTCGAATGCTTTCTGGAAGTCTAAATACACCACATCCACTGGTTCCCCTTTATCCACCCTGTACGTTATGTCCTCAAAGAACACAAGCAAATTTGTCAGACATGACTTCCCCTTCATAAAGCCATGCTGACTTTGTCCTATTAAATTATGTTTATCTAAATGTTCCGTTACTGTCTCCTTAATAATAGACTCCAAAATTTTACCCACCACAGATGTTAGGCTAACTGGTCTATAATTTCCAGCCTTCTGCCTACTACTCTTTTTAAATAAGGGTGTTACATTAGCAGTTTTCCAATCTGCCGGGACCTTTGGTGAGTCCAGGGAATTTTGGTAAATTATTACAAAGCATCCGCAATCCCTACTGCCACTTCCCTCAAGACCCTAGGATGTAAGCCATCAGGTCCAGGGGATTTATCCGCCTTGAGTCCCATTATTTTACTGAGTACCAATTCCTTAGTGATTTTAATCGTATTTAGCTCCTCCCCCCCTAGAGCCACCTGTTTGTCCAGTGTTGGGATATTCTTAGGGGTAGAAATTAGGTCGCGCCCCATTTGGGGCGCAAATATCGTCCGGACGCAAATATTAGCGCCTGGCGCTAATTATCGGCACTGACGGGAAACTTCACTTTTACCGCCCCGGGAGGTGAGTGGAGCGCTAAAGCAGGCGCTGCACACCTCTCTTAAGGCGCAAAGGCCGAGCAGTGAGGCGCTAACTCGGAGCGCTGGCGAAGCTCATGTAATGTCAGTCAGCAATGGAACACACACACAATGGCACGGGCCAGTTCTTAAAGGGGATGGTTAATCTTGCTTTCCATCCACATCCTGTTCATTGCTGCCTTGAATCTCGGCCTGGAGAGACTTGCACATCAAATGTGCTGGAAAGAACAATGGAGAGCACCAGGCAAAGAGCTCAGAGTGCAGCTCCCACGGTCTCTGCTAAATCGATACAAGGAATGGCAAATCAAAATGAACCTGCAAAGTGCTGCTCAGTACCCAAAACTCCTTCACACAACGTTGAATCTCTCCAGAAGTCTCTCCCTCTCTCTCTCAGAATGCGTAGTTCAAAAATGCCACCAACAATAAAAGACAGGAAGAGGCCCCCTTTAAATAGCGCCCCCCCCAGCCCCACAGCGATTGATAGCGTTCCAGTCTTCTGGTCGTTGGAAGCGCCAGGCGGTAAGGCAGGGGGCGCCACTCAATTTCCGCTACGGGGCGCCCCAAGGGCGTTGCACCATGGAATGACGTCACAATCTGCGCGCGCAGGTGGTCGCAGCGGTAAGTTTTAGCGCCGCCGCACAATCTCAAGTTAAGTTCTCGAGCGGCGCAAACATCGCTGCGCCCAGGCGTTAGCGGCTTTGCGCCCCATTAGCGCCCTCTTAAGGCGCTAACGGGTGGCGCAACCAAGTGAATTTTTACCCCTTAGTGTCCTCTACCGTAAAGACTGAAACAAAATATTTGTTTAGCATTTTTGCCATCTCCATGTTTCCCACCATTAATTTCCCAGTCTCATCCTCTAAGGGACCTACATTTGCCTTAGCCACCCTTTTTCTTTTTATATAACTATAGAAACTCTTGCTATCTGTTTTTATATTTTTTGCTAATTTATTTGCATAATCTATCTTCCCTTTCTTAATCAATCCTTTAGTTACTTTTTGCTGTCTTTTGAAGACTTCCCAATCTTCTATCCTCCCACTAAGTTTAGCTACCTTATATGTCCTTGTTTTTAGTCGGATACTATCCTTAATTTCTTTACTTAGCCATGGATGGCTGTCATTTCTTTTACACCCTTTTTTCCTCAGTGGGATATATTTCTTTTGAAAGTTGTAAAATAACTCCTTAAATGAACACCACTGCTTATGTACCGTCTTACCCTTTAATCTATTTTCCCAGTCCACTTTAATCAATTCCGCTCTCATACCATCATAGTCTCCTTTATTCAAGCTCAGTACGCTTGTTTGAGAACCAACCTTCTCATCCTCTAATTGGATATGGAATTCAACCATTCACTCATTCCAAGGGGAGCCTTAACTAGGACATTATTAATTAATCCTGACTCATTACACAGGACCAGGTCCAAGGTTGCTTGCCCCCTTGTAGGTTCAGTTACATACTGCTCAAGAAATCCATCCCTAATACAATACGATCATGGCTGATCATCCAAATTCTGAATCCTGCCCCTGCTTTCTCCCCATATCCCTTGATCCCCTTAGCCTTAATAAATATATCCAACTCCTTCTTGAATATATTTAATGAATTGGCCTATACTGCTTTCTGTGGTAAAGAATTTCACAGGTTCACCACTCTCTGGGTGAAGAAATTCCTCCTCATTTCTGTCCTAAATGGCTTACCCCTTATCCTTGGACTGTGTTCCCTGGTTCTGGACTCCCCGACCATTGGGAACATCCTTCCTGCATCTAGTCTGTCCAGTCCTTTCAGAATTTTATAAGTTTCAATGAGCAGAGAGAGTCAGCACGGGGTTAATTAAAGAGATTCAGCAAGAGGTTAATCAGAGAGAGTCACACAGGGTTAATTAGAGAGAATCAGCAAGGGGTTAATCAGAGAGAGTCAGTAAGGGGTTAATCAGAGAGAGTCAGCAAGGGGTTAATCAGAGTGTCAGCACGGGGTTAATCAGAGAGAGTCAGCACGGGGTTAATGAGCTAGAGTCAGCACGGGATTAATGAGAGAGCGTCATCACGGGGTTAATCAGTTAGAGTCAGCACAGAGTTAATCAGAGAGAGTCAGCACGGGGTTAATCAGAGAGAGTCAGCACGGGGTTAATCAGAGAGTCAGCACGGGGTTCATCAGAGAGTCAGCACGGGGTTAATCAGAGAGTCAGCACGGGGTTAATCAGAGACAGTCAGCACGGGGTTCATCAGAGAGAGTTAGCATGGAGTTAATCAGAGAGAGTCAGCACGGGGTTAATCAGAGAGATGTCAGCACGGGGTTAATCAGAGAGTCAGCACGGGGTTAATCAGAGAGTCAGCACGGGGTTAATCAGAGAGACAGCACAGGGTTAATCAGAGAAAGTCAGCACGGGGCTAATCAGAGAGTCAGCACGGGGTTAATCAGAGAGTCAGCACGGGGTTAATCAGAGAGAGTCAGCACGGGGTTAATCAGAGAGTCAGCACGGGGTTAATCAGAGAGTCAGCACGGGGTTAATGAGAGAGAGACAGCACGGGGTTAATGAGAGAGTCAGCAAGGGGTTAATCAGAGAGTCAACACGGGGTTAATCAGAGAGTAAACACGGGGTTAATCAGAGAGTCAGCACGGGGTTAATCAGAGAGAGTCAGCACGGGGTTAATCAGAGAGTCAGCACGGGGTTCATCAGAGAGAGTCAGCACGGGGTTAATCAGAGAGAGTCAGCACAGGGTTAATCAGAGAGTCAACACGGGGTTAATCTGAGAGTCAGCACGGGGTTAATCAGAGAGTCAGCACGGAATTAATCAGAGAGATCAGCACGGGGTTAATCAGAGAGAGTCAGCACGGGGTTAATCAGAGAGTCAGCGCGGGTTTAATCAGAGAGAGTCAGCACGGGGTTAATCAGAGAGAGTCAGCACGGGGTTAATCAGAGAGTCAGCACGGGGTTAATCAGAGAGTCAGCACGGGGTTAGTCAGAGAGAGTCAGCACGGGGTTAATCAGAGAGTCAGCACGGTGTTAATCAGAGAGTAAGCACGGGGTTAATTAGAGAGTCAGCACGGGGTTATTCAGAGAGTCAGCATGGGGTTAATCAGAGAATCAGCACAGGGTTAATCAGAGAGTCAGCACAGGGTTAATCAGAGAGTCAGCACGGGGTTAATCAGAGAGTCAGCACGGGGTTAATCAGAGAGATCAGCACGGGGTTAATCAGAGAGTGTCAGCACGGGGTTAATCAGAGAGTCAGCGCGGGGTTAATCAGAGAGAGTCAGCACGGGGTTAATCAGAGAGAGTCAGCACGGGGTTAATCAGAGAGTCAGCACGGGGTTAATCAGAGAGTCAGCACGGGGTTAGTCAGAGAGAGTCAGCACGGGGTTAATCAGAGAGTCAGCACGGTGTTAATCAGAGAGTAAGCACGGGGTTAATTAGAGAGTCAGCACGGGGTTATTCAGAGAGTCAGCATGGGGTTAATCAGAGAATCAGCACAGGGTTAATCAGAGAGTCAGCACAGGGTTAATCAGAGAGTCAGCACGGGGTTAAACAGAGAGAGTCAGCACGAGGTTAATCAGAGAGTCAGCACGGGGTTAATCAGAGAGTCAACACGGGGTTAATCAGAGAGTCAGCACGGGGTTAATCAGAGAGAGTCAGCACGGGGTTAATCAGAGAGTCAGCACGGGGTTCATCAGAGAGAATCAGCACGGGGTTAATCAGAGAAAGTCAGCACGGGGTTAATCAGAGAGAGTCAGCACGGGGTTAATCAGAGAGTCAGCACGGGGTTAATCAGAGAGTCAGCACGGGGTTAATCAGAGAGTCAGCACGGGGTTAATCAGAGAGTCAGCACGGGGTTAATCAGAGAGTCAGCACAGGGTTAATCAGAGAGTCAGCACGGGGTTAATCAGAGAGTCAGCACAGGGTTAATCAGAGAGAGTCAGCACGGGGTTAATCAGAGAGTCAGCACGGGGTTCATCAGAGAGAGTCAGCACGGGGTTAATCAGAGAGAGTCAGCACAGGGTTAATCAGAGAGTCAGCACGGGGTTAATCAGAGAGTCAGCACGGGGTTAATCAGAGAGTCAGCACGGGGTTAATCAGAGAGATCAGCACGGGGTTAATCAGAGAGAGTCAGCATGGAGTTAATCAGAGAGTCAGCGCGGGGTTAATCAGAGAGAGTCAGCACGGGGTTAATCAGAGAGAGTCAGCACGGAGTTAATCAGAGAGTCAGCACGGGGTTAATCAGAGAGTCAGCACGGGGTTAATCAGAGAGAGTCAGCACGGGGTTAATCAGAGAGTCAACACGGGGTTAATCAGAGAGTAAGCACGGGGTTAATTAGAGAGTCAGCACGGGGTTATTCAGAGAGTCAGCATGGGGTTAATCAGAGACTCAGAACGGGGTTAATCAGAGAGAGTCAGCACAGGGTTAATCAGAGAGACAGCAAGGGGTTAATCAGAGAGCGTCAGCACGGTGTTAATCAGAGAATCAGCACAGGGTTAATCAGAGAGTTAGCACAGGGTTAATCAGAGAGTCAGCACGGGGTTAATCAGAGAGAGTCAGCACGGGGTTAATCAGAGAGTCAGCACGGGGTTAATCAGAGAGAGTCAGCACGGGGTTAATCAGAGAGTCAGCACGGGGTTAATCAGAGAGTCAGCACGGGGTTAATCAGAGAGAGTCAGCACGGGGTTAATCAGAGAGTCAGCACGGGGTTAATCAGAGAGTCAGCACGGGGTTCATCAGAGAGACAGCACGGGGTTAATCAGAGAGTCTGCACGGGGTTAATCAGAGAGTCAACACGGGGTTAATCAGAGAGTCAGCACGGGGTTAATCAGAGAGTCAGCACGGGGTTAATCAGAGAGTCAGCACGGGGTTAATCAGAGAGTCAGCACGGGTTAATCAGAGAGAGTCAGCACGGGGTTAATCAGAGAGTCAGCACGGGGTTAATCAGAGAGAGTCAGCACGGGGTTAATCAGAGAGAGTCAGCACGGGGTTAATCAGAGAGTCAGCACGGGGTTAATCAGAGAGTCAGCACGGGGTTAATCAGAGAGTCAGCACGGGGTTAATCAGAGAGTCAGCACGGGGTTAATCAGAGAGAGTCAGCACAGGGTTAATCAGAGAGTCAGCACGGGGTTAATCAGAGAGAGTCAGCACGGGGTTAATCAGAGAGAGTCAGCACGGGCTTAATCAGAGAGTCAGCACGGGGTTAATCAGAGAGTCAGCACGGGGTTAATCAGAGAGAGTCAGCACGGGTTAATCAGAGAGTCAGCACGGGGTTAATCAGAGAGTCAGCACGGGGTTAATCAGAGAGAGTCAGCACGGAGTTAATCAGAGAGTCAGCACGGGTTAATCAGAGAGAGTCAGCACGGGGTTAATCAGAGAGAGTCAGCACGGGCTTAATCAGAGAGTCAGCACGGGGTTAATCAGAGAGTCAGCACGGGGTTAATCAGAGAGAGTCAGCACGGGGTTAATCAGAGAGAGTCAGCACGGGGTTAATCAGAGAGTCAGCACGGGGTTAATCAGAGAGTGCCAGCACAGGGTTATTCAGAGAGAGTCAACACGGGGTTAATGAGAGAGAGTCAGAACGGAGTTAATCAGAGAGTCAGCACGGGGTTAATCAGAGAGTCAGCACGGGGTCAATCAGAGACTCAGCACGGGGTTAATCAGAGAGAGCCAGCACGGGGTTAATCAGAGAGTCAGCACGGGGTTAATCAGAGAGTCAGCACGGTGTTAATCAGAGAGTCAGCATGGGGTTAATTCGAGAGTCAGCACGGGGTTAATCAGAGAGAGTCAGCACGGGGTTAATCAGAGAGTCAGCACGGGGTTAATCAGAGAGAGTCAACACGGAGTTAATCAGAGAGTCAGCACGAGGTTAATCAGAGAGAGTAAGCACGGAGTTAATCAAAGAGTCAGCACGGGGTTAACCAGAGAGAGTCAGCACGGAGTTAATCAGAGAGTCAGCACGGGGTTAATCAAAGAGAGTCAGCACGGAGTTAATTAGAGAGTCAGCACGGGGTTAATCAGAGAGTCAGCACGGGGTTAATCAGAGAGAGTCAGCACGGGGTTAATCAGAGAGTCAGCACGGGGTTAATCAGAGAGTTAGCACAGGGTTAATCAGAGAGAGTAAGCACGGGGTTGATCAGAGAGAGTCAGCACGGGGTTAATCAGAGAGTCAGCACGGAGTTAATCAGAGAGAGTCAGCACGGGGTTAATCAGAGAGAGTCAACACGGGGTTAATCAGAGAGAGTCAGCAGAGGGTTAATCAGAGAGACAGCACGGGGTTAATCAAAGCGTCAGCACGGGGTTAATCAGAGAGAGTAAGCACGGGGTTAATCAGAGAGTCAGCACGGGGTAAATCAGAGAGAGTCAGCACGGGGTTAATCAGAGAGTCAGCACGGGGTTAATCAGAGAGAGTCAGCACGGGGTTAATCAGACAGAGTCAACACGGGGTTAATCAGAGAGTCAGCACGGGGCTAATGAGAGAGTCAGCACGGGGTTAATCAGAGATAGTCAGCACGGGGTTAATAAGAGTGAGTCAGCACGGGGTTAATCAGGAAGTCAGCACGGGGTTAATCAGAGTGAGTCAGCATGGGGTTAATCAGAGTGAGTCAGCACGGGGTTAATCAGAGATAGTCAGCACGGGGTTAATAAGAGTGAGTCAGCACGGGGTTAATCAGAGTGAGTCAGCACGGGGTTAATCAGAGAGTCAGCACGGGGTTAATCAGAGTGAATCAGCACGGGGTTCATCAGAGAGAGTCAGCACGGGGTTAATCAGAGAGAGTCCGCACGGGGTTAATCAGAGAGAGACAGCACGGGGTTAATCAGAGATAGTCAGCACGGGGTTAATAAGAGTGAGTCAGCACGGGGTTAATCAGAGTGAGTCAGCACGGGGTTAATCAGAGAGTCAGCACGGGGTTAATCAGAGTGAATCAGCACGGGGTTCATCAGAGAGAGTCAGCACGGGGTTAATCAGAGAGAGTCCGCACGGGGTTAATCAGAGAGAGTCAGCACGGGGTTAATCAGAGAGTCAGCACGGGGTTAATCAGAGAGAGTCAGCACGGGGTTAATCAGAGAGCCAGCACGAGGTTAATCAGAGTGTCAGCACGGGGCTAATCAGATAGAGTCAGCACGGGGTTAATCAGAAAGTCAGCACGGGGTTAATCAGAGAGAGTCAGCATGGGGTTAATGAGAGAGAGTCAGCACGGAGTTAATCAGAGAGAGTCAGCACGGGGTTAATCAGAGAGAGTCAGCACGGAGTTAATCAGAGAGAGTCAGCACGGGGTTAATCAGAGAGAGTCAGCACGGGGTTAATCAGAGAGTCAGCACGGGGTTAATCAGAGACAGTCAGCACGGGGTTCATCAGAGAGAGTTAGCATGGAGTTAATCAGAGAGAGTCAGCACGGGGTTAATCAGAGAGATGTCAGCACGGGGTTAACAGAGAGAGTCAGCACGGGGTTAATCAGAGAGAGTCAGCATGGGGTTAATCAGAGAGAGTCAGCACGGTGTTAATCAGAGAAAGTCAGCACGGAGTTAATCAGAGAGTCAGCACGGGGTTAATCAGAGAGAGTCAGCACGGGGTTAATCAGAGAGAGTCAGCACGGGGTTAATCAGAGAGAGTCAGCACGGGGTTAATCAGAGAGTCAGCACGGGGTTAATCAGAGTGTCAGCACGGGGTTAATCAGAGAGTCAGCACGGGTTTAATCAGAGAGTCAGCACGGGGTTAATCAGAGTGTCAGCACAGGGTTAATCAGAGAGTCAGCACGGAGTTAATCAGAGAGTCAGCACGGGGTTAATCAGAGAGAGTCAGCACGGGGTTAATCAGAGAGAGTCAGCACGGGGTTAATCAGAGAGTCAGCACGGGGTTAATCAGAGAGTCAGCACGGGGTTAATCAGAGAGTCAGCACGGGGTTATTCAGAGAGTCAGCACGGGGTTAATCAGAGAGTCAGCACGGGGTTAATCAGAGAGAGTCAGCACGGGTTAATCAGAGAGTCAGCACGGGGTTAATCAGAGAGAGTCAGCACGGTGTTAATCAGAGAGTCAGCACGGGGTTAATCAGAGAGATTCAGCACAGGGTTAATCAGAGAGTCAGCACGGGGTTAATCAGAGAGAGTCAGCACGGGGTTAATCAGAGAGTCAGCACGGGGTTAATCAGAGAGAGTCAGCACGGGGTTAATCAGAGAGTCAGCACGGGGTTAATCAGAGAGTCAGCACGGGGTTAATCAGAGAGAGTCAGCACGGGGTTAATCAGAGAGTCAGCACGGGGTTAATCAGAGAGTCAGCACGGGGTTAATCAGAGAGTCAGCACGGGGTTAATCAGAGAGTCAGCACGGGGTTAATCAGAGAGTCAGCACGGGGTTAATCAGAGAGTCAGCACGGGGTTAATCAGAGAGTCAGCACGGGGTTAATCAGAGAGTCAGCACGGGGTTAATCAGAGAGAGTCAGCACGGGTTAATCAGAGAGTCAGCACGGGGTTAATCAGAGAGAGTCAGCACGGGGTTAATCAGAGAGAGTCAGCACGGGGTTAATCAGAGAGTCAGCACGGGGTTAATCAGAGAGAGTCAGCACGGGGTTAATCAGAGAGTCAGCACGGGGTTAATCAGAGAGTCAGCACGGGGTTAATCAGAGAGTCAGCACGGGGTTAATCAGAGAGTCAGCACGGGGTTAATCAGAGAGTCAGCACGGGGTTAATCAGAGAGTCAGCACGGGGTTAATCAGAGAGTCAGCACGGGGTTAATCAGAGAGTCAGCACGGAGTTAATCAGAGAGAGTCAGCACGGGGTTAATCAGAGAGTCAGCACGGGGTTAATCAGAGAGAGTCAGCACGGGGTTAATCAGAGAGAGTCAGCACGGGGTTAATCAGAGAGTCAGCACGGGGTTAATCAGAGAGTCAGCACGGGGTTAATCAGAGAGAGTCAGCACGGGGTTAATCAGAGAGAGTCAGCACGGGGTTAATCAGAGAGTCAGCACGGGGTTAATCAGAGAGTCAGCACGGGGTTAATCAGAGAGTCAGCACGGGGTTAATCAGAGAGTCAGCACGGGGTTAATCAGAGAGAGTCAGCACGGGTTAATCAGAGAGTCAGCACGGGTTAATCAGAGAGAGTCAGCACGGGGTTAATCAGAGAGAGTCAGCACGGGCTTAATCAGAGAGTCAGCACGGGGTTAATCAGAGAGTCAGCACGGGGTTAATCAGAGAGAGTCAGCACAGGGTTAATCAGAGAGTCAGCACGGGTTAATCAGAGAGAGTCAGCACGGGGTTAATCAGAGAGAGTCAGCACGGGCTTAATCAGAGAGTCAGCACGGGGTTAATCAGAGAGTCAGCACGGGGTTAATCAGAGAGAGTCAGCACGGGGTTAATCAGAGAGAGTCAGCACGGGGTTAATCAGAGAGTCAGCACGGGGTTAATCAGAGAGTGCCAGCACGGGGTTATTCAGAGAGAGTCAACACGGGGTTAATGAGAGAGAGTCAGAACGGAGTTAATCAGAGAGTCAGCACGGGGTTAATCAGAGAGTCAGCACGGGGTCAATCAGAGACTCAGCACGGGGTTAATCAGAGAGAGCCAGCACGGGGTTAAACAGAGAGTCAGCACGGGGTTAATCAGAGAGTCAGCACGGTGTTAATCAGAGAGTCAGCACGGGGTTAATTAGAGAGTCAGCACGGGGTTAATCAGAGAGAGTCAGCACGGGGTTAATCAGAGAGTCAGCACGGGGTTAATCAGAGAGAGTCAACACGGAGTTAATCAGAGAGTCAGCACGAGGTTAATCAGAGAGAGTAAGCACGGAGTTAATCAAAGAGTCAGCACGGGGTTAACCAGAGAGAGTCAGCACGGAGTTAATCAGAGAGTCAGCACGGGGTTAATCAAAGAGAGTCAGCACGGAGTTAATCAGAGAGTCAGCACGGGGTTAATCAGAGAGTCAGCACGGGGTTAATCAGAGAGAGTCAGCACGGGGTTAATCAGAGAGTCAGCACGGTGTTAATCAGAGAGTCAGCACGGGGTTAATCAGAGAGAGTCAGCACGGGGTTAATCAGAGAGAGTCAGCACGGGGTTAATCAGAGAGTCAGCACGGAGTTAATCAGAGAGAGTCAGCACGGGGTTAATCAGAGAGAGTCAGCACGGGGTTAATCAGAGAGAGTCAGCACGGGGTTAATCAGAGAGTCAGCACGGGGTTAATCAGAGAGTCAGCACGGGGTTAATCAGAGAGAGTCAGCACGGGGTTAATCAGAGAGTCAGCACGGGGTTAATCAGAGAGTCAGCACGGGGTTAATCAGAGAGTCAGCACGGGGTTAATCAGAGAGATCAGCACGGGTTAATCAGAGAGTCAGCACGGGGTTAATCAGAGAGAGTCAGCACGGGGTTAATCAGAGAGAGTCAGCACGGGGTTAATCAGAGAGTCAGCACGGGGTTAATCAGAGATAGTCAGCACGGGGTTAATCAGAGAGTCAGCACGGGGTTAATCAGAGATAGTCAGCACGGGGTTAATCAGAGTGAGTCAGCACGGGGTTAATCAGAGTGAGTCAGCACGGGGTTAATCAGAGATAGTCAGCACGGGTTAATCAGAGTGAGTCAGCACGGGGTTAATCAGAGTGAGTCAGCACGGGGTTAATCAGAGAGTCAGCACGGGGTTAATCAGAGTGAGTCAGCACGGGGTTAATCAGAGAGAGTCAGCACGGGGTTAATCAGAGAGAGTCAGCACGGGGTTAATCAGAGAGAGTCAGCACGGGGTTAATCAGAGAGTCAGCACGGGGTTAATCAGAGTGAGTCAGCACGGGGTTAATCAGAGTGAGTCAGCACGGGGTTAATCAGAGAGTCAGCACGGGGTTAATCAGAGAGAGTCAGCACGGGGTTAATCAGAGAGAGTCAGCACGGGGTTAATCAGAGAGAGTCAGCACGGGGTTAATCAGAGAGAGTCAGCACGGGGTTAATCAGAGAGTCAGCACGGGGTTAATCAGAGAGAGTCAGCACGGGGTTAATCAGAGAGTCAGCACGGGGTTAATCAGAGAGTCAGCACGGGGTTAATCAGAGAGAGTCAGCACGGGGTTAATCAGAGAGTCAGCACGGGGTTAATCAGAGAGAGTCAGCACGGGGTTAATCAGAGAGTCAGCACGGGGTTAATCAGAGAGAGTCAGCACGGGGTTAATCAGAGAGAGTCAGCACGGGGTTAATCAGAGAGAGTCAGCACGGGGTTAATCAGAGAGAGTCAGCACGGGGTTAATCAGAGAGTCAGCACGGGGTTAATCAGAGAGTCAGCACGGGGTTAATCAGAGAGAGTCAGCACGGGGTTAATCAGAGAGTCAGCACGGGGTTAATCAGAGAGTCAGCACGGGGTTAATCAGAGAGAGTCAGCACGGGGTTAATCAGAGAGTCAGCACGGGGTTAATCAGAGAGAGTCAGCACGGGGTTAATCAGAGAGAGTCAGCACGGAGTTAATCAGAGAGAGTCAGCACGGGGTTAATCAGAGAGAGTCAGCACGGGGTTAATCAGAGAGTCAGCACGGGTTAATCAGAGAGAGTCAGCACGGGGTTAATCAGAGAGAGTCAGCACGGGGTTAATCAGAGAGAGTCAGCACGGGGTTAATCAGAGAGAGTCAGCACGGGGTTAATCAGAGAGTCAGCACGGGGTTAATCAGAGAGAGTCAGCACGGGGTTAATCAGAGAGAGTCAGCACGGGGTTAATCAGAGAGAGTCAGCACGGGGTTAATCAGAGAGTCAGCACGGGGTTAATCAGAGAGAGTCAGCACGGGGTTAATCAGAGAGAGTCAGCACGGGGTTAATCAGAGAGAGTCAGCACGGGGTTAATCAGAGAGTCAGCACGGGGTTAATCAGAGAGTCAGCACGGGGTTAATCAGAGAGTCAGCACGGGGTTAATCAGAGAGTCAGCACGGGGTTAATCAGAGAGTCAGCACGGGTTAATCAGAGAGTCAGCACGGGGTTAATCAGAGAGTCAGCACGGGGTTAATCAGAGAGAGTCAGCACGGGTTAATCAGAGAGTCAGCACGGGGTTAATCAGAGAGAGTCAGCACGGGGTTAATCAGAGAGAGTCAGCACGGGGTTAATCAGAGAGTCAGCACGGGGTTAATCAGAGAGAGTCAGCACGGGGTTAATCAGAGAGAGTCAGCACGGGGTTAATCAGAGAGTCAGCACGGGGTTAATCAGAGAGTCAGCACGGGGTTAATCAGAGAGAGTCAGCACGGGGTTAATCAGAGAGAGTCAGCACGGGGTTAATCAGAGAGTCAGCACGGGGTTAATCAGAGAGTCAGCACGGGGTTAATCAGAGAGTCAGCACGGGGTTAATCAGAGAGAGTCAGCACGGGGTTAATCAGAGAGTCAGCACGGGGTTAATCAGAGAGTCAGCACGGGGTTAATCAGAGAGTCAGCACGGGGTTAATCAGAGAGTCAGCACGGGGTTAATCAGAGAGAGTCAGCACGGGGTTAATCAGAGAGAGTCAGCACGGGGTTAATCAGAGAGAGTCAGCACGGGGTTAATCAGAGAGTCAGCACGGGTTAATCAGAGAGAGTCAGCACGGGGTTAATCAGAGAGTCAGCACGGGGTTAATCAGAGAGTCAGCACGGGGTTAATCAGAGAGTCAGCACGGGGTTAATCAGAGAGAGTCAGCACGGGGTTAATCAGAGAGTCAGCACGGGGTTAATCAGAGAGTCAGCACGGGGTTAATCAGAGAGTCAGCACGGGGTTAATCAGAGAGTCAGCACGGGGTTAATCAGAGAGTCAGCACGGGGTTAATCAGAGAGAGTCAGCACGGGGTTAATCAGAGAGAGTCAGCACGGGGTTAATCAGAGAGTCAGCACGGGGTTAATCAGAGAGAGTCAGCACGGGGTTAATCAGAGAGAGTCAGCACGGGGTTAATCAGAGAGTCAGCACGGGGTTAATCAGAGAGTCAGCACGGGGTTAATCAGAGAGTCAGCACGGGGTTAATCAGAGAGAGTCAGCACGGGGTTAATCAGAGAGTCAGCACGGGGTTAATCAGAGAGAGTCAGCACGGGGTTAATCAGAGAGTCAGCACGGGGTTAATCAGAGAGAGTCAGCACGGGGTTAATCAGAGAGTCAGCACGGGGTTAATCAGAGAGAGTCAGCACGGGGTTAATCAGAGAGTCAGCACGGGGTTAATCAGAGAGTCAGCACGGGGTTAATCAGAGAGTCAGCACGGGGTTAATCAGAGAGAGTCAGCACGGGGTTAATCAGAGAGAGTCAGCACGGGGTTAATCAGAGAGAGTCAGCACGGGGTTAATCAGAGAGTCAGCACGGGGTTAATCAGAGAGAGTCAGCACGGGGTTAATCAGAGAGTCAGCACGGGGTTAATCAGAGAGAGTCAGCACGGGGTTAATCAGAGAGAGTCAGCACGGGGTTAATCAGAGAGTCAGCACGGGGTTAATCAGAGAGAGTCAGCACGGGGTTAATCAGAGAGAGTCAGCACGGGGTTAATCAGAGAGAGTCAGCACGGGGTTAATCAGAGAGAGTCAGCACGGGGTTAATCAGAGAGTCAGCACGGGGTTAATCAGAGAGAGTCAGCACGGGGTTAATCAGAGAGTCAGCACGGGGTTAATCAGAGAGTCAGCACGGGGTTAATCAGAGAGAGTCAGCACGGGGTTAATCAGAGAGAGTCAGCACGGGGTTAATCAGAGAGAGTCAGCACGGGGTTAATCAGAGAGAGTCAGCACGGGGTTAATCAGAGAGTCAGCACGGGGTTAATCAGAGAGAGTCAGCACGGGGTTAATCAGAGAGTCAGCACGGGGTTAATCAGAGAGTCAGCACGGGGTTAATCAGAGAGTCAGCACGGGGTTAATCAGAGAGTCAGCACGGGGTTAATCAGAGAGAGTCAGCACGGGGTTAATCAGAGAGAGTCAGCACGGGGTTAATCAGAGAGAGTCAGCACGGGGTTAATCAGAGAGAGTCAGCACGGGGTTAATCAGAGAGAGTCAGCACGGGGTTAATCAGAGAGAGTCAGCACGGGGTTAATCAGAGAGTCAGCACGGGGTTAATCAGAGAGTCAGCACGGGGTTAATCAGAGAGTCAGCACGGGGTTAATCAGAGAGTCAGCACGGGGTTAATCAGAGAGAGTCAGCACGGGGTTAATCAGAGAGTCAGCACGGGGTTAATCAGAGAGAGTCAGCACGGGGTTAATCAGAGAGTCAGCACGGGGTTAATCAGAGAGTCAGCACGGGGTTAATCAGAGAGAGTCAGCACGGGGTTAATCAGAGAGTCAGCACGGGGTTAATCAGAGAGTCAGCACGGGGTTAATCAGAGAGAGTCAGCACGGGTTAATCAGAGAGAGTCAGCACGGGGTTAATCAGAGAGAGTCAGCACGGGGTTAATCAGAGAGTCAGCACGGGGTTAATCAGAGAGAGTCAGCACGGGGTTAATCAGAGAGTCAGCACGGGGTTAATCAGAGAGAGTCAGCACGGGGTTAATCAGAGAGTCAGCACGGGGTTAATCAGAGAGTCAGCACGGGGTTAATCAGAGAGAGTCAGCACGGGGTTAATCAGAGAGAGTCAGCACGGGGTTAATCAGAGAGAGTCAGCACGGGGTTAATCAGAGAGAGTCAGCACGGGGTTAATCAGAGAGAGTCAGCACGGGGTTAATCAGAGAGAGTCAGCACGGGGTTAATCAGAGAGAGTCAGCACGGGGTTAATCAGAGAGAGTCAGCACGGGGTTAATCAGAGAGTCAGCACGGGGTTAATCAGAGAGTCAGCACGGGGTTAATCAGAGAGAGTCAGCACGGGGTTAATCAGAGAGTCAGCACGGGGTTAATCAGAGAGAGTCAGCACGGGGTTAATCAGAGAGAGTCAGCACGGGGTTAATCAGAGAGAGTCAGCACGGGGTTAATCAGAGAGAGTCAGCACGGGGTTAATCAGAGAGAGTCAGCACGGGGTTAATCAGAGAGAGTCAGCACGGGGTTAATCAGAGAGTCAGCACGGGGTTAATCAGAGAGTCAGCACGGGGTTAATCAGAGAGAGTCAGCACGGGGTTAATCAGAGAGAGTCAGCACGGGGTTAATCAGAGAGAGTCAGCACGGGGTTAATCAGAGAGAGTCAGCACGGGGTTAATCAGAGAGAGTCAGCACGGGGTTAATCAGAGAGAGTCAGCACGGGGTTAATCAGAGAGAGTCAGCACGGGGTTAATCAGAGAGTCAGCACGGGGTTAATCAGAGAGAGTCAGCACGGGGTTAATCAGAGAGAGTCAGCACGGGGTTAATCAGAGAGAGTCAGCACGGGGTTAATCAGAGAGTCAGCACGGGGTTAATCAGAGAGTCAGCACGGGGTTAATCAGAGAGTCAGCACGGGGTTAATCAGAGAGTCAGCACGGGGTTAATCAGAGAGTCAGCACGGGGTTAATCAGAGAGTCAGCACGGGGTTAATCAGAGAGTCAGCACGGGGTTAATCAGAGAGAGTCAGCACGGGGTTAATCAGAGAGTCAGCACGGGGTTAATCAGAGAGTCAGCACGGGGTTAATCAGAGAGAGTCAGCACGGGGTTAATCAGAGAGTCAGCACGGGGTTAATCAGAGAGAGTCAGCACGGGGTTAATCAGAGAGAGTCAGCACGGGGTTAATCAGAGAGAGTCAGCACGGGGTTAATCAGAGAGAGTCAGCACGGGGTTAATCAGAGAGAGTCAGCACGGGGTTAATCAGAGAGAGTCAGCACGGGGTTAATCAGAGAGTCAGCACGGGGTTAATCAGAGAGAGTCAGCACGGGGTTAATCAGAGAGTCAGCACGGGGTTAATCAGAGAGTCAGCACGGGGTTAATCAGAGAGTCAGCACGGGGTTAATCAGAGAGTCAGCACGGGGTTAATCAGAGAGAGTCAGCACGGGGTTAATCAGAGAGAGTCAGCACGGGGTTAATCAGAGAGAGTCAGCACGGGGTTAATCAGAGAGAGTCAGCACGGGGTTAATCAGAGAGAGTCAGCACGGGGTTAATCAGAGAGAGTCAGCACGGGGTTAATCAGAGAGTCAGCACGGGGTTAATCAGAGAGTCAGCACGGGGTTAATCAGAGAGTCAGCACGGGGTTAATCAGAGAGAGTCAGCACGGGGTTAATCAGAGAGAGTCAGCACGGGGTTAATCAGAGAGAGTCAGCACGGGGTTAATCAGAGAGAGTCAGCACGGGGTTAATCAGAGAGTCAGCACGGGGTTAATCAGAGAGTCAGCACGGGGTTAATCAGAGAGAGTCAGCACGGGGTTAATCAGAGAGTCAGCACGGGGTTAATCAGAGAGTCAGCACGGGGTTAATCAGAGAGAGTCAGCACGGGGTTAATCAGAGAGAGTCAGCACGGGGTTAATCAGAGAGAGTCAGCACGGGGTTAATCAGAGAGTCAGCACGGGGTTAATCAGAGAGAGTCAGCACGGGGTTAATCAGAGAGAGTCAGCACGGGGTTAATCAGAGAGAGTCAGCACGGGGTTAATCAGAGAGTCAGCACGGGGTTAATCAGAGAGTCAGCACGGGGTTAATCAGAGAGAGTCAGCACGGGGTTAATCAGAGAGTCAGCACGGGGTTAATCAGAGAGTCAGCACGGGGTTAATCAGAGAGAGTCAGCACGGGGTTAATCAGAGAGTCAGCACGGGGTTAATCAGAGAGAGTCAGCACGGGGTTAATCAGAGAGAGTCAGCACGGGGTTAATCAGAGAGAGTCAGCACGGGGTTAATCAGAGAGTCAGCACGGGGTTAATCAGAGAGAGTCAGCACGGGGTTAATCAGAGAGAGTCAGCACGGGGTTAATCAGAGAGTCAGCACGGGGTTAATCAGAGAGTCAGCACGGGGTTAATCAGAGAGAGTCAGCACGGGGTTAATCAGAGAGTCAGCACGGGGTTAATCAGAGAGAGTCAGCACGGGGTTAATCAGAGAGTCAGCACGGGGTTAATCAGAGAGTCAGCACGGGGTTAATCAGAGAGTCAGCACGGGGTTAATCAGAGAGAGTCAGCACGGGGTTAATCAGAGAGAGTCAGCACGGGGTTAATCAGAGAGTCAGCACGGGGTTAATCAGAGAGAGTCAGCACGGGGTTAATCAGAGAGTCAGCACGGGGTTAATCAGAGAGAGTCAGCACGGGGTTAATCAGAGAGAGTCAGCACGGGGTTAATCAGAGAGAGTCAGCACGGGGTTAATCAGAGAGAGTCAGCACGGGGTTAATCAGAGAGAGTCAGCACGGGGTTAATCAGAGAGAGTCAGCACGGGGTTAATCAGAGAGAGTCAGCACGGGGTTAATCAGAGAGTCAGCACGGGGTTAATCAGAGAGTCAGCACGGGGTTAATCAGAGAGAGTCAGCACGGGGTTAATCAGAGAGAGTCAGCACGGGGTTAATCAGAGAGAGTCAGCACGGGGTTAATCAGAGAGTCAGCACGGGGTTAATCAGAGAGTCAGCACGGGGTTAATCAGAGAGAGTCAGCACGGGGTTAATCAGAGAGAGTCAGCACGGGGTTAATCAGAGAGAGTCAGCACGGGGTTAATCAGAGAGAGTCAGCACGGGGTTAATCAGAGAGAGTCAGCACGGGGTTAATCAGAGAGTCAGCACGGGGTTAATCAGAGAGAGTCAGCACGGGGTTAATCAGAGAGAGTCAGCACGGGGTTAATCAGAGAGAGTCAGCACGGGGTTAATCAGAGAGAGTCAGCACGGGGTTAATCAGAGAGAGTCAGCACGGGGTTAATCAGAGAGTCAGCACGGGGTTAATCAGAGAGAGTCAGCACGGGGTTAATCAGAGAGTCAGCACGGGGTTAATCAGAGAGAGTCAGCACGGGGTTAATCAGAGAGAGTCAGCACGGGGTTAATCAGAGAGTCAGCACGGGGTTAATCAGAGAGAGTCAGCACGGGGTTAATCAGAGAGAGTCAGCACGGGGTTAATCAGAGAGTCAGCACGGGGTTAATCAGAGAGTCAGCACGGGGTTAATCAGAGAGAGTCAGCACGGGGTTAATCAGAGAGAGTCAGCACGGGGTTAATCAGAGAGAGTCAGCACGGGGTTAATCAGAGAGAGTCAGCACGGGGTTAATCAGAGAGTCAGCACGGGGTTAATCAGAGAGTCAGCACGGGGTTAATCAGAGAGTCAGCACGGGGTTAATCAGAGAGAGTCAGCACGGGGTTAATCAGAGAGTCAGCACGGGGTTAATCAGAGAGAGTCAGCACGGGGTTAATCAGAGAGTCAGCACGGGGTTAATCAGAGAGTCAGCACGGGGTTAATCAGAGAGTCAGCACGGGGTTAATCAGAGAGTCAGCACGGGGTTAATCAGAGAGAGTCAGCACGGGGTTAATCAGAGAGAGTCAGCACGGGGTTAATCAGAGAGAGTCAGCACGGGGTTAATCAGAGAGAGTCAGCACGGGGTTAATCAGAGAGTCAGCACGGGGTTAATCAGAGAGAGTCAGCACGGGGTTAATCAGAGAGAGTCAGCACGGGGTTAATCAGAGAGAGTCAGCACGGGGTTAATCAGAGAGTCAGCACGGGGTTAATCAGAGAGTCAGCACGGGGTTAATCAGAGAGAGTCAGCACGGGGTTAATCAGAGAGTCAGCACGGGGTTAATCAGAGAGTCAGCACGGGGTTAATCAGAGAGAGTCAGCACGGGGTTAATCAGAGAGAGTCAGCACGGGGTTAATCAGAGAGTCAGCACGGGGTTAATCAGAGAGTCAGCACGGGGTTAATCAGAGAGAGTCAGCACGGGGTTAATCAGAGAGAGTCAGCACGGGGTTAATCAGAGAGTCAGCACGGGGTTAATCAGAGAGAGTCAGCACGGGGTTAATCAGAGAGAGTCAGCACGGGGTTAATCAGAGAGTCAGCACGGGGTTAATCAGAGAGTCAGCACGGGGTTAATCAGAGAGAGTCAGCACGGGGTTAATCAGAGAGAGTCAGCACGGGTTAATCAGAGAGTCAGCACGGGGTTAATCAGAGAGTCAGCACGGGTTAATCAGAGAGTCAGCACGGGGTTAATCAGAGAGAGTCAGCACGGGGTTAATCAGAGAGTCAGCACGGGGTTAATCAGAGAGAGTCAGCACGGGGTTAATCAGAGAGTCAGCACGGGGTTAATCAGAGAGAGTCAGCACGGGGTTAATCAGAGAGTCAGCACGGGGTTAATCAGAGAGAGTCAGCACGGGGTTAATCAGAGAGAGTCAGCACGGGGTTAATCAGAGAGTCAGCACGGGGTTAATCAGAGAGAGTCAGCACGGGGTTAATCAGAGAGAGTCAGCACGGGGTTAATCAGAGAGTCAGCACGGGGTTAATCAGAGAGTCAGCACGGGGTTAATCAGAGAGAGTCAGCACGGGGTTAATCAGAGAGTCAGCACGGGGTTAATCAGAGAGAGTCAGCACGGGGTTAATCAGAGAGAGTCAGCACGGGGTTAATCAGAGAGTCAGCACGGGGTTAATCAGAGAGAGTCAGCACGGGGTTAATCAGAGAGAGTCAGCACGGGGTTAATCAGAGAGTCAGCACGGGGTTAATCAGAGAGTCAGCACGGGGTTAATCAGAGAGTCAGCACGGGGTTAATCAGAGAGTCAGCACGGGGTTAATCAGAGAGAGTCAGCACGGGGTTAATCAGAGAGTCAGCACGGGGTTAATCAGAGAGAGTCAGCACGGGGTTAATCAGAGAGTCAGCACGGGGTTAATCAGAGAGAGTCAGCACGGGGTTAATCAGAGAGTCAGCACGGGGTTAATCAGAGAGAGTCAGCACGGGGTTAATCAGAGAGTCAGCACGGGGTTAATCAGAGAGAGTCAGCACGGGGTTAATCAGAGAGTCAGCACGGGGTTAATCAGAGAGTCAGCACGGGGTTAATCAGAGAGAGTCAGCACGGGGTTAATCAGAGAGTCAGCACGGGGTTAATCAGAGAGAGTCAGCACGGGGTTAATCAGAGAGAGTCAGCACGGGGTTAATCAGAGAGAGTCAGCACGGGGTTAATCAGAGAGTCAGCACGGGGTTAATCAGAGAGAGTCAGCACGGGGTTAATCAGAGAGAGTCAGCACGGGGTTAATCAGAGAGAGTCAGCACGGGGTTAATCAGAGAGTCAGCACGGGGTTAATCAGAGAGTCAGCACGGGGTTAATCAGAGAGAGTCAGCACGGGGTTAATCAGAGAGTCAGCACGGGGTTAATCAGAGAGAGTCAGCACGGGTTAATCAGAGAGAGTCAGCACGGGGTTAATCAGAGAGTCAGCACGGGGTTAATCAGAGAGAGTCAGCACGGGGTTAATCAGAGAGTCAGCACGGGGTTAATCAGAGAGTCAGCACGGGGTTAATCAGAGAGTCAGCACGGGGTTAATCAGAGAGAGTCAGCACGGGGTTAATCAGAGAGAGTCAGCACGGGGTTAATCAGAGAGAGTCAGCACGGGGTTAATCAGAGAGTCAGCACGGGGTTAATCAGAGAGTCAGCACGGGGTTAATCAGAGAGTCAGCACGGGGTTAATCAGAGAGTCAGCACGGGGTTAATCAGAGAGTCAGCACGGGGTTAATCAGAGAGTCAGCACGGGGTTAATCAGAGAGAGTCAGCACGGGGTTAATCAGAGAGAGTCAGCACGGGGTTAATCAGAGAGAGTCAGCACGGGGTTAATCAGAGAGAGTCAGCACGGGGTTAATCAGAGAGAGTCAGCACGGGGTTAATCAGAGAGAGTCAGCACGGGGTTAATCAGAGAGAGTCAGCACGGGGTTAATCAGAGAGTCAGCACGGGGTTAATCAGAGAGAGTCAGCACGGGGTTAATCAGAGAGAGTCAGCACGGGGTTAATCAGAGAGAGTCAGCACGGGGTTAATCAGAGAGAGTCAGCACGGGGTTAATCAGAGAGAGTCAGCACGGGGTTAATCAGAGAGTCAGCACGGGGTTAATCAGAGAGTCAGCACGGGGTTAATCAGAGAGTCAGCACGGGGTTAATCAGAGAGTCAGCACGGGGTTAATCAGAGAGTCAGCACGGGGTTAATCAGAGAGAGTCAGCACGGGGTTAATCAGAGAGTCAGCACGGGGTTAATCAGAGAGAGTCAGCACGGGGTTAATCAGAGAGTCAGCACGGGGTTAATCAGAGAGAGTCAGCACGGGGTTAATCAGAGAGTCAGCACGGGGTTAATCAGAGAGTCAGCACGGGGTTAATCAGAGAGTCAGCACGGGGTTAATCAGAGAGAGTCAGCACGGGGTTAATCAGAGAGTCAGCACGGGGTTAATCAGAGAGTCAGCACGGGGTTAATCAGAGAGAGTCAGCACGGGGTTAATCAGAGAGTCAGCACGGGGTTAATCAGAGAGAGTCAGCACGGGGTTAATCAGAGAGTCAGCACGGGGTTAATCAGAGAGAGTCAGCACGGGGTTAATCAGAGAGTCAGCACGGGGTTAATCAGAGAGTCAGCACGGGGTTAATCAGAGAGAGTCAGCACGGGGTTAATCAGAGAGAGTCAGCACGGGGTTAATCAGAGAGTCAGCACGGGGTTAATCAGAGAGAGTCAGCACGGGGTTAATCAGAGAGAGTCAGCACGGGGTTAATCAGAGAGAGTCAGCACGGGGTTAATCAGAGAGAGTCAGCACGGGGTTAATCAGAGAGAGTCAGCACGGGGTTAATCAGAGAGAGTCAGCACGGGGTTAATCAGAGAGAGTCAGCACGGGGTTAATCAGAGAGAGTCAGCACGGGGTTAATCAGAGAGAGTCAGCACGGGGTTAATCAGAGAGTCAGCACGGGGTTAATCAGAGAGTCAGCACGGGGTTAATCAGAGAGAGTCAGCACGGGGTTAATCAGAGAGTCAGCACGGGGTTAATCAGAGAGTCAGCACGGGGTTAATCAGAGAGTCAGCACGGGGTTAATCAGAGAGAGTCAGCACGGGGTTAATCAGAGAGTCAGCACGGGGTTAATCAGAGAGTCAGCACGGGGTTAATCAGAGAGAGTCAGCACGGGGTTAATCAGAGAGTCAGCACGGGGTTAATCAGAGAGTCAGCACGGGGTTAATCAGAGAGTCAGCACGGGGTTAATCAGAGAGTCAGCACGGGGTTAATCAGAGAGTCAGCACGGGGTTAATCAGAGAGTCAGCACGGGGTTAATCAGAGAGAGTCAGCACGGGGTTAATCAGAGAGAGTCAGCACGGGGTTAATCAGAGAGTCAGCACGGGGTTAATCAGAGAGAGTCAGCACGGGGTTAATCAGAGAGTCAGCACGGGGTTAATCAGAGAGTCAGCACGGGGTTAATCAGAGAGTCAGCACGGGGTTAATCAGAGAGTCAGCACGGGGTTAATCAGAGAGTCAGCACGGGGTTAATCAGAGAGTCAGCACGGGGTTAATCAGAGAGTCAGCACGGGGTTAATCAGAGAGTCAGCACGGGGTTAATCAGAGAGAGTCAGCACGGGGTTAATCAGAGAGTCAGCACGGGGTTAATCAGAGAGAGTCAGCACGGGGTTAATCAGAGAGTCAGCACGGGGTTAATCAGAGAGAGTCAGCACGGGGTTAATCAGAGAGTCAGCACGGGGTTAATCAGAGAGAGTCAGCACGGGGTTAATCAGAGAGAGTCAGCACGGGGTTAATCAGAGAGTCAGCACGGGGTTAATCAGAGAGTCAGCACGGGGTTAATCAGAGAGTCAGCACGGGGTTAATCAGAGAGTCAGCACGGGGTTAATCAGAGAGTCAGCACGGGGTTAATCAGAGAGAGTCAGCACGGGGTTAATCAGAGAGAGTCAGCACGGGGTTAATCAGAGAGTCAGCACGGGGTTAATCAGAGAGAGTCAGCACGGGGTTAATCAGAGAGTCAGCACGGGTTAATCAGAGAGAGTCAGCACGGGGTTAATCAGAGAGTCAGCACGGGGTTAATCAGAGAGTCAGCACGGGGTTAATCAGAGAGAGTCAGCACGGGGTTAATCAGAGAGTCAGCACGGGGTTAATCAGAGAGAGTCAGCACGGGGTTAATCAGAGAGTCAGCACGGGGTTAATCAGAGAGAGTCAGCACGGGGTTAATCAGAGAGTCAGCACGGGGTTAATCAGAGAGAGTCAGCACGGGGTTAATCAGAGAGAGTCAGCACGGGGTTAATCAGAGAGTCAGCACGGGGTTAATCAGAGAGTCAGCACGGGGTTAATCAGAGAGAGTCAGCACGGGGTTAATCAGAGAGAGTCAGCACGGGGTTAATCAGAGAGTCAGCACGGGGTTAATCAGAGAGAGTCAGCACGGGGTTAATCAGAGAGTCAGCACGGGGTTAATCAGAGAGAGTCAGCACGGGGTTAATCAGAGAGTCAGCACGGGGTTAATCAGAGAGAGTCAGCACGGGGTTAATCAGAGAGTCAGCACGGGGTTAATCAGAGAGAGTCAGCACGGGGTTAATCAGAGAGAGTCAGCACGGGGTTAATCAGAGAGAGTCAGCACGGGGTTAATCAGAGAGTCAGCACGGGGTTAATCAGAGAGAGTCAGCACGGGGTTAATCAGAGAGTCAGCACGGGGTTAATCAGAGAGAGTCAGCACGGGGTTAATCAGAGAGTCAGCACGGGGTTAATCAGAGAGAGTCAGCACGGGGTTAATCAGAGAGAGTCAGCACGGGGTTAATCAGAGAGTCAGCACGGGGTTAATCAGAGAGAGTCAGCACGGGGTTAATCAGAGAGAGTCAGCACGGGGTTAATCAGAGAGAGTCAGCACGGGGTTAATCAGAGAGTCAGCACGGGGTTAATCAGAGAGTCAGCACGGGGTTAATCAGAGAGAGTCAGCACGGGGTTAATCAGAGAGTCAGCACGGGGTTAATCAGAGAGAGTCAGCACGGGGTTAATCAGAGAGAGTCAGCACGGGGTTAATCAGAGAGAGTCAGCACGGGGTTAATCAGAGAGAGTCAGCACGGGGTTAATCAGAGAGAGTCAGCACGGGGTTAATCAGAGAGTCAGCACGGGGTTAATCAGAGAGTCAGCACGGGGTTAATCAGAGAGTCAGCACGGGGTTAATCAGAGAGTCAGCACGGGGTTAATCAGAGAGTCAGCACGGGGTTAATCAGAGAGAGTCAGCACGGGGTTAATCAGAGAGTCAGCACGGGGTTAATCAGAGAGAGTCAGCACGGGGTTAATCAGAGAGTCAGCACGGGGTTAATCAGAGAGTCAGCACGGGGTTAATCAGAGAGAGTCAGCACGGGGTTAATCAGAGAGTCAGCACGGGGTTAATCAGAGAGTCAGCACGGGGTTAATCAGAGAGAGTCAGCACGGGGTTAATCAGAGAGAGTCAGCACGGGGTTAATCAGAGAGTCAGCACGGGGTTAATCAGAGAGTCAGCACGGGGTTAATCAGAGAGTCAGCACGGGGTTAATCAGAGAGAGTCAGCACGGGGTTAATCAGAGAGTCAGCACGGGGTTAATCAGAGAGTCAGCACGGGGTTAATCAGAGAGAGTCAGCACGGGGTTAATCAGAGAGTCAGCACGGGGTTAATCAGAGAGTCAGCACGGGTTAATCAGAGAGAGTCAGCACGGGGTTAATCAGAGAGAGTCAGCACGGGGTTAATCAGAGAGAGTCAGCACGGGGTTAATCAGAGAGAGTCAGCACGGGGTTAATCAGAGAGAGTCAGCACGGGGTTAATCAGAGAGTCAGCACGGGGTTAATCAGAGAGTCAGCACGGGGTTAATCAGAGAGTCAGCACGAGGTTAATCAGAGAGAGTCAGCACGGGGTTAATCAGAGAGAGTCAGCACGGGTTAATCAGAGAGAGTCAGCACGGGGTTAATCAGAGTGAGTCAGCACGGGGTTAATCAGAGAGTCAGCACGGGGTTAATCAGAGAGTCAGCACGGGGTTAATCAGAGAGAGTCAGCACGGGGTTAATCAGAGAGTCAGCACGGGGTTAATCAGAGAGAGTCAGCACGGGGTTAATCAGAGAGTCAGCACGGGGTTAATCAGAGAGTCAGCACGGGGTTAATCAGAGAGTCAGCACGGGGTTAATCAGAGAGTCAGCACGGGGTTAATCAGAGAGTCAGCACGGGGTTAATCAGAGAGAGTCAGCACGGGGTTAATCAGAGAGAGTCAGCACGGGGTTAATCAGAGAGTCAGCACGGGGTTAATCAGAGAGAGTCAGCACGGGTTAATCAGAGAGAGTCAGCACGGGGTTAATCAGAGAGTCAGCACGGGGTTAATCAGAGAGAGTCAGCACGGGGTTAATCAGAGAGAGTCAGCACGGGGTTAATCAGAGAGAGTCAGCACGGGGTTAATCAGAGAGTCAGCACGGGGTTAATCAGAGAGTCAGCACGGGGTTAATCAGAGAGTCAGCACGGGGTTAATCAGAGAGAGTCAGCACGGGGTTAATCAGAGAGTCAGCACGGGGTTAATCAGAGAGTCAGCACGGGGTTAATCAGAGAGTCAGCACGGGGTTAATCAGAGAGAGTCAGCACGGGGTTAATCAGAGAGTCAGCACGGGGTTAATCAGAGAGAGTCAGCACGGGGTTAATCAGAGAGAGTCAGCACGGGGTTAATCAGAGAGAGTCAGCACGGGGTTAATCAGAGAGTCAGCACGGGGTTAATCAGAGAGTCAGCACGGGGTTAATCAGAGAGAGTCAGCACGGGTTAATCAGAGAGTCAGCACGGGTTAATCAGAGAGTCAGCACGCGGTTAATCAGAGAGAGTCAGCACGGGGTTAATCAGAGAGAGTCAGCACGGGGTTAATCAGAGAGTCAGCACGGGGTTAATCAGAGAGAGTCAGCACGGGGTTAATCAGAGAGTCAGCACGGGGTTAATCAGAGAGTCAGCACGGGGTTAATCAGAGAGAGTCAGCACGGGGTTAATCAGAGAGTCAGCACGGGTTAATCAGAGAGAGTCAGCACGGGGTTAATCAGAGAGTCAGCACGGGGTTAATCAGAGAGTCAGCACGGGTTTAATCAGAGAGTCAGCACGGGGTTAATCAGAGAGAGTCAGCACGGGGTTAATCAGAGAGTCAGCACGGGGTTAATCAGAGAGAGTCAGCACGGGGTTAATCAGAGAGTCAGCACGGGGTTAATCAGAGAGAGTCAGCACGGGGTTAATCAGAGAGTCAGCACGGGGTTAATCAGAGAGAGTCAGCACGGGGTTAATCAGAGAGAGTCAGCACGGGGTTAATCAGAGAGTCAGCACGGGGTTAATCAGAGAGTCAGCACGGGGTTAATCAGAGAGAGTCAGCACGGGGTTAATCAGAGAGAGTCAGCACGGGGTTAATCAGAGAGTCAGCACGGGGTTAATCAGAGAGAGTCAGCACGGGGTTAATCAGAGAGAGTCAGCACGGGTTAATCAGAGAGTCAGCACGGGGTTAATCAGAGAGAGTCAGCACGGGGTTAATCAGAGAGTCAGCACGGGTTAATCAGAGAGTCAGCACGGGGTTAATCAGAGAGAGTCAGCACGGGGTTAATCAGAGAGTCAGCACGGGGTTAATCAGAGAGAGTCAGCACGGGGTTAATCAGAGAGTCAGCACGGGGTTAATCAGAGAGAGTCAGCACGGGGTTAATCAGAGAGTCAGCACGGGGTTAATCAGAGAGAGTCAGCACGGGGTTAATCAGAGAGTCAGCACGGGGTTAATCAGAGAGAGTCAGCACGGGGTTAATCAGAGAGTCAGCACGGGGTTAATCAGAGAGTCAGCACGGGGTTAATCAGAGAGAGTCAGCACGGGGTTAATCAGAGAGAGTCAGCACGGGGTTAATCAGAGAGTCAGCACGGGGTTAATCAGAGAGAGTCAGCACGGGGTTAATCAGAGAGTCAGCACGGGGTTAATCAGAGAGAGTCAGCACGGGGTTAATCAGAGAGTCAGCACGGGTTAATCAGAGAGTCAGCACGGGTTAATCAGAGAGTCAGCACGGGGTTAATCAGAGAGTCAGCACGGGGTTAATCAGAGAGAGTCAGCACGGGGTTAATCAGAGAGTCAGCACGGGGTTAATCAGAGAGAGTCAGCACGGGGTTAATCAGAGAGAGTCAGCACGGGGTTAATCAGAGAGTCAGCACGGGGTTAATCAGAGAGTCAGCACGGGGTTAATCAGAGAGTCAGCACGGGGTTAATCAGAGAGAGTCAGCACGGGTTAATCAGAGAGTCAGCACGGGGTTAATCAGAGAGTCAGCACGGGGTTAATCAGAGAGAGTCAGCACGGGGTTAATCAGAGAGTCAGCACGGGGTTAATCAGAGAGAGTCAGCACGGGGTTAATCAGAGAGTCAGCACGGGGTTAATCAGAGAGTCAGCACGGGGTTAATCAGAGAGAGTCAGCACGGGGTTAATCAGAGAGAGTCAGCACGGGGTTAATCAGAGAGAGTCAGCACGGGGTTAATCAGAGAGAGTCAGCACGGGGTTAATCAGAGAGTCAGCACGGGGTTAATCAGAGAGAGTCAGCACGGGGTTAATCAGAGAGTCAGCACGGGGTTAATCAGAGAGAGTCAGCACGGGGTTAATCAGAGAGAGTCAGCACGGGGTTAATCAGAGAGAGTCAGCACGGGGTTAATCAGAGAGTCAGCACGGGGTTAATCAGAGAGAGTCAGCACGGGGTTAATCAGAGAGAGTCAGCACGGGGTTAATCAGAGAGTCAGCACGGGGTTAATCAGAGAGTCAGCACGGGGTTAATCAGAGAGAGTCAGCACGGGGTTAATCAGAGAGAGTCAGCACGGGGTTAATCAGAGAGAGTCAGCACGGGGTTAATCAGAGAGTCAGCACGGGGTTAATCAGAGAGAGTCAGCACGGGGTTAATCAGAGAGTCAGCACGGGGTTAATCAGAGAGTCAGCACGGGTTAATCAGAGAGAGTCAGCACGGGGTTAATCAGAGAGAGTCAGCACGGGGTTAATCAGAGAGAGTCAGCACGGGGTTAATCAGAGAGTCAGCACGGGTTAATCAGAGAGAGTCAGCACGGGGTTAATCAGAGAGAGTCAGCACGGGGTTAATCAGAGAGTCAGCACGGGGTTAATCAGAGAGTCAGCACGGGGTTAATCAGAGAGTCAGCACGGGGTTAATCAGAGAGTCAGCACGGGGTTAATCAGAGAGTCAGCACGGGGTTAATCAGAGAGTCAGCACGGGGTTAATCAGAGAGAGTCAGCACGGGGTTAATCAGAGAGAGTCAGCACGGGGTTAATCAGAGAGTCAGCACGGGGTTAATCAGAGAGAGTCAGCACGGGGTTAATCAGAGAGAGTCAGCACGGGGTTAATCAGAGAGAGTCAGCACGGGGTTAATCAGAGAGAGTCAGCACGGGGTTAATCAGAGAGTCAGCACGGGGTTAATCAGAGAGAGTCAGCACGGGGTTAATCAGAGAGTCAGCACGGGGTTAATCAGAGAGTCAGCACGGGGTTAATCAGAGAGTCAGCACGGGTTAATCAGAGAGTCAGCACGGGGTTAATCAGAGAGAGTCAGCACGGGGTTAATCAGAGAGAGTCAGCACGGGGTTAATCAGAGAGTCAGCACGGGGTTAATCAGAGAGAGTCAGCACGGGGTTAATCAGAGAGAGTCAGCACGGGGTTAATCAGAGAGAGTCAGCACGGGGTTAATCAGAGAGAGTCAGCACGGGGTTAATCAGAGAGTCAGCACGGGGTTAATCAGAGAGTCAGCACGGGGTTAATCAGAGAGTCAGCACGGGGTTAATCAGAGAGAGTCAGCACGGGGTTAATCAGAGAGAGTCAGCACGGGGTTAATCAGAGAGAGTCAGCACGGGGTTAATCAGAGAGAGTCAGCACGGGGTTAATCAGAGAGAGTCAGCACGGGGTTAATCAGAGAGAGTCAGCACGGGGTTAATCAGAGAGTCAGCACGGGGTTAATCAGAGAGAGTCAGCACGGGGTTAATCAGAGAGTCAGCACGGGGTTAATCAGAGAGAGTCAGCACGGGGTTAATCAGAGAGAGTCAGCACGGGGTTAATCAGAGAGTCAGCACGGGGTTAATCAGAGAGTCAGCACGGGGTTAATCAGAGAGTCAGCACGGGGTTAATCAGAGAGAGTCAGCACGGGGTTAATCAGAGAGTCAGCACGGGGTTAATCAGAGAGTCAGCACGGGGTTAATCAGAGAGAGTCAGCACGGGGTTAATCAGAGAGAGTCAGCACGGGGTTAATCAGAGAGAGTCAGCACGGGGTTAATCAAAGAGTCAGCACGGGGTTAATCAGAGAGAGTCAGCACGGGGTTAATCAGAGAGTCAGCACGGGGTTAATCAGAGAGAGTCAGCACGGGGTTAATCAGAGAGAGTCAGCACGGGGTTAATCAGAGAGTCAGCACGGGGTTAATCAGAGAGTCAGCACGGGGTTAATCAGAGAGTCAGCACGGGGTTAATCAGAGAGTCAGCACGGGGTTAATCAGAGAGAGTCAGCACGGGGTTAATCAGAGAGTCAGCACGGGGTTAATCAGAGAGAGTCAGCACGGGGTTAATCAGAGAGAGTCAGCACGGGGTTAATCAGAGAGAGTCAGCACGGGGTTAATCAGAGAGTCAGCACGGGGTTAATCAGAGAGAGTCAGCACGGGGTTAATCAGAGAGTCAGCACGGGGTTAATCAGAGAGAGTCAGCACGGGGTTAATCAGAGAGTCAGCACGGGGTTAATCAGAGAGAGTCAGCACGGGGTTAATCAGAGAGAGTCAGCACGGGGTTAATCAGAGAGAGTCAGCACGGGGTTAATCAGAGAGAGTCAGCACGGGGTTAATCAGAGAGAGTCAGCACGGGGTTAATCAGAGAGAGTCAGCACGGGGTTAATCAGAGAGAGTCAGCACGGGTTAATCAGAGAGTCAGCACGGGGTTAATCAGAGAGAGTCAGCACGGGGTTAATCAGAGAGTCAGCACGGGGTTAATCAGAGAGAGTCAGCACGGGGTTAATCAGAGAGAGTCAGCACGGGGTTAATCAGAGAGAGTCAGCACGGGGTTAATCAGAGAGAGTCAGCACGGGGTTAATCAGAGAGAGTCAGCACGGGGTTAATCAGAGAGAGTCAGCACGGGGTTAATCAGAGAGAGTCAGCACGGGGTTAATCAGAGAGTCAGCACGGGGTTAATCAGAGAGAGTCAGCACGGGGTTAATCAGAGAGTCAGCACGGGGTTAATCAGAGAGTCAGCACGGGGTTAATCAGAGAGAGTCAGCACGGGGTTAATCAGAGAGTCAGCACGGGGTTAATCAGAGAGTCAGCACGGGGTTAATCAGAGAGTCAGCACGGGTTAATCAGAGAGTCAGCACGGGGTTAATCAGAGAGAGTCAGCACGGGGTTAATCAGAGAGAGTCAGCACGGGGTTAATCAGAGAGTCAGCACGGGGTTAATCAGAGAGAGTCAGCACGGGGTTAATCAGAGAGTCAGCACGGGGTTAATCAGAGAGTCAGCACGGGGTTAATCAGAGAGTCAGCACGGGGTTAATCAGAGAGAGTCAGCACGGGGTTAATCAGAGAGAGTCAGCACGGGGTTAATCAGAGAGAGTCAGCACGGGGTTAATCAGAGAGAGTCAGCACGGGGTTAATCAGAGAGAGTCAGCACGGGGTTAATCAGAGAGAGTCAGCACGGGGTTAATCAGAGAGTCAGCACGGGGTTAATCAGAGAGAGTCAGCACGGGGTTAATCAGAGAGTCAGCACGGGGTTAATCAGAGAGTCAGCACGGGGTTAATCAGAGAGAGTCAGCACGGGGTTAATCAGAGAGAGTCAGCACGGGGTTAATCAGAGAGTCAGCACGGGGTTAATCAGAGAGTCAGCACGGGGTTAATCAGAGAGTCAGCACGGGGTTAATCAGAGAGAGTCAGCACGGGGTTAATCAGAGAGTCAGCACGGGGTTAATCAGAGAGTCAGCACGGGGTTAATCAGAGAGTCAGCACGGGGTTAATCAGAGAGTCAGCACGGGTTAATCAGAGAGTGTCAGCACGGGGTTAATCAGAGAGAGTCAGCACGGGGTTAATCAGAGAGTCAGCACGGGGTTAATCAGAGAGTCAGCACGGGGTTAATCAGAGAGAGTCAGCACGGGGTTAATCAGAGAGTCAGCACGGGGTTAATCAGAGAGTCAGCACGGGGTTAATCAGAGAGAGTCAGCACGGGGTTAATCAGAGAGTCAGCACGGGGTTAATCAGAGAGTCAGCACGGGGTTAATCAGAGAGTCAGCACGGGGTTAATCAGAGAGAGTCAGCACGGGGTTAATCAGAGAGTCAGCACGGGGTTAATCAGAGAGAGTCAGCACGGGGTTAATCAGAGAGTCAGCACGGGGTTAATCAGAGAGTCAGCACGGGGTTAATCAGAGAGTCAGCACGGGGTTAATCAGAGAGAGTCAGCACGGGGTTAATCAGAGAGAGTCAGCACGGGGTTAATCAGAGAGTCAGCACGGGGTTAATCAGAGAGAGTCAGCACGGGGTTAATCAGAGAGAGTCAGCACGGGGTTAATCAGAGAGAGTCAGCACGGGGTTAATCAGAGAGAGTCAGCACGGGGTTAATCAGAGAGAGTCAGCACGGGGTTAATCAGAGAGTCAGCACGGGGTTAATCAGAGAGTCAGCACGGGGTTAATCAGAGAGAGTCAGCACGGGGTTAATCAGAGAGTCAGCACGGGGTTAATCAGAGAGAGTCAGCACGGGGTTAATCAGAGAGTCAGCACGGGGTTAATCAGAGAGTCAGCACGGGGTTAATCAGAGAGTCAGCACGGGGTTAATCAGAGAGTCAGCACGGGGTTAATCAGAGAGTCAGCACGGGGTTAATCAGAGAGTCAGCACGGGGTTAATCAGAGAGTCAGCACGGGTTAATCAGAGAGTGTCAGCACGGGGTTAATCAGAGAGAGTCAGCACGGGGTTAATCAGAGAGAGTCAGCACGGGGTTAATCAGAGAGTCAGCACGGGGTTAATCAGAGAGAGTCAGCACGGGGTTAATCAGAGAGAGTCAGCACGGGGTTAATCAGAGAGTCAGCACGGGGTTAATCAGAGAGAGTCAGCACGGGTTAATCAGAGAGAGTCAGCACGGGGTTAATCAGAGAGTCAGCACGGGGTTAATCAGAGAGTCAGCACGGGGTTAATCAGAGAGAGTCAGCACGGGGTTAATCAGAGAGTCAGCACGGGGTTAATCAGAGAGAGTCAGCACGGGGTTAATCAGAGAGAGTCAGCACGGGGTTATCAGAGAGTCAGCACGGGGTTAATCAGAGAGAGTCAGCACGGGGTTAATCAGAGAGTCAGCACGGGGTTAATCAGAGAGTCAGCACGGGGTTAATCAGAGAGAGTCAGCACGGGGTTAATCAGAGAGTCAGCACGGGGTTAATCAGAGAGTCAGCACGGGGTTAATCAGAGAGTCAGCACGGGGTTAATCAGAGAGAGTCAGCACGGGGTTAATCAGAGAGTCAGCACGGGGTTAATCAGAGAGTCAGCACGGGGTTAATCAGAGAGAGTCAGCACGGGGTTAATCAGAGAGTCAGCACGGGGTTAATCAGAGAGAGTCAGCACGGGGTTAATCAGAGAGAGTCAGCACGGGGTTAATCAGAGAGAGTCAGCACGGGGTTAATCAGAGAGTCAGCACGGGGTTAATCAGAGAGAGTCAGCACGGGGTTAATCAGAGAGAGTCAGCACGGGTTAATCAGAGAGAGTCAGCACGGGGTTAATCAGAGAGAGTCAGCACGGGGTTAATCAGAGAGAGTCAGCACGGGGTTAATCAGAGAGAGTCAGCACGGGGTTAATCAGAGAGTCAGCACGGGGTTAATCAGAGAGTCAGCACGGGGTTAATCAGAGAGTCAGCACGGGGTTAATCAGAGAGTCAGCACGGGGTTAATCAGAGAGAGTCAGCACGGGGTTAATCAGAGAGTCAGCACGGGGTTAATCAGAGAGAGTCAGCACGGGGTTAATCAGAGAGTCAGCACGGGGTTAATCAGAGAGTCAGCACGGGGTTAATCAGAGAGAGTCAGCACGGGGTTAATCAGAGAGTCAGCACGGGGTTAATCAGAGAGTCAGCACGGGGTTAATCAGAGAGTCAGCACGGGGTTAATCAGAGAGTCAGCACGGGGTTAATCAGAGAGTCAGCACGGGGTTAATCAGAGAGAGTCAGCACGGGGTTAATCAGAGAGAGTCAGCACGGGGTTAATCAGAGAGAGTCAGCACGGGGTTAATCAGAGAGAGTCAGCACGGGGTTAATCAGAGAGAGTCAGCACGGGGTTAATCAGAGAGAGTCAGCACGGGGTTAATCAGAGAGTCAGCACGGGGTTAATCAGAGAGTCAGCACGGGATTTAATCAGAGAGTCAGCACGGGGTTAATCAGAGAGTCAGCACGGGGTTAATCAGAGAGAGTCAGCACGGGGTTAATCAGAGAGTCAGCACGGGGTTAATCAGAGAGAGTCAGCACGGGGTTAATCAGAGAGTCAGCACGGGGTTAATCAGAGAGTCAGCACGGGGTTAATCAGAGAGTCAGCACGGGATTTAATCAGAGAGTCAGCACGGGGTTAATCAGAGAGTCAGCACGGGGTTAATCAGAGAGAGTCAGCACGGGGTTAATCAGAGAGTCAGCACGGGGTTAATCAGAGAGTCAGCACGGGGTTAATCAGAGAGTCAGCACGGGGTTAATCAGAGAGTCAGCACGGGGTTAATCAGAGAGTCAGCACGGGTTAATCAGAGAGTCAGCACGGGGTTAATCAGAGAGTCAGCACGGGGTTAATCAGAGAGTCAGCACGGGGTTAATCAGAGAGAGTCAGCACGGGGTTAATCAGAGAGAGTCAGCACGGGGTTAATCAGAGAGTCAGCACGGGGTTAATCAGAGAGTCAGCACGGGGTTAATCAGAGAGAGTCAGCACGGGTTAATCAGAGAGTCAGCACGGGGTTAATCAGAGAGTCAGCACGGGGTTAATCAGAGAGAGTCAGCACGGGGTTAATCAGAGAGTCAGCACGGGGTTAATCAGAGAGAGTCAGCACGGGGTTAATCAGAGAGTCAGCACGGGGTTAATCAGAGAGAGTCAGCACGGGGTTAATCAGAGAGAGTCAGCACGGGGTTAATCAGAGAGAGTCAGCACGGGGTTAATCAGAGAGAGTCAGCACGGGGTTAATCAGAGAGAGTCAGCACGGGGTTAATCAGAGAGTCAGCACGGGGTTAATCAGAGAGAGTCAGCACGGGTTAATCAGAGAGTCAGCACGGGGTTAATCAGAGAGTCAGCACGGGGTTAATCAGAGAGTCAGCACGGGGTTAATCAGAGAGTCAGCACGGGGTTAATCAGAGAGAGTCAGCACGGGGTTAATCAGAGAGTCAGCACGGGGTTAATCAGAGAGAGTCAGCACGGGGTTAATCAGAGAGTCAGCACGGGGTTAATCAGAGAGAGTCAGCACGGGGTTAATCAGAGAGTCAGCACGGGGTTAATCAGAGAGAGTCAGCACGGGGTTAATCAGAGAGAGTCAGCACGGGGTTAATCAGAGAGGTCAGCACGGGGTTAATCAGAGAGTCAGCACGGGGTTAATCAGAGAGTCAGCACGGGGTTAATCAGAGAGAGTCAGCACGGGGTTAATCAGAGAGTCAGCACGGGGTTAATCAGAGAGAGTCAGCACGGGGTTAATCAGAGAGAGTCAGCACGGGGTTAATCAGAGAGAGTCAGCACGGGGTTAATCAGAGAGTCAGCACGGGGTTAATCAGAGAGAGTCAGCACGGGGTTAATCAGAGAGAGTCAGCACGGGGTTAATCAGAGAGTCAGCACGGGGTTAATCAGAGAGAGTCAGCACGGGGTTAATCAGAGAGTCAGCACGGGGTTAATCAGAGAGAGTCAGCACGGGGTTAATCAGAGAGAGTCAGCACGGGGTTAATCAGAGAGTCAGCACGGGGTTAATCAGAGAGTCAGCACGGGGTTAATCAGAGAGTCAGCACGGGGTTAATCAGAGAGTCAGCACGGGGTTAATCAGAGAGTCAGCACGGGGTTAATCAGAGAGTCAGCACGGGGTTAATCAGAGAGAGTCAGCACGGGGTTAATCAGAGAGTCAGCACGGGGTTAATCAGAGAGTCAGCACGGGGTTAATCAGAGAGTCAGCACGGGGTTAATCAGAGAGAGTCAGCACGGGGTTAATCAGAGAGAGTCAGCACGGGGTTAATCAGAGAGTCAGCACGGGGTTAATCAGAGAGAGTCAGCACGGGGTTAATCAGAGAGTCAGCACGGGGTTAATCAGAGAGAGTCAGCACGGGGTTAATCAGAGAGAGTCAGCACGGGGTTAATCAGAGAGAGTCAGCACGGGGTTAATCAGAGAGAGTCAGCACGGGGTTAATCAGAGAGTCAGCACGGGGTTAATCAGAGAGAGTCAGCACGGGGTTAATCAGAGAGAGTCAGCACGGGGTTAATCAGAGAGAGTCAGCACGGGGTTAATCAGAGAGAGTCAGCACGGGGTTAATCAGAGAGAGTCAGCACGGGGTTAATCAGAGAGTCAGCACGGGGTTAATCAGAGAGTCAGCACGGGGTTAATCAGAGAGAGTCAGCACGGGGTATCAGAGAGTCAGCAGGGTAAGAGAGTCAGCACGGGGTTAATCAGAGAGAGTCAGCACGGGGTTAATCAGAGAGTCAGCACGGGGTTAATCAGAGAGTCAGCACGGGGTTAATCAGAGAGAGTCAGCACGGGAGTTAATCAGAGAGTCAGCACGGGTTAATCAGAGAGTCAGCACGGGTTAATCAGAGAGAGTCAGCACGGAGGTTAATCAGAGAGAGTCAGCACGGGGTTATCAGAGAGTCAGCACGGGGTTAATCAGAGAGTCAGCACGGGGTTAATCAGAGAGTCAGCACGGGGTTAATCAGAGAGTCAGCACGGGGTTAATCAGAGAGGTCAGCACGGGGTTAATCAGAGAGTCAGCACGGGGTTAATCAGAGAGTCAGCACGGGGTTAATCAGAGAGAGTCAGCACGGGGTTAATCAGAGAGTCAGCACGGGGTTAATCAGAGAGAGTCAGCACGGGGTTAATCAGAGAGTCAGCACGGGGTTAATCAGAGAGTCAGCACGGGGTTAATCAGAGAGAGTCAGCACGGGTTAATCAGAGAGTCAGCACGGGGTTAATCAGAGAGAGTCAGCACGGGGTTAATCAGAGAGAGTCAGCACGGAGTTAATCAGAGAGAGTCAGCACGGGGTTAATCAGAGAGAGTCAGCACGGGGTTAATCAGAGAGAGTCAGCACGGGGTTAATCAGAGAGAGTCAGCACGGGGTTAATCAGAGAGTCAGCACGGGGTTAATCAGAGAGTCAGCACGGGGTTAATCAGAGAGTCAGCACGGGGTTAATCAGAGAGAGTCAGCACGGGGTTAATCAGAGAGTCAGCACGGGGTTAATCAGAGAGAGTCAGCACGGGGTTAATCAGAGAGAGTCAGCACGGGGTTAATCAGAGAGAGTCAGCACGGGGTTAATCAGAGAGTCAGCACGGGGTTAATCAGAGAGTCAGCACGGGGTTAATCAGAGAGAGTCAGCACGGGGTTAATCAGAGAGTCAGCACGGGGTTAATCAGAGAGTCAGCACGGGGTTAATCAGAGAGTCAGCACGGGGTTAATCAGAGAGTCAGCACGGGGTTAATCAGAGAGTCAGCACGGGGTTAATCAGAGAGAGTCAGCACGGGGTTAATCAGAGAGAGTCAGCACGGGGTTAATCAGAGAGTCAGCACGGGGTTAATCAGAGAGAGTCAGCACGGGGTTAATCAGAGAGTCAGCACGGGGTTAATCAGAGAGTCAGCACGGGTTAATCAGAGAGAGTCAGCACGGGGTTAATCAGAGAGAGTCAGCACGGGGTTAATCAGAGAGAGTCAGCACGGGGTTAATCAGAGAGTCAGCACGGGGTTAATCAGAGAGAGTCAGCACGGGGTTAATCAGAGAGTCAGCACGGGGTTAATCAGAGAGTCAGCACGGGGTTAATCAGAGAGTCAGCACGGGTTAATCAGAGAGAGTCAGCACGGGGTTAATCAGAGAGAGTCAGCACGGGGTTAATCAGAGAGAGTCAGCACGGGGTTAATCAGAGAGTCAGCACGGGGTTAATCAGAGAGTCAGCACGGGGTTAATCAGAGAGTCAGCACGGGGTTAATCAGAGAGAGTCAGCACGGGGTTAATCAGAGAGAGTCAGCACGGGGTTAATCAGAGAGAGTCAGCACGGGGTTAATCAGAGAGTCAGCACGGGGTTAATCAGAGAGTCAGCACGGGGTTAATCAGAGAGAGTCAGCACGGGGTTAATCAGAGAGTCAGCACGGGGTTAATCAGAGAGTCAGCACGGGGTTAATCAGAGAGAGTCAGCACGGGGTTAATCAGAGAGTCAGCACGGGGTTAATCAGAGAGAGTCAGCACGGGGTTAATCAGAGAGAGTCAGCACGGGGTTAATCAGAGAGTCAGCACGGGGTTAATCAGAGAGTCAGCACGGGGTTAATCAGAGAGAGTCAGCACGGGGTTAATCAGAGAGTCAGCACGGGGTTAATCAGAGAGAGTCAGCACGGGGTTAATCAGAGAGTCAGCACGGGGTTAATCAGAGAGTCAGCACGGGGTTAATCAGAGAGTCAGCACGGGGTTAATCAGAGAGTCAGCACGGGGTTAATCAGAGAGAGTCAGCACGGGGTTAATCAGAGAGTCAGCACGGGGTTAATCAGAGAGAGTCAGCACGGGGTTAATCAGAGAGTCAGCACGGGGTTAATCAGAGAGTCAGCACGGGTTAATCAGAGAGAGTCAGCACGGGGTTAATCAGAGAGAGTCAGCACGGGGTTAATCAGAGAGTCAGCACGGGGTTAATCAGAGAGTCAGCACGGGGTTAATCAGAGAGTCAGCACGGGGTTAATCAGAGAGAGTCAGCACGGGGTTAATCAGAGAGAGTCAGCACGGGGTTAATCAGAGAGAGTCAGCACGGGGTTAATCAGAGAGTCAGCACGGGGTTAATCAGAGAGAGTCAGCACGGGGTTAATCAGAGAGTCAGCACGGGGTTAATCAGAGAGAGTCAGCACGGGGTTAATCAGAGAGTCAGCACGGGGTTAATCAGAGAGTCAGCACGGGGTTAATCAGAGAGTCAGCACGGGGTTAATCAGAGAGAGTCAGCACGGGGTTAATCAGAGAGAGTCAGCACGGGGTTAATCAGAGAGAGTCAGCACGGGGTTAATCAGAGAGAGTCAGCACGGGGTTAATCAGAGAGAGTCAGCACGGGGTTAATCAGAGAGTCAGCACGGGGTTAATCAGAGAGAGTCAGCACGGG